>JAWNPS010000219.1:0-46227 GCA_035047385.1 Drosophila tripunctata
TCTCTCTTTTTTTCCCTCTCTTATTTTTTCCCTCTACCAATATTTTCCCCTCTCATTTTTTCCCGTCTCTCGCATTGACACACACCACCGATCAACATCACGTCACCGATCCAAACCACCTTTTTCCATCTCTCTTGTTTTTTTCCCTCTCTCATTTTTTCCCTCTACCAATATTTTTCCCTCTCATTTTTTCCCGTCTCTAGCATTGACACACATCACCGGTCAACATCACACCACCGATCCAAACCACTTTTTTCCCTCTCTCATTTTTCTGTCTCTCTCATTGACTCACACCACAGATCCAAGCCACCTTTCTCCCTTTAATAAACATGAACAAATAAAGTAATATTATTTGGTTTTTATTTCTTTTTTGTTTTCTTTTGTTTTTAAATCTATGGAAATTATTCTTAATAAAATATATATTAATTTTTAACATGTTGTTGTTTTACATAATCGCATAGTTAAAAACGTATAGCGTTGTATAATCTTTGAGCATTCTTGTAGGCGATGAACATGGTAGAAGCAAGCGCAGGTATCGAATCCATAATTTGTTTCACCCTACGACCAAGAAAATAAATGTGAAATAGTCAGCATATCCTTTTCATGTTTCTCAATGTATGGCATGGCAATATTCAATATATTCAAGTCTCGAAAATGTATAACGTCCTTAAACTCTTCTAAAAACTCCTCAATTTTCTGCTTTGTGAGTTTCATTTTTTGAATATATGCTTCTGGTTATAGAACTTTTCTAACTATCCCCGTCAACGGTGTGCACTCAACTAAGCGATCATGAATTAGAATGCAAAATACTTTAGTAGCCCTCGAAGTATTTCCTTTAGTCTCAATTTGAATTTTTATATCAATAGAACCAGTTTTAACCATTTCATTTTGATATGAAAGATCTACAACAACAATTGGCGCATCATCCTTAAATTGTGGGATTGAGAGAAGTGGCTCTGAACTCTCTTTCATATAATAGCTAGCTTGGTAATTGCTATACATATCATAGAGAGTTGCAATTCGTCCATGAGCAAATTTCAAGTTCATATCTCCGTAAGGAAAGGATTCTGAATTTAAAAATACTTTTAAATTTCTTAAATTAGAGTGAATAACTTTATCATTCTCTTCAAATGCAATAATAGCATATCATGGACGTTCTGTAGATGCTGCTAGTTTAACACTTCATATATGATTGGAGCCATCTACTAACAATGGGTTCATATAACAATCCCAACTACGAAATGGAATGCTCAAAGGTTTGCCGTGTTTTATCAAATTTAACTGTTTCAGTTTAGCACTATCGCTTAGTTGAATATGAGGAATTTTCCATGTAATATTTGTAATAATAAGTTTTTGTTTCACTCTTCTGTTGTCTTATATAATGATCTGTTAAAGTCTTTATTCATAATGAAAATCAACTCATGCTTGCAATTAACAATCATTTTTTTAAAGTCTTCAGCGAAACCCATTACTTTTCTCAAAGGCAATGCAAAGTTGAAATATTCAGCATCCATTTGTCTTTTAAGAAACAATCTAGCATTTGCAAGCATATCAATTTCTCCTTTATTCAATGACACTAAATTTTTCAATGTTGTAGTAGTACCAACATAGCGAGTGCGATCAATTTCAATGCCATTGATTTCATAACGTATTTCCTCAAAAAGATGCGAAACGCAATTGTTTAGTAGTTTACCTGCTACTGCTTTAATGGGGGTAATATCAGATATAAATCCCTCAACATTAATATAACATTTACAAGGTAGTACATATAGATCCTGATTTTTAATAGATATCCTAACCTCATCGTTGTTATTAAATGATTGTAAATATGATGAATAAGTATGATATTCTTTCTTTGTAATGTTCTCAAAACAATATGGTTTTTCTTAAATATTTATTACTTCCATTTTAAATATTCTTCACTTTTAGACCAATAGACTTTAGAAATAGTTTATTTTGTATTGTTAGCTTAGTGGTTGTACAGCGTGTTGACTCTGTAACTGAGAATGATTCACTGATACTGCTTTTATCAGTATTGCCTCTTTTATTAAAAATAACCATATTTATTTAGGTTTCAAGTGCAAGCGTATTGTAATTTCTTCACCACGAAAATCGATCAAGTCTCCGTCTTGATCAAGTACTCGAATGGTTAGAGAACCTATCTCTCTAGTGTTCACTGGTAAATAGATAAGGTTTTTAGGGATTTCAATCAATTTATATCCTGGTGCGACATTAACAGCAAATTTATGTAAGGTGTGTGCTGGTGTGTTATTCATATATGATTTTACAATACTACATTCGATTCTCAAATCATTTACTTTAGTAATTTTTACAGGTAACTCAGAAATATGTGTTTTATTTTTTCGATAAATTGCAGATTTAAAACCAAAAAGTGAACAAATATTATTTTCTTTTTCAAAGTGTATATCATGTTTAGACCCTGAGCTCTTTGAAAAAGAGGAAAAGGGACTAATGATTTTGTGCGAAAATTGTCTGTCTGTCCGTCTGTATGAACGCCTGTTTCTCAGCAAGTATAATAGCTAGAGAATCCATTCTTTTTGCAGAAGCTTTGTAGCTCTGTTACACAGATCAAGTTTATTTTCAAATTTGGATGCCACGCCCCCTTTGCCCACAATTAGAGAAACAGAGGGACTATCTCGATTTTTGACTTTCTTAATATGAATGCTAGAAAGCCCAAAATTGGTATGCATAATATTGGATACCATATAAACATATTCCGCTTAAAAAAATTTGGATACCACACCCCTTTGCCCACAAATTGCTAACAAAATGCTGTATAGTTAACATTTTGTAGGCGAATTTTTTTTTCGAAAAGTTTGCTTAAAAATACAAATCAGTCGAAAAATAATCAAAACAGTTCAATTAAATTTAGTTAATATAAGTTAAGTTTACTTTCATCGGCAAAAAATTTGTTTGCCCAAAATTCCAAAGAAAATCATTTGACGATGATTTATTTTGAATTCTACTTCATTATGTATTTAAGCTTCCACTCCCAAAAGAGTGTGGTGGCGTATGGAGTAGAGTGGTCGCCTGCGAAGAGCAGCGAATCTAGAATTGGAGGAAATTTCCCTCAAAAATTTCCCTCAAAAAATGGTGAGCAATGTGAGCGGAGGAATTTAAGAAAATTTCCCTTTTTTTTCCCCCATACCATTTTTTTTTATCGCTAAAAAATTCTTCCTGATGAAAAATTTTCCCTTTTTTTCCCATATACCATTTTTACCGATAAAAATTTCTTCCTGATGAAAACTTTCCTGATGAAAACTTTCCCTCTCTTTTTTTTTCCCCCGCTAAAAATTTCTAATCTCTGATAATTTTACCACTCTCTTTTTTCCCTCTCTCATTTTTTCCCTCTACCTATAATTTTCCCTCTCTCTCGTTGACTCTTTTTCACTCTCTAATTTTTCCCTATGAAAATTTCCCTCTCTCATTTTTTCCCTCTACCAATATTTTTCCCTCTCATTTTTTCCCGTCTCTAGCATTGACACACATCACCGATCAACATCACACCACCGATCCAAACCACCTTTTTCCCTCTCTCATTTTTCTGTCTCTCTCATTGACTCACACCACAGATCCAAGCCACCTTTCTCCCTTTAATAAACATGAACAAATAAAGTAATATTATTTGGTTTTTATTTCTTTTTTGTTTTTTTTTGTTTTTAAATCTATGGAAATTATTCTTAATAAAATATATATTAATTTTTAACATGTTGTTGTTTTACATAATCGCATAGTTAAAAACGTATAGCGTTGTATAATCTTTGAGCACTCTTGTAGGCGATGAACATGGTAGAAGCAAGCGCAGGTATCGAATCCATAATTTGTTTCACCCTTCGACCAAGAAAATAAATGTGAAATAGTCAGCATATCCTTTTCATGTTTCTCAATGTATGGCATGGCAATATTCAATATATTCAAGTCTCGAAAATGTATAACGTCCTTAAACTCTTCTAAAAACTCCTCAATTTTCTGCTTTGTGAGTTTCATTTTTTGAATATATGCTTCTGGTTATAGAACTTTTCTAACTATCCCCGTCAACGGTGTGCACTCAACTAAGCGATCATGAATTAGAATGCAAAATACTTTAGTAGCCCTCGAAGTATTTCCTTTAGTCTCAATTTGAATTTTTATATCAATAGAACCAGTTTTAACCATTTCATTTTGATATGAAAGATCTACAACAACAATTGGCGCATCATCCTTAAATTGTGGGATTGAGAGAAGTGGCTCTGAACTCTCTTTCATATAATAGCTAGCTTGGAAATTGCTATACATATCATAGAGAGTTGCAATTCGTCCATGAGCAAATTTCAAGTTCATATCTCCGTAAGGAAAGGATTCTGAATTTAAAAATACTTTTAAATTTCTTAAATTAGAGTGAATAACTTTATCATTCTCTTCAAATGCAATAATAGCATATCATGGACGTTCTTTAGATGCTGCTAGTTTAACACTTCATATATGATTGGAGCCATCTACTAACAATGGGTTCATATAACAATCCCAACTACGAAATGGAATGCTCAAAGGTTTGCCGTGTTTTATCAAATTTAACTGTTTCAGTTTAGCACTATCGCTTAGTTGAATATGAGGAATTTTCCATGTAATATTTGTAATAATAAGTTTTTGTTTCACTTCTTCTGTTGTCTTATATAATGATCTGTTAAAGTCTTTATTCATAATGAAAATCAACTCATGCTTGCAATTAACAATCATTTTTTTAAAGTCTTCAGCGAAACCCATTACTTTTCTCAAAGGCAATGCAAAGTTGAAATATTCAGCATCCATTTGTCTTTCAAGAAACAATCTAGCATTTGCAAGCATATCAATTTCTCCTTTATTCAATGACACTAAATTTTTCAATGTTGTAGTAGTACCAACATAGCGAGTGCGATCAATTTCAATGCCATTGATTTCATAACGTATTTCCTCAAAAAAATGCGAAACGCAATTGTTTAGTAGTTTACCTGCTACTGCTTTAATGGGGGTAATATCAGATATAAATCCCTCAACATTAATATAACTCTCGCAAGGAAGTACATATAGATCCTGACTTTGAATAGATATCCTAACCTCATTGTTGTTATTAAATGATTGTAAATATGATGAATAAGTATGATATTCTTTCTTTGTAATGTTCTCAAAACAATATGATTTTTCTTAAATATTTATTACTTCCATTTTAAATATTCTTCACTTTTAGACCAATAGACTTTAGAAATAGTTTATTTTGTATTGTTAGCTTAGTGGTTGTACAGCGTGTTGACTCTGTAACTGAGAATGATTCACTGATACTGCTTTTATCATTATTAAAAATAATCATATTTATTTAGGTTTCAAGTGCAAGCGTATTGTAATTTCTTCACCACGAAAATCGATCAAGTCTCCGTCTTGATCAAGTACTCGAATGGTTAGAGAACCTATCTCTCTAGTGTTCACTGGTAAATAGATAAGGTTTTTAGGGATTTCAATCAATTTATATCCTGGTGCGACATTAACAGCAAATTTATGTAAGGTGTGTGCTGGTGTGTTATTCATATATGATTTTACAATACTACATTCGATTCTCAAATCATTTACTTTAGTAATTTTTACAGGTAACTCAGAAATATGTGTTTTATTTTTTCGATAAATTGCAGATTTAAAACCAAAAAGTGAACAAATATTATTTTCTTTTTCAAAGTGTATATCATGTTTAGACCCTGAGCTCTTTGAAAAAGAGGAAAAGGGACTAATGATTTTGTGCGAAAATTGTCTGTCTGTCCGTCTGTATGAACGCCTGTTTCTCAGCAAGTATAATAGCTAGAGAATCCATTCTTTTTGCAGAAGCTTTGTAGCTCTGTTACACAGATCAAGTTTATTTTCAAATTTGGATGCCACGCCCCCTTTGCCCACAATTAGAGAAACAGAGGGACTATCTCGATTTTTGACTTTTTTAATATGAATGCTAGAAAGCCCAAAATTGGTATGCATAATATTGGATACCATATAAACATATTCCGCTTAAAAAAATTTGGATACCACACCCCTTTGCCCACAAATTGCTAACAAAATGCTGTATAGTTAACATTTTCTAGGCGAATTTTTTTTTCGAAAAGTTTGCTTAAAAATACAAATCAGTCGAAAAATAATCAAAACAGTTCAATTAAATTTAGTTAATATAAGTTAAGTTTACTTTCATCGGCAAAAAATTTGTTTGCCCAAAATTCCAAAGAAAATCATTTGACGATGATTTATTTTGAATTCTACTTCATTATGTATTTAAGCTTCCACTCCCAAAAGAGTGTGGTGGCGTATGGAGTAGAGTGGTCGCCTGCGAAGAGCAGCGAATCTAGGGTTCGATCCTCGGTAGCGGAAACTTTTTCTCAACTTAAAAAAATTTACTTTTTTTTTAATTGCTGACTTTTTTGAAAAAAATCACTTTTTTAAATGCCACGCCCCTCCGCCCTCAGGAGAAAATAGTATTACTGTCCATATTTCATTTTTACAACTATCGCTTTTTATACCCTCTGAGGGGTATAATGGGTTTGTCAGAAGTATGTAACAGGCAGAAGGAGGCGTTTCCGACCCCATAAAGTATATATATTCTTGATCAGCATCAACAGCCGAGTCGATATAGCCATGTCCGTCTGTCCGTCTGTGCGTCTGTGCGTCTGTGCGTCTGTCCGTCTGTCCGTATGAACAAACAGATCTCAGAGATGGTAAGAGCTACAATATCCGTTTTGGTCAGTATCGACCACATATTTAGTCAGTCAATACAAGAATCTTTTTTTTTTTCGATGCCACGCCCCGTTCGCCCACAATAAACGAAAAACCAGACATACCTCGAAAAAAAACACATGTTTTTGGCAAATATCTCAGTTAATATAACACCTAGGGACTCCAATTTTGGCATGCAGGTTACTAAATGCAATATAAAGATAATGCCATCAAAAATTTTTGGATGCCACGCCTCCTTCGCCCAAAAAATGCACAACTTCCTTGAAACTTTGCAAGCGGCGGGCTCACTTATTTCTTAACGTATAGTGTTGTAACTTAGTATATATCTGCAGACAAATAATATCAAACGATAGTGAAAATTGCATCAAAATCGGACCATAATTTAAAAAGTTTTTCATACAACGCAAATCGTTCCTTTCAAATAAGTCATAGCCACGTGCATTGCACTGAGCTGTGCACACAAGCAACGAAAACGAGAAACGTGTGAGCGAGATAGAAATACAAAATGTGTACATGATAAGTTCTTGCAGCAGTTACTCCAATTTGTGCTCATATAATTGGAAACGAAGCTCAGAGGGTATTACACGGTCGGCATGCCCGACTGACATTTTCTTTCTTGTTTTAAATTAATGTTTTGAACTAAATGCACTCATAAACTCATAGATATGACGTAGAGTTCTATTAAAGTTCATTAAATTTTCTTTTAATCAAAAAAATATTATCTGGATACTGGCTCAATTCCATTTTCTTTTAATCAAAGTATTATTTTTAAAATACTGGCTCAGGGTCTTCTACAGTCGGGCAAGCTCGACTGTAATCTTCCTTACTTGTTTTTAGATAAAAATGATGTCTGAAGCGTATTATTGTTTGCTTCGATTATCAAATCCTCAATGTCATTTCCCTTTCTTGTGAATTCTGCGCTTATTATGTTAATTATGTCTGTAAATTCATATGCTCCAGTTGGAATTCAAATCACTTTGTTATCATAATAAAATCGATTATTACTGGCATTTACGTTTGCAATAGAGTTGTATAAATGAAAATTCACTAAAGCACATTCATATTCCTCAGATAATAGAATAGGAGGGAAATAATGTGCAGTTACTTTCGATGAATTTCCGCTAGCCGTGAACGATAGTGACATTTTGATGGTACTAGATGAACTGATTACAATATTATGTTTGCAGTTTCTTTTATTCGAACTTATAAAATATCATCCTTATCAATCCAACTATTGTGATCACTCGAAAAACCAAGCCACTTTACAAATACTTTACTCCCTTTTCTTCTTATAATTTGCTCTACTAGATAGCTGTTTGTGTAGTTTGTTTTTCTCAATTTCTCTCCATAAAAAGAACCCTTTAATTTCACATCCTTGATAGTCTTCTAATAAATATGTTCTTGGGTGTGTATTTTGTACTAGTCTGATTCTAAATATTTCGGTAGTCCAGTTG
This sequence comes from Drosophila tripunctata, assembly GCA_035047385.1. Taxonomy (NCBI): domain Eukaryota; kingdom Metazoa; phylum Arthropoda; class Insecta; order Diptera; family Drosophilidae; genus Drosophila; species Drosophila tripunctata. Next base: position 8,196 of record JAWNPS010000219.1, read on the forward strand.
GGTGTATAGCCTTTCTCAAACACATGCTTATATTTTCTTATGCGTACATTGTCACCTATCTTGAACTTGGGTTTTTTAAATACCTGTTTATCAGCATTATTATAAACTGTCTTTAGAAGACTGTTCTCATTTGCCTTGTTAACTTGAATAGGTTTCATTTTGATCGTTCTATGAATTGTATTTGTCAACCAACTACCTATATAATTCAATCCACTTGTAAGAACCATTTATGCTAAACTCCTTCTACATCATGTTTTTAAGAGTTCGATTAAAACGCTCAACAATTGACGCCTTCAATACACTATACGTTAAATAATGGTTAATTCCTTCTAATTTCATCAGGTCTTTAAACTGCGAATTGAAAAACTCTTTCCCATCATGAGTCTGTAAGTTTTTCGGTATACGGCCAAGTTTGAAAACTCCTTCAATTGCAGCTGTTACTTTTTTTCCACTCTTAATATACCCTCTGAGGGGTATAATGGGTTTGTCAGAAGTATGTAACAGGCAGAAGGAGGCGTGGCAGACCCCATAAAGTATATATATTCTTGATCAGCATCAACAGCCGAACCGATATAGCCATGTCCGTCTGTCCGTCTGTCCGTCTGTGCGTCTGTCCGTATGAACGAACAGATCTTAGAGATGGTAAGAGCTACAAGTTCAAACTTGGTCAGTATCGATCACATATTTAGTCAGGCAATACAAGAATCTTTTTTTTTTTTGATGCCACGCCCTATGTTTTTTGCGAATAATTCGGTAACTATAAAACCTAGGGACACCATTTTTAGCATGCAGGTTGCTATTTACAATATAAATATAATGCCATCAAAATTTATTTTATGCCACGCCCCCTTCGCCCACAATTGCGTTGAAACTTCGAATGCCTCTGGCTCACTTATTTCTTAACGTATAGTTTTGTTACTTGGTGTATAATTAGAGACAAATAATATTAAGCAATACTGAAAATTGCATCAAAATCGGACTATAAATAAAAAAGTTTTTCATACAAACTTAAATTTTTATCGCAATAGAAGTGCACTGCTTTTGTTTACGCTGCAGTGTTTACAAGCAGTGCGCAAGCAGTGCTTGTGTATCTAAAACTTACTCAGTGCACTGCTTGTGTGTATAAAATTTACTCAGTGCACTGCTTGTAAGCAGTCCAAAATGAATTCATATAATTGGAAACTAAGCTCAGAGGGTATTACACGGTCGGCATGCCCGACTGACATTTTCTTTCTTGTTTTTTATGGCGACAGCCCAAGCAAATTTTGAAAATGTATCAATGATTGTGAGTAAAAATTTATATCCATTATTTGATTGAGAGTGGTTCCCCATTTCAACGAAATCAGCTTGCCATAGATCATCTACACCTTTCACAACAACATGACGCCGTCTAAAGTTTTTACGCGCTTGTTGATGTATCTCGTTAACAATATCCCGCTTACTCATTGTTTTGAATATTTTTTTAAAATTTTATAACATATTTTTGTTCATAATTTATTTCATTCCTACGGAGTCTTCTCTTAAAATCATCATTTGTCTTCTTAAATTGTTCTATAACACTTTTCCATTCATTTTCAAAATGCAGTTCTAAGAGAACTTCTTGTTTTGGCAATAGATTTTCATATTTACTTGTTAAAACAGTAATCATGTTCTCAATTACATTTTTTTTACGTTCTATACGTGGTTCAATATTCGTTCAAAACTCTTTTATTGAATTTTCAAAACACTTTATAATAAAAACATCAGTTTGATTACTTTTATAGGAAGATCCCCTAGCAGAGTTAAAAGATCGTGCAAATTTATCCATGATTGTGGGATCGGGTTGGTGACGCCAACATGATCTCAGCTGTTTTGACGATATCGATACGCACGACGGTATTCGATATGTACGACGATAACTGCGAGGAGTTATACACGACGATAACGACGATACACGACGATAACGACGAAACGATGTGCACGACCAGAGACGACGCAAGAGGAAAAAGGAGTTTAGATCAAGCATCTGAAGAAAAACGACGTATCAGGAGGAACGACGCTAACGACGACGACGCAGATGTCTAATTCTGAATTCAATTAATCTAAACAAACTTAAATAATAATTATAATATAAACTTAAATACTAAATAATATCAATTGTGGTGTTTCAATATAAAAATCCCACAAATATGGGGGCTCAACCTAACTTAACAAATAAACGACTATAGAGTGACAAAAAAGTTTGCGAAGAAGAAGAATATTACACGATGACCAGCTTGAAAGATTTCGAGAAAATTCTGAAAACACGGAAACAGACGAGGAATGGAGTAACTAAGTGGCATATGTGGCTGAAAATTTGTTGGACAACGATCTTGCTGTAATTTGCAACATACTAGGGCTGCAACGAATTTGATGACGTACATATTTCGCAATCTGATGAAATCCAATTTATTGGTAGATGCTCAAAACGAATGAGGGGAAGAAGAAGATGACGAAAGCGAAGACGAAAACGATGCAGATGACAAAAGTGAACGAAGCGTGCCTCAAGTTAACGAAAAAGCTGACGCAATTAGACGAAACAACGCATTTTCTGAGAACTCTACAGTGCCGGTCCAAAATATTGGTACACCTAATAATACTCACACGACGACGGCCAAGTTCGCATTGAATTTTCGAGATGTTGAGGATACACTACGTCCATTTAGTGGTGATGACACTATCGCTGTGGAAGTATGGATCAACGATTTTGAGGAAATGGCAACGATTATGTTATGGGACGAACTACAGAAGTTCATCTTTGCCAAGAGGTCGCTAAAAGGTTGAGCCAAAATGTTTATTATGAGCGAACGAGGAATAAAAAACTGGAGTATGCTCAAAAAGTCGCTGCTGGAAGAATTTGAAACGAAAGTGAACAGTGCTCAACTTCACAAGCTTTTGTCAGAATCGAAGAAAACGAAAGAATGTTCTGGAATATCTTCAAAAGATGAAAGAGATGGCTTAACGAGGCAACATCGAGACTAACGCTTTAATGCAGTACGTAATTGATGGCATCAATGATTTGAGTGTGAACAAAGCAATGCTATACAATGCCAAAGATCTGAAAGAATTTAAAGAAAAATTGAAATGTTATGAAAAGATGAATGGCAGGATCGAGAAAGAAAAGCATGCTGGCGAAAGATTTAAGCGTACGCAGAACACACGAGAAGCCCAGAAGAACAATGACGTAAAGTGTTTCAACTGCGGTGTCAAGGGCCACACTTCAAATCAGTGCACGGACAAAGCTTAAGGATGGAAATGCTTCAATTGTAATGAGTTTGGACACATCTGAAAAGATTGTACCAAGAGCAAACCAACAGAGCCTGAGAAAGTTGCGAACATGCGCCAAATACAAAACAAGACGTCCATGAGCAAAGAAGTACGTATCGATGACAAGGAATTTATATCTCTGATTGACACGGGAAGCAAATTCAACATTATAAATGAGTTGGCGTATTCACAGCTGAAGAACAAGAAGATCAATCCAGTGAACGTGTATCTTGTCGGATTTGGCAACCAAAATAGAGTAAAGCCTTTGGGATCGATTGAAGAAACGATTTTCGTAGATGACATGTTGTTTGTAACCAATTTCTTGGTGGTGTCACCGATGTTTCTTGACGTTGAAATGATTTTGGGCGAAGAGTGCTGCAAGCTGTTATAACAATAAAACGAGATGGAATCACCATAAAGAAGCACGACGATACGGATATGGAGGCGGAGATGACTTCAATGATGAGAATTAGCGCTGCAAAACAACAACAATTTCTGGGCCATGAAATTCAAAACGAGAAAGTATCTATTTCTGACGACAAGACGAAAGCTGTGACGAAATTCCCTTTGCCGATAAACACGAAACAACTTTAAAGTTACCTTGGATTGGTTGGATACTTTAGAAAGTTTATCTTGAATTTTGGACTCATCGCCAAGCCTTTGACGGATCTCCTTAAAAAGGATGTCAAGTTTTGCTTCAACGACAATGAAATGACTGCGTTTAATAAGCTGAAAGCGCGTAATTACTGAGAAGCCCGTGTTGAAAATGTTCAACTGTCAGCATCGTACAGAGCTGCACACTGATGCTTCGATTGATGGATTTGGAGCCGTGCTTCTACAAGTTTACAAGCTACGAACTGGAAATTTTGGCTGTTATAGAGGCACTACACAAATTCGGAGTGTATTTGCTAGGCACACACTTCAAACTTGTAAGCGACTGCAATGCTTTCACCAAGACGATGGAAAAAAGAGAAGTCTGTACCAGAGTTGCACGATGGATCCTTGTGCTGCAGGAATTCGACTTCGAAGTGGTTCACAGATCGGGTACCAGCATACGTCACGCAGATGCACTGAGTCGAAACCCAGTAATGACGATCACAGAAGACAGCGTCCACAGCAAACTCAAGTTTTTGCAGGCACAAGACGACGAGATAAAGGCAATTATCGACATTCTGGCGGAGAAAGATTCACACAACGATTACTATATGAGAGCGGGATTATTATACAAACTTTTTGATGACGTCGAACTAATTGTTGTACCTTTATCTTTTCAAAGAGAGATAATCAAAGCTGCACACGAGATAATATTATATTCGCTAAAGAATATTATATTCCAAAACTCGACGCAAAGATTGAACGACAGGTGAGATACTGCATACCATGCATCATTTCCAATCGCAAGCAAGGAAAGAAAGAGGGATTGTTACATCCATGGCCGAAAGAAGAGGAGCCATTACAAACATTCCACATAGACTTCTTGGGTCCTCTGGAGTCAACTGATAAGAGATACAAACACATTCTGGCTATCATTGATGGGTTCACCAAATTCTGCTGGCTGTACGCGACTAAAACGACTTCCGCAAATCTGCTATCTGCTAAACTATCTGCTAATGACCCGAGTAAATGGTATCGATATGTTGAAAGAGTACAACAGGCAATAAACTCGACATACTGCAGGAGTACTGATATGACGCCGTTCGAGTTATTGGTTGGAATCAAGATGCGTACAAAATCTGATGTTCAACTAAGCCAAATGATTAAAGACGAGATGATTCAAATGTTTAACGAGAAGCGAGACGACTTACGCAAGCATGCCAAGCAGCAAATACTAAATTTGCAAGATGAAAATAAGATGTCTTACAACTTACGACGAAAGCACGCTGCACTCTACAAAGTTGGCGACCTTGTAGCAGTTAAACGTACTCAATTTGGAGGTGGACTAAAGCTGAAGCCGAAGTATTTAGGTCCATATCGAGTAACCAAAATCAAATCGAAAGATACATACGATGTAACTAAAGATGCACATTTCCTGGATGGTCCTGGGCACACAACTACGTGCGCAGAGTATATGAAGCCCTAGAGCCCTATCAATGACGAAGACGACGACGCATTCGAGGACGAATGATTAGAAGGATGGCCGAGTTGTGGGATCGGGTTGGCAACGCCAACATGATCTCAGCTGTTTTGACGATATCGATACGCCGGTCAAAAAGGCGCTGGTTTGAGCCGATGTGTGAGAGCTCGCGTTGTCATGGTGAAGAATGATTCGTCTTCTCTTGTTTGTTTTTCGAATTTCTCCGAAGACTTCAGGCAAACAAATTGTGGTGTACCACTCAGAATTGACCGTCCTTCGTTGCTCAAGCGGAACAGTCGCCACATGACCAGTTTTGCCGAAGAAACAGGCGACCATTTGCTTCGAAGTGCTTCTTCCACGAACAACTTTCGTTGGATTTGGCTCGTCTTCAAAGACCCATACGGTCGATTGTTGTTTTGTTTCGGGCTCATACGCATAGATCCAAGATTCGTCACCTGTGACGATCTTATGAACATCTTTTGAAGCACCGCGATCGTATTTTTTCAACATTTCTTTGCACCAATCGACACGAGCCTTTTTTTGAGCGATTGTCAAATTGTACGGGATCCAACGACAACAAACCTTTTTTACGGTCAGGTGTTTATGTAATATCGAATGTATGCTGGTGGGAGAATTGCATTATTAGTTCACGCACGGCATCAATATTCTCTGGTACAACGGACGTTTTTGGACGACCTTCACGGAATTCGTCGTTGAGCGAACTGCGACCACGATTAAATTCGTTATACCAGTTTTTCACGGTGCTATAGGATGGTGCTTGATCGCCATACAAAGACTTAAGTTCATCGATGCACTCTTGTCTGGATAATCCACGTCGAAAGTTGTGAAAAATGATCGCACGAAAATGCTCACGTGTCAATTCCATTTTTTTAACGGAATTGAATTGTTCAAAGCTCTGTAAGTTTAACAATTCACGATTAAATGACAACACGTTCTGAGTGATGTTATGCTAAAAAATGTCACCATTCCCAATGGAAATATCAGATTGCACCTGGCAACACTTATTGTTGCCTAAGCCAGAAATATATATAGCAGCCTACGTACACGACGATAACGACGATACACGACGATAACGACGAAACGATGTGCACGACGAGAGACGACGCAAGAGGAAAAAGGAGTTTAGAACAAGCATCTGAAGAAAAACGACATATCAGGAGGAACGACGCTAACGACGCTAACGACGACGACGCAGATGTCTAATTCTGAATTCAATTAATCTAAACAAACTTAAATAATAATTATAATATAAACTTAAATACTAAATAATATCAATTGTGGTGTTTTAATATAAAAATCCCACATGATTAGTATTAACATTCATATGTTGTAGTTGTGAAACTTATGATTCTATTCTTGATTTAAATTTTAGTTGTAGTATACTTTTTAATAAACAAGAATCGAGTTATTTTAACAATTTTTTTTCCAAATTATGCTTCCACGAGGATCACTCATAATTTATATCATTAACTATTATAGCGACTGTACTCATTGAAGGATGGTGAAAGAATAAAACAGTTTAAAATTGAATATACATTATATTTAATTTCTTTATTAAAATGTCTTTCCTTAATATATAATATTGGCTTCCCTTAACTCTTCTATAATAGAAATAATTTCATTATTATAATTATTATGTCCGGCTGATTGTGATGAAATTAAAAGTCTCAGGTGCTCAACTAGCTCCTTTGGATTATCCCAATATATATAGTTACTCTTTGCATTATTCAACTGCATGAGCCCATTTCCTTTAACTTGTATAGGAGTAGAGGCGTTCTTTGATTTGTTTTTTCTCATAAACGATTTTTCTTCCTCAATACATTTTTTGATTAAATGTGTATATTTTTTAGATCATTTGTTGACAATATCATATTTTTATAATTGACTTTATCAGCTTCAGTGAAACCTAGAAGTGACTTGGATAATATCAATGAAATTAATCCTGGCGTTAATTTGAATTTTTCATCTCCCAATATAAAGTGTTCATAATCAAATTGAAATGGTAAGCTCCCCCAACTCCATTCTCCAGTAGGTTGTTTATGTGGACCATAATTGCCATCAATTAAATTTTCAATCTCAAATTCTGTGATATGTGAATTTATGAAAGATGTATGAGGTATGTCAGCAGCGATAGATATAACTTGATCAGTATCATTACTTAAGGAGTGGAAATCAGACTCATGTAAACCAACAGAAGTATCGTCAAAGTTGTTATTAAAGTTGAGTGATTTTTGTTTTTTGATTTTGGGGATAGTGTTACCAAATGATTCTGCAAATTCATGATACTTTTCTTCAGTAGACTCTGGTTTTTCCTCGAATTTAGATTTCATAGATGTAGCTTTGCTAATGAAGCGGACGTGTAATTTGCTTGAATGTTTCCTCAAGCTTGAGTTCTGTTTCAACTTCGCCATGTTTTAGACTTTGAAATTAGAAAATTTCTTCATTCATTTTATATAAAATGGGTCGGTTTTCGTATTGGACCGGTTTAAAAATAGGGTCGGTATTTCGTATTAGACCGGTTTTTTTCATATTAGACCGGTTTAAAAATGGGGTCGGTATTTCGTATAAGACCGCTTTTTTCGTATTAGACCGGTTTAAAAATGTCGTCGGTATTTCGTATTAGACCGGTTTTTTCGTATTAGACCGGTTTAAAAGTAGGATCGGTATTTCGTATTAGACCGGTTTTACTCTTGCAACTGCTTGTATCATACTGATCTAATTATCACTGTGACAAATTTATTCAAACTTCAATGAAAGTATCAAATCCCAATCTATATCGACCTAAGTTTAAGGGATCGTCCTTACTTATACATAAAAATTCATATTTATCTTTCCAGCACAAGCGACAAAGTTGTGCAAATTTGTTATAAGTCATATCACCACTGACATGATCATTATATATATGTTTCATGTTTAATTCATCTTGCTTTAATATAAGTATCACATTTGCATTATCTCTAACAAGTTGTTTGAGAATTCGCGTATAAGTTTGTGAAAGATAAAATGAATCGATATTCTTATGGCGGCCCATACAAAAATATGCTTTAACATTATTTTGATTTTCCGTAGCAATATCGTCAAAAATCATGATTGAATTGTTTTTTGCCTGATCTGGTGCTATAACCTCATCATTATCTGAAAACATAAAATACCGTATACCTTTAATAGGCTTGATTAATTGCTCTAAGTACTGATATTTCGGTTGATATAATGACTTTGAATACAAGAATATATTTGCAAACTTCAATCCATTTTGACTTTCAATCAGACTCAACATAACATTTGTTTTCCCACAATTTGATGGTCCAACAATAAGTGCTCTAATTGAGTTTGGTAATAAACTACTATGACGAGTTCTTGTGGGCGAACCCGAATTGAAATCTATTTTTCTCACAACAATATTAGATTTCTGTTTAACGAATTTCATATTTAGAGGGATATTTATTAATTTTATCTGTATTCAACAAAAGACTGACAACGAGTGATGAGTGTATAAAGGAGCTATGCGTTTTTATAATAAATTCAGTTGCAAACCAAACGTTTATAAATGTAGAGTTCTTATTAATAATCTAATTGACTCACTCCCATTTGAATTACATTTACCTGGTAATCAATTTTGTGGGCCTGGAACAAAATTAAAAGATCGATTGAAACGAGGTGATAAGGGTATAAATCCATTGGACTCTGCCTGTCGCCAACACGATATTGCTTACTCAGAGAGTAGTGATATCTCCAAATGTCACGAAGCTGATCAACATTTAGCTGAAAGGGCTTGGTCACGAGTAACAGCAGCTGATAGTAGTTGGGCCGAAAGAGCTAGCGCACTTTTAGTAACAAACGCAATGAAATGCAAAGTAAAATTTGGTATGGGGATCAGGAATAAGTTGAATAAATCTAAAAAAGTGATAAAGTCGTGTAAGAAAGTTGTAGTGAAAACAAGAAAGAAAATGTCAGTCGGGTATGCCGACCGTGTAATGCACTGTGCACTGCTTGTAAACACTGCAGCGTAAACGAAAGCAGTGCACTGCTAATGCGATAAAAATATAAGTTTGTATAACAAACTTTTTTATTTATAGTCCGATTTTAATGAAATTTTCACAATCGTTTGTCTGCAAGTGTATGCTAAGTTACAAAACTGTACGTTAAGAAATAAGTGAGCCAGCCGCTTGCAAAGTTGCAAAGAAATTATTTTTTGGTAGGCGAAAAAGGCGTGGCATCCAAAAAAATTTTTATGGCATTGCCTTTATATTGCATTCAGCAACCTGCATGCCAAAATTGGTGTTATAGTTACCGAGATATTCGACAAAAACATATATTTTTTCCGAGATATGTCTGGTTTTTCGCTAATTGTGGGCGAATGGGGCGTGGCATCAAAAAAAGGAAACAAACTTGTATTGACTGACTAAATATGTGGTCGATACTGACCAAGTTTGAACTTGTAGCTCTTACCATCTCTGAGATCCTTTCGTTCATACGGACAGACAGACGGACATGGCTATATCGACTCGGCTGTTGATGCTGATCAAGAATATATATACTTTATGGGGTCTGCCACGCCTCCTTCTGCTTGTTACATACAAATCGCTTCTGACAAACCCATTATACCCCTCAGAGGGTATAATAATATTTCCCAATGCTATAAAGTTGGCGACTCAAGCACTTAAAATCGAAAAACCAAATGATATTGAAAATGCGATTAAAATAGCCCATAAGCATATTAATAATTCTTTTGAGTGCACTATGGGCGATTTGTTGATTTTGGCGGCATAAAGTTTAAAAATAGAGCTAGGAGCTTAATATTTTTTTGTAAGTGTTACTAATATTTTACTTTAATTTCGGATTTTTTTTAGTCAATTTGACCACGCCTTTATTTTCCGCCCTTTTATAGCCCCGGCACTTGTACAAAAATTTCAATTTTTATTATAAAGCAAAGCATGAAAATAGAAAAAATAATATTTTAGCATGTTTTAACAATATTCCAAACATAAAAAAACAAAAAGTTAATAATCTTCTTCATCCAAAACAAAAGAATTCTCATGTTTGTCATCGCTATCGTTGTCTGATTCGGTGTCTTCATCATTTAAAAAAGCGTGTTGTTGTTGAACGTAAAGGAAACTTCAAGTTCAATTTTTTTTAAAAGGAACAAAAAGGAGCAGAAAAAATGATTACTACAATAAACTAGACACATTCGTTAGTAACTTGCCATTTTTAGTTGCATGTTTTGATATGCACTTTTCAAGAAATACTCCACGGAACACAATTAAAATTGTTAGATTTTTGCTAAAAATACAATCAACAATAACACCGGATATTAAAAACACCACGAACATTTATACACATTTATCGTAAATTAATGATTTTAAATACCTTAAGCTTTGCTATCCATATTACACTTATTTATTTAAACGAAACCAATAATAATTTAAGCACTTTCAACAGCATGAAATTTTTCGCGCCAATTTATATAATTGCGAGCTTCAACAGATCAGTTGGTTTTGAAGGGCTGCCACAAAAAGAGAGTTGCCACCCGATAAAAAAAAAAATTGTTTTTCAGCTAATTGAAGTGTTTACTATTAATAAAAAAAAACATTTCCTTAATATTTCACCATAAATTTTATGACTTTATGCCGCCCATTATGAAAAATCGCCCATAGTGGAGTGGAAAGAAAAAGCAAGCCGTTATCCCTCGAATCATAAGCGTACCAAAAACTGGAGGAGCCTTACCATTGATACCGATTTCCCTTGGGGGTATAACATCGGCCGGTTCATCGATCATTAAAACGTTTAATGAAATCCAGGATGGAAAAAAGCAATTAGAAGAAGCTGTTCGTCATAATCGGAAAATGGAATCTGTTGCTGTTGGTAAAGGACTATTTTTAAAACCATACAAGAGCGGATATGGATTGTATTTGGCTCCATATCATCGTGGAAATGGTATCAAGTCAAAAAACTTTTAGATAGGTTACCCAAAAGAGCGCTTACTAATTTTCATATACAGAAATTGGCCAAGTGTATCCCATACTTTAGAGGTGTTTTTATGAGAGACTCTCTTCCACATCAATCTTGGTCAACAGAATGTGGTGTTATCAACTTGGATTCTATTCAAGGTGAAGGTACACATTGGGTAGCCTATTATAGAGATAATGGAAAAAACTATTACTTTGATAGTTTTGGGAATCTTCAACCACCGAAAGAACTAATTCGCTATTTAGGCAAAAACATTGATTACAACTATTACCAAGTTCAAAAACTTGACTCTCTAAATTGCGGTCGTTTGTGTCTACAATTCCTTTTTAGTAGTTTTCCTAGAATAAATAAAATGAAATAAAAACCAAAATAAAAAACAAGAATTTTTTTTCTTATGCTTATTTTTAATTAAAATGAAATCTTTATTAAAAAATATAAAATAATAACATAATCCATATAATTTTATTTATTATTATTATTATTATTATTATTTTTTTTTTATTATTATTATTATTATTATTTAGATAATATCCATAAATATACAATCGCTTGAATTATTATTATAAAATACTTCTTTGAAATCTTTTTCCTCATGATTGTTTATACTATTTTGTGTACAGTTAGAACTTTATTTTATAATGTCCCCATGCAAGGGTATTTATTTTATTTTGATAAATGTATCTTTTATCATCATCAATTGAAAGAACGGTTTTAAACACTCGTTCTGAATAAATTTGATGGAGTCTAGTTCTAAACATTAGCAAATCTCCTTTAAAAATCTAATTATCTAGTAAGCATTCTCTATAGGTTGCTAAAGAAAATTTGTCTAATGCACATTTTATTACATTCTTTGCCTTTTTAATTTCTTTTTGACCTTCTGTTGCAATAGAATACATTTTTGCGCGAAGGCCAATAAATTCAGATATTATACCACCATTACTCTCATCTTTGAACATTCCCAATTTGTTTTCATTGCACTTGACAATCTGATACTTTTCAACAAGTTCATCGGGGTAGTCAGATGTATTAAATTTATTTACAATATCACTTTCTATATGTCGGAAGAAATCGTCAGTTTAAATACTATAAATAAAAAAATCCGTGTCCATATAATTCAGCTCTAATTTACTCATAAATTTCGGCTTCATATTCTGATAATAAATCTGATACATCTTCCATTTAGATAGATCTAAAACACTAAATCCCAAATAAATTGGCTTAATGTATACACATTTCATTTTTGTTAATTGAATAACATATACATCATCAGTTATCTTAAGGCTACTATGAAAATTAGGTCGCGCTATCAAGTCTCGAGCACCTCTAGAATTTTTATTAATAGTCTCCCAACTGTTGACAAATCTAACAACAAATCGCTTACCTACATTCTCCATTGTCTTGCCATAAACTGAGTTGTTCATTAGTTTAAAGAAATTTTCCTGAATTTTTATACCCTCTGAGGGGTATAATCGGTTTGTCAGAAGTATGTAACAGGCAGAAGGAGGCGTGGCAGACCCCATAAAGTATATATATTCTTGATCAGCATCAACAGCCGAGTCGATATAGCCATGTCCGTCTGTTCGTCTGTCCGTCTGTCCGTCTGTGCGTCTGTCCGTATGAACGAACAGATCTCAGAGATGGTTAAAGCTACAAGTTCAAACTTGGTCAGTATCGATCACATATTTAGTCAGGCAATACAAGAATCTTTTTTTTTTGATGCCACGCCCCATTCGCCCACAATAAGCGAAAAACCAGACATACCTCGAAAAAAATACATGTTTTTTGCGAATATCTCGGTAACTATAAAACCTAGGGACACCAATTTTAGCATGCAGGTTGCTATTTACAATATAAATATAATGCCATCAAAATTTATTGGATGCCACGCCCACTTCGCCCACAATTGCGTTGAAACTTCGAATGCCTCTGTCTCACTTATTTCTTAACGTATAGTTTTGTTACTGCTTTTGTTTTCGCTGCAGTGTTTGCAAGCAGTGCGCAAGCAGTGCTTGTGTATCTAAAACTTACTCAGTGCACTGCTTGTGTGTATAAAATTTACTCAGTGCACTGCTTGTAAGCAGTCCAAAATGAATTCATATAATTGGAAACTAAGCTCAGAGGGTATTACACGGTCGGCATGCCCGACTGACATTTTCTTTCTTGTTTATTCAGGGATAGTAAAGTATTGATACGGAGGATCAAGACTATAAATTTCCTTTCAAATTCCCCTAAAGTTTTTAAAAACATCTGCCAAGAGGAAAACATCTGTTTGTAAATAGAGTTTAGCATAATCAGCCAATGTTTGGCAGTTGAATGTTTCCCAAACATTTTTAGCATGTTCATAATCCTTTATCGAACATTCTTCCTCCGTGAGATCATTGAAAAACATTTCTCTAGGGGGTAGTGCAGTTTGGTTAAGCTTTTCGTTTGAGTCAACTTAGCTATAAGGATATACACCTTTTTTACGCATCATTTTGAAACGATCTATATCAGGAAAGTATTTATTTAAAATTTTGAAATCTGCATCATTGAGATTTTTAGCAAGGCTATCTAAGCTTGAAGGCATGAATCTTACTGAATCTATTCATTTTTCTTCTATTATTTCAATAAATTTATATATATATGTAGAGTTCTTTATTTAAAGGGATAACCTTAGTTTCCCCCTTAACTTCACAAAGTTTTTTTACAAACAAGTGCGAGTCATACTTGGAGAAATTATGAAAAAATATGGGTAAAAATTTAGGAATTTGATACCGCAAGTTACATATATTATGTGCTGCCCCTCTATATTTCCCGGTAAGGTGATCGCGATCGCGAACTTTATATTCCTCAACAGAAAATGCTTTGCTACAAATATGACATGTACGAGCAGCTTTAAATGAAGATTCTTCATCTTGACTTAGATTCATTTCGACAATTTTTCCTAAATGGTGTTTATATAAATCTTTGGCCTTAGCAACAATAGATTCTACGAGCTGTTTAGCAGCATCTGGGCCAACTCCAACTACAAATTCATCTAGCTCAGAGTCAAATGTGCATTTTACATACTAACTAAATGCATATGGAGTATGCTTCCTAACTTGTACAGTATTATTACGTATTTTTTTGTTGACATTTTCTAGAATACATTCAAAATCGGCATAAACTACAAAAGCTACATATAACGAACGTTCAAAATTTGTAAACTTTAGGAAATTCTAACCAATGATGGGAAATGATGAGACTTTTTTGCGACAATCCCCATTGTTATGCTGCTCCATAGAATCCTTTTAAGTTGTGCAAGCATTGCATACGAATTTCTTGGACTTCCGCTTGCTAAAATGAAATGAAATGCTAAATTCATTAAATTTTTATTAAATAACTAGGAAATTAAAAAATATTCAGTTTAAGCTAACTTACCTTGAGACATCCTTTATTAGGACAAAGTGGGAGTGCGGATTCTCCTGAAGCAGCAATATGTTTATGTGTACTGCTTTTTCGTGGCTGAATGTGTAGTATGGTCCGACAACACTGTCATCCTGATATGCAAAGGCATTGATGCTTATGGTTGGGTTCAGTTTCTCAAAATCGCCAATTTTTTTGTAGTCTAATGGGAACTGGAGTCCAGAGAAATCTAAAACTATCCCATTTTGTAGATTTATAATAGGATCAGTGATGTTAAGTATTCCATACGATGATGTCAAATGTGCATTTTGATTAACATTGGTCAGAGCAGCTATGATGACCCATTTGAAACAAAAATTATCAGTGTTCTCAATATTTAAAACGGCATTTTGTTTTTTGGTTAGCGATTTTGGTAGTGGAAAGAATCTTGCTACTTTTAATGGAGCATACTGATTTACATTCATATCCAGAAAATTTATCTTTAGCAAACTCAATCCACTTCCTTCACCTTCAAATTCGGTCATTTTTCGAATGAGACTTTTGGTATGCTCATCAAAGATATCTCCGCAATTGTGTGCCTTTGTTACAATCTGCATTTTTTGTAATGTGGCTAAATACGACAGAAGCATTAGGGTCTAGTGCTGCTAATTTGATGTAAGTAGCATGAAGTTCAAAATTGATTTTAATTGAATTATGCTTTCCAAATCTTCGATCATTTGAGTTTCAACAAATGATTTCGCTGCGTTGAGAAACTCCGCTGGTATAATATTACTCTCACAACTATTTCCATATCTATACATTCCAATGCTTTCGGAAAACCCAGTGTGGATCACATCAAGCCCACCATCGAGAAAGACACCGCATTTATTTTTATGCTTGGTAGTCCTCAAATGGTATTGAAAGTTATTTTTAGTAATATTTTTATTACAAACATTGAAGTACTTCATATTGTTTGCCACATTTGTTGTTTTATGCTTCGCCATGTGAGTCTTTAATTTAAATGCATATTTAAATTTTTCATCACATTTGGAACATCCAAGAATTTTCTGATTTCCATGAGCTGCTACGTGGCGTTTATAATTATATATCCTCAAGCTTACAAAATCACAAAGTGGACACTTGAATTCCTTTAATGGTGTGATTCTCCTTAATTGATTGGTATTTTCCTTTTTAATAGCCCTTGAATGTTTTTTAATGTGGCGGTGCAAATTGAACTTATTGACGAACACATTGTCACAAGTTGGACACTTGAAGATTTCCTTCATCAGAGAAGATTTGGATGATGACGATGTTGATGGCTCCATTATTTTATGTATTTTACTTTGTTATTAAAATTTAAGAACAAAATGGTTTACTATAGTTTATTATAAAACACAGAAAAATTTTTTTGTAAGAACTCTGAGTTTAATAGTTTCACTTTTGATTTTAAAACTCTTATAGATGCATTGTCGAGAATAGAGTTACGTTTATATACGCTTTCCCCAGCAACATTTTCTACCTTTTCAATGAAACTGTATGCAGTGATAATCAATGAGAAAGAAACGTGATCAAAAAATCAATGGTATACATTTTTTACTATTTACCCACATTCAAGGATAATTGGGGGAGAAAACAACACGTTCTCACTTCCGCAATTTATCTTATCTACATAACAGGTGATGCACTCATTGAAAATAAGAGTGGGCAGACGAAAAAAGAGAAAAACGGTAGGTTCTGTTAATATTACATCTACCTAGACAGCTGTCTTTAGAATGTTCAACCATCGAGTTCATATAAGGGTAGGTGAAAGACAATTGAAAGACATTTGTTTCCATCTATGTATGTATATTTATATTTATATTTATATTTATATTTATATTTATATTTATATTTATATTTATATTTATATTTATATTTATATTTATATTTATATTTATATTTATATTTATATTTATATTTATATTTATATTTATATTTACATTTATATTTATATTTATATTTATATTTATATTTACATTTACATTTACATTTACATTTACATTTACATTTATATTTATATTTATATTTATATTTATATTTATATTTATATTTATATTTATATTTATATTTATATTTATATTTATATTTATATTTATATTTATATTTATATTTATATTTATATTTATATTTATATTTATATTTATATTTATATTTATATTTATATTTATATTTATATTTATATTTATATTTATATTTATATTTATATTTATATTTATATTTATATTTATATTTATATTTATATTTATATTTATATTTATATTTATATTTATATTTATATTTATATTTATATTTATATTTATATTTATATTTATATTTATATTTATATTTATATTTATATTTATATTTATATTTATATTTATATTTATATTTATATTTATATTTATATTTATATTTATATTTATATTTATATTTATATTTATATTTATATTTATATTTATATTTATATTTATATTTATATTTATATTTATATTTATATTTATATTTATATTTATATTTATATTTATATTTATATTTATATTTATATTTATATTTATATTGTAAAAAAGTTTCTCAGGCTGGGGTATGTCTCAGTCTGTCCAGGGCTCTTTACAGAAAATTTATAATATTTCAGGAATATCTGGTGAGAGAAAGACGACACGGTGATGGGACCGGACGTCAGCTATAGTAGTCAGGTAGAAGAATATTTAATAGTTTTCCCGATAACAGCGACTATCGCATAGAATTGCAATAGTTATCGGGACGAAACGATGATTAGGGTCGATATTTCTGTAGCTACTGGGCCTCGTGGTTCTTTGCTAGTTTTGGGATCTAAAGGCTTTCTACGTTTGTGGGTAGAATGAGTCTCATAGGCAACTATCGGCGGGGCTCGTGACTCCGGGTCAACAGCTGAGTCTTGGCTTTGGCTGTTACCTCGGAGCGCACGATAATTGGGATCCCGCAATTAATTGACGAGTCAATGCTACGACAATTAATTACGGTGGCCGTGGCACGATGAGGGCTCTAGAGTTATACGATGAATGAGTGTGGGTGGGATCGTGTTTTCCCGGGTCTACAGCTGAGTCAATGCTACGGCTGTGGACGTGAGATTCACGATACCTGACCCAAAGTTGCGTTCCGCAATTAACTATCGAGTCAATGCTACGATAGTCAAGTACGGTCGCAATTGACCGAGAGAGAGACAAACTATCGGGAGTTGCACTAGTGTAGACTCAAGGCCTCGAACCAATGGTTAGGTCTGCGCTATAACTACTGGCTGAGATTCCTGTTGTCCACACTGTTTATGCCTAGAAATTAACTATCGAGTCTGCGCTACGATAGTCAATTCCAAGCACCGCGTCCACGAGTAGTTCTTTGCTAAGGCTGGGCTTTAAACTTGGGCTCTGAAAAAGGAGTTAGAAAATAATGCGAAGAGAATTTGTAGCACGCGTGTTTTCACACCTGCGAACTATCGAGTCTCCGCTACGATAGTCGGCAAATGTGTGTGTCGTGGTTGTCTGCGTACACTTGAGGAAATATCAAATACAAATAATTTAGGTGTTGGCTAGGTTTCAATTCGTGTTCACAATTTCAGTTTATAAATTTATTTAATATTCCTATCGGCACAATTTATATTCTTAACTGTATTTCTTATTCCCCTAAATATTGCTCACCACTAAGTACTTAATTGTTAAGTGTTGTCCGTGGCTTCTTTATCCTTTTCGTGTGGGGGGTCCTCGTTGTCCTGTGGTATCCTCGTTGTCCTGTATCCTCGTTGCTGCTGTTGTCCTCGTGGCGTCTGTTGTCCTCGTGGCGATATTCTCCTCCCTTGCACTCGCGGGCACTTGAAGAGAAACTTTACTTCGCGTGTTCAACTCTCGCACTCAACTGTCGATTGCCAAAATTTAATTACGCGTCGAGCCCAAAATCTCTGCTGCAGCTTTGCTCATTTGTAGCTTTGCCCTTGACTTACATGTGGGCAACACTCGGCTGCATAAATTGCAACGGTGTTTTTCCAGCATGTATGCTAGTCGGTTAGGCAGCGCTGCCTACGCCTCTGCTTCGAGCTGTGCAAGCATTAGAATATTTTGTCGCTCGAACGCTGGTGTTGTTGTTGTTTTGCACATTGCCTGTGCCTTTTTCCGTCTATGCGTGTGCCTTGCGTGTGTGTGCGTGTGCTAAGCTGCTGCGTGCTGAGTTGTAGTGCAGTACAACCGATTCCCCTCTCTCTTCTCGCCTGCAGGTTGATGCTGATCTCGCGCGTTGCTACTGCGCTTGCGTCGTCGCTCTTTGGATTTCGGTCGCTCTCTCGCTCTCTGAGTAGCTTAGCATAGACAGCTACCAGTGGCGTGATATTGCCGTTTTTATTTTGTCGCTCGCGGCGATTGCGGGACTTTCCTTGTGCTGTTGGCTTTGGGTTGTTAGCGCACAGTGTGCGTTAAAATTGTGCGCCCATTTATGGGGCGTCACAATATTTATATTTATATTTATATTTATATTTATATTTATATTTATATTTATATTTATATTTATATTTATATTTATATTTATATTTATATTTATATTTATATTTATATTTATATTTATATTTATATTTATATTTATATTTATATTTATATTTATATTTATATTTATATTTATATTTATATTTATATTTATATTTATATTTATATTTATATTTATATTTATATTTATATTTATATTTATATTTATATTTATATTTATATTTATATTTATATTTATATTTATATTTATATTTATATTTATATTTATATTTATATTTATATTTATATTTATATTTATATTTATATTAATATTAATATTTATATTTATATTTATATTTATATTTATATTTATATTTATATTTATATTTATATTTATATTTATATTTATATTTATATTTATATTTATATTTATGTAGTCCCGATATTCCGCAGTGATGCAATGATTATTCGAAACCACGATAGTTTATTATAATAGTTTATTGTGCTGTATTTTAAGTTTAATTATTTAACAATGGTTTTTAATTTGTGTGTGTATTTGTTTCACTTTATAAGTTTCACGACTTGCTTCTGCGTGTGTCTATTACGAGATCTTGGCATCGACTCTTGTTCGTTCAATCAGTTTATCTGCCTCAAAATACTTAAGAACTAGATCATTCATTATAGTGCTCAAAAGCGGAGACCACTACGAGTCTCTCGCGAGCTTTCCAACACTTGCTCTGGCGGTTGGGATTCAAATCCTACATTCGGCCCTCCTGACGTAGAATTCGACCCGAATTCTTTCATAAACTCTGCCACAGTGGACGTCTTGTTTGGACCTTCTCCTTCTCCCACTTTCTCTACTTTATAACGTCCGTGTTTAAGGACTTTGGTAACTTTATAAGGTCCCAGATACTTTCCTTTTAATTTTAATCCCACCCCGTACTGAGTACGCTTAATAGGTACTAGATCATTAACTTTATACTCTTTCTCTATCTTTCTTTTCTTATTAAATGTACGCTGGTTTTCTTCTTGCAGTGCTTTAATATTCTCACGAGCTCCTGAACGTAATATATCTCGTTCATCGTTTAACTCGTCTAGCAGTGATTGCTGCACCAAGTCTTTGAGTTTAATGTCATTAGTACAACGCATGTCAATTCCGGTTAATATCTTAAATGGAGCTACCTTTGTACTCCTCGGTTCAATATTATTTATCGCTTGTTGCACGCTGCCTACATGCTTATACCATAGCCCTGGATTCTCAATGCTAAGTTTCGACAACATCGGTACAACAATTCTATGCATTCGCTCCACCTGTCCGTTGCCGCGTGGCACACCTGTCGTTATCAAGCAATGCTGTATCTTACGTTGTTCACAATATTCCTTAAACAAATTTGCTGTAAACGCAGTACCTCTATCTGACACAATTCTGCAAGGATTTCCAAAATTAACAGCCTGTCTTTCCAAACAACTAATCACTTCCTCAACTCCTGTACTACGAGTTGGATAAAGCCACACATACTTTGAAAAAGCATCAACGATTACTAAGATGTGATTATATCGTTTCTTCGTGATCTCCATTGGTCCAACATGATCGATGTGATACGTGGTGAGCGGCTTGTCACCTTTATCTATGGGTGATAAATATCCTTCCTGCTTTCCCATCTTTGCATTTACCAAAATGCACTCTACACAGTTACTGACCACTTTTACCACCTTGTCTGCCAGCTTTGGTATAAAATAAGACTTCTCTACCAAATCTTGAGTCTTCTTTGCTGAAAAATGTCCCTGCCTGTGCGCAATCTTAATGATTTCTGTCTCCATTAGAGAAGGCACCACAATCAGTTCTCGAGCAGGATCTTTGAACAGAATCTGATTCGATATATAAAAGTCTTCATATATCCCACTCTCGACGATTTTCTTTACAGCCTTCGTCCAATCATCGGACATCTGAGCTTCTCTCAATCTATGCACCATTCTGTCCGTTATCAAGTAACATGCAACTCTGCTTAACGCATCTACGTGTCTCATTTTCGTGCCCGACCTGTGCTCTATTTCATAATCAAAATCCTGAAGATACATGGCCCATCTAGCAACTCTTAATGGCACTTCCTTCTTCTTTATGGTCATAGCAAAGGCGTTACAATCTGTGATGATCTTGAACTTTATTCCCAAGACATACACCCGCCACTTTGTTAATGCTCCTATCACTGCTAATACTTCCAGTTCGTATGAGTGATATTTCTCCTCACATGGCTTTGTTTTCTTACTCATGTACATTACAGGGTGTAACATCCCATCAACTGAATCTTTTTGCAGCAAAACAGCTCCAAATCCATACTTTGATGCATCCGTATGAATTTCTGTTTCAGCCTGTGGATTGTAAAGATGCAACACTGGTTTCTTCATCAGCTCTGCTTTCAACTGGTTGAATGCTACCTCTTGCAACTCTTTGAATTCGAAGTCAGACTCTTTTCGTAACAAATCAGACAATGGTTTGGCGACCACTGCATATCCGTCAATGAATCTTCTGAAATACGATGTCAAACCGAGAAAACGTTGAACTGCTTTCTTATCCCTAGGTATCGGAAAATTAGCTACGGCTTCAGTTTTATCTTTGCTAGGTCTGATCGTACCATTTTCCACAATGTACCCCAAAAATTCAACTCTTTTCTGTAAAACCTGGCATTTGCTCCAATTAATTCTTAGCCCATTTCTCTCTGCAACCTCCAATACTCTCTTCAATTTGCCGAATCCCTCCTCAACATCAATGCTTAGGATGATTATGTCATCCATGTACACTACAGCATCACCTTTCTGTATCAACTCACGCATGACAGACATTATAAAACGCATAAATACAGCCGGCGAGTTAGATATACCAAATGGTACAAATCTAAACTCATACTGTCCATTCTGTGTTACAAATGCTGTATACTTCTGTGAATTTTCTGCAACAGGTACATGAAAGTAACCATTCGTCAAATCCAGAGTAGTGAAGTAGTGCTTTATTCGATCTAGAATCTGGTACACCATTTACAAAATATTCTACTAGGCTCTCATCTTCCAAGTCTATTGGCTTTGCAATCTCCATTAGAGCGTACAAATATTCTTGTAATGTTTCGTTTTTATTCTGGTGACGCCTACCAAGTCTACGATGAATTTCCGCTGAAGATACTTTGACACCAAACTCATTGACCAGTGCAACTTTCAATGCACTCCAATCACGAATATCACGCTGGCTGCGTACAAATAGTTTTGCTGCACCCTTCAGCAACTGCTTTGCATACACGAATATCTGTAACTGAGTCCATTCTACTGTCAACGCGCATTCCTCAAGTTCTTCTATCCAATACTCAACATCTAACGCCTTTGAACCATCAAACTGCGAAACACTGCCTTCTACATCTTTTAATGTAAACCACGATTTAAAGAATGGCGGATTTTCCGTCTGTCTACTACCGAACTGTTGTTGTCTGCTTCGCGCTTCATTCTCTACATGATCTCTAGCAATACTCTCACCTGATATGTTTTCTGAAACTGATACAAACGCTGCTTCATTTTCCCCATGAACACTGTCCTGATCATTTTCCTCTTCGTTTTCCAAACCATAGTGAGCAAGCAATCGGTTTTGTAGCTCCACTTTTCTTCCGCTTGATTGAATTCCAAGTTCATTTAATTTTTTCCGCAAATCTGCAACTAGCAATGCCAAAATCTCGTTCCTATTCATCTTTACAATTTTCCTGTTTAAATGTATCAAAACTTTTAAAATTAAATATGTAAATTTAAATATAAACAAAGATTTTCAAAATTGTTAGTGTAATTTCGCTTTTGCAACAAATTCAATCTTAAACAGTGACTCTCAAACTTAACGTTACGATTTTCAAACTGTGAACAGTCACTTCCACTATATTAGTCAACGTTACAATATTATTCATACAAAATTTTTCTTTTACAACGATCACTCAGCTTCTTACGATTCTCTGCAACTCACACATCCCCATCCAGAAATAATCTTCGTCGTCGCACCAAACTTGTCTTACAAACTCGCCACCAGCTATTTGCCTCTCTCGTCTGTGCACGCACGTCTCCTTTCCTGATTTCACTTATGTTCTCGTTGCTTTACTCGTCTTTCAGCTCTCGTTCACTCGTTGGTTTTTCCCTTCTCCGTGCCTCCCTTGCTGCACGCACTTCACTGTTCTCGGCTTCTGCTTCTCTCGTCTTCTTCTTCTTCGACGCTAAACTCTAGCCGCTGTGAGTTTCTGCCTTTCTCGTCTACGTCTTCTTTCTGCTGCGTACAATTTCTGCAACAACCGTTACTTCTCGGAATTCGTCTGGCGCCTTGCAAGTTTCTGTTCTTAGGCTCTTACAATTCCCGACACAACACACAACACGACAGCAAACAATTCGCACATTTATACACACACACCAATTATTGTTTTTATTCAATGTTTTATTATTTAAGGCCGAATTTCCAAACTTGCGAAATTCATCCAGCACAATTGTGAAATTCAATCCTGGTTGAGCCCCCAAAAATTGTAGTCCCGATATTCCGCAGTGATGCAATGATTATTCGAAACCACGATAGTTTATTATAATATAGTTTATTGTGCTGTATTTTAAGTTTAATTATTTAACAATGGTTTTTAATTTGTGTGTGTATTTGTTTCACTTTATAAGTTTCACGACTTGCTTCTGCGTGTGTCTATTACGAGATCTTGGCATCGACTCTTGTTCGTTCAATCAGTTTATCTGCCTCAAAATACTTAAGAACTAGATCATTCATTATAGTGCTCAAAAGCGGAGACCACTACGAGTCTCTCGCGAGCTTTCCAACACTTGCTCTGGCGGTTGGGATTCAAATCCTACATTTATATTTATATTTATATTTATATTTATATTTATATTTATATTTATATTTATATTTATATTTATATTTATATTTATATTTATATTTATATTTATATTTATATTTATATTTATATTTATATTTATATTTATATTTATATTTATATTTATATTTATATTTATATTTATATTTATATTTATATTTATATTTATATTTATATTTATATTTATATTTATATTTATATTTATATTTATATTTATATTTATATTTATATTTATATTTATATTTATATTTATATTTATATTTATATTTATATTTATATTTATATTTATATTTATATTTATATTTATATTTATATTTATATTTATATTTATATTTATATTTATATTTATATTTATATTTATATTTATATTTATATTTATATTTATATTTATATTTATATTTATATTTATATTTATATTTATATTTATATTTATATTTATATTTATATTTGTTGAGAGGGGATCTCGATCAACACCCAAAGCGTCACCAAAAAGAAAAAGAGCAACGACGTTCGTTCATGTGCAAGGTTTATTTAAGACTAAAAAGCGCGTGCCAGTAATTCGTAATAGGCAAACGCACGAATGAGAATGTTAAAACAGAATACATGTTAACATAAGTAAACGATTAACAGGGCTGCATTGTTCTGGTGAGATCAATTTCAAATTCAACACTCTTGTGTTGAGTAGACGCCAAGTACCGCAAGATATGCATCACGCCTGCTTCATGCTCGTGGTGTGGATCCTGGGTCCTCTGAGCTAGCTTTGCAACCGAGTGTAAAATATCCGGTCTTGTGGTAAGCGCAAGCCACATTAGTTCTCCGATCTGAGTCTGATACACCCCTTGGTTCACTCTTTTGCATTCCTTGTTGTCGCATGCAACCTGATGCCCTGCATCAAGTGGTGTAGCCGCCGGTCTGCAGTTTTCAATACCATAACGCTTCAACATATCCTTGATATATTGAGTGTGTCCCAAAGTAATTGGGCCAAGTTCACCGTCTCGTTGGATCTCCATTCCCAAAAACAACTCGGTTGCACCCTTGTCTGTACAATCGAAAGCTTTGGAAATTTTTTCTTTAACGCAATTTAGCAGATTTTTCGATTGGCATGCTATAAGTAAATCATCGACATAAACAAGTATTAGTGCAATCTCATCATCACCGTGCTTTTGATATAGACATGGCTCGCTAATACATTGCTTGAAACCAATCTCTAGAAGTACTCCATGAAGCTTAGTGTTCCACTCTCTTCCTGATTGTTTCAATCCATATATTGCTTTCTTTAGCAATAGGGCTCCATTCGGATGATGCGCATCTACATATCCCAACGGTTGCTTCATGTACACAGTATCTCGCAAGTCGCTGTTGAGATACGCAGTACAAACATCCATCTGATTTAAGTATAACTGCAACTCGACTGCTAGCGGAAGCACCAATCGCACACTCGCAAGTCGACATACCGGTGCAAAAGAGTCCGTGTAGTTTATACCAAACTGTTGAGAGCAGCCTTTTGCAACTAACCGAGCCTTAAACCGTTGTACAGCTCCCTGAGCATCTTTCTTCAGACTGTAGACCCATTTACATCCAATTGACCGTTGATTCGGTGGTAAGTCTACCACTTCCCAAGTCTGATTCTTGACCAATGCTGAATACTCTGTTGACATTGCCTCACGCCATTGTGATGAATGTGAACCATTTATAGCTTCCTCGTAGGTTGCTGGAATCGCCACCTCACTAGCAACCAACGATCCAAGTACGTTGTATTGTTTTTTCTGCCTTCCTGGTCTGCCAGTTCTTATAAACTTTGGTCTGCCTGGTCCTATTCGGGTTTCTGATTCAACAATCTGATTGCCATCTGTTTCATCCGCGCTCTTAAACGATTCATCATCGCTTCCAGTAGCCTCGGATTGTTCCTCCGTTGTATCGCTCTCGTTGTCATCAGGCGCCTCAAATTGGCCATGATTTCCAGAAAACTGAAGAGTAACAGTCGTACTGTTGTCTTGCATCAATCCCTGCCTTTCGTCGAATAGTACATCTCGCTTTTCAACCACCTTACGTGCTTCCGCATCGTACAAACGATACCCTTTTGCCTCTCTTGAGTAGCCCACCAAGCGATATTCTTTTCCTTTTGGTTTGAATTTACTGTCGTGGCTCCCCTTGGATAGTGCCACTGCAACGGAACCAAAAACTTTTAGATGTTTAATACATGGTATCTTACCAGTCCACGCTTCCATCGGCGTCTGATTGTTCAAAGCACTTGTGGGTGATCATTTGCGAAGGTACGCCGCAGTATAGACTGCCTCAGCCCATAATGCTTCACAAAGTCCTGACTGCGTCAATAAACATCTTGCCATCTCTACTAGAGTACGGTTGGCTCTTTCAGCAACACCGTTTTGTTGAGGAGTATATGCTATGGTCAATTGCCGTGCAATTCCATTTTTCTTCAAATATTCGTCGAATTTCGTGTTTACATACTCTCGTCCGTTGTCGCTCCGGATGGATTTAAGTTTCTTTCCAGTCTGACGTTCTACTAGATTCTTAAACTCCACAAACTTGTCAAAGACCTCATCCTTTCCTTTCAAGAAATATATAAATACTCGTCTGGATTTGTCGTCTATGAATGTGAGGAAATATCGTGAGCCGCCAAGGGATTTAGTTCCAAATGGCCCGCACACATCGCTATGAACTAGCTCCAAAAGTTAACGACTGCACATGCACTTTGCTTAACATACATGTCTTACATGTACTGTTGTTCGATATGGTTTTTACATTCATTCCTCTCACCAGATTTTTATTTGCCATCTGTATCATACTTGCATAATTTAAGTGGCCAAGCCGCTTATGCCACAAATCTCCGTCAGATTCATTCATAGCAGCACACACCTCTTGTGGTTCGGCTTCAAACACGTACAAGTTGCCAATTTTTCCCGCTCTTAGGATGCAATCACCTTTCTGCACGATCTTCGCTCCATCTTTGTCAAAATGTACCACACTGTGGTGCTCAATAACTCGTGCTACTGACATAAAGTTTCCAGCCAAGCCTGGAAAAAAAACATTATTCAGTGTTAAATTCTACATTTCAGTTTTCAGTTCCACTGTTCCTTTGCCTTCTGCGAATAAAGAACCAGCGTTCGCCAAACTGATTCGCTTTTTATGTTCTTCGTATTTCACGAACATGTTTTTGTCACAGCACATATGACTCGTTGCACCCGAATCCAAGCACCACTTTCGCTTTCAATGTTTTCAGCTTCCAAAGCATTTATCAAACTACATTGCTTATTAACTGTGCTTTCTTGGTTTCTGTTTTCTGTTTTACCGCCGCTGTCGCTGCCGCTTTTGCACTCTGCTTTTATATGCCCTTTCTTACCGCATTTGAAGCATGTGATATGTGCGCGATTCTTCTTTGCGTTAGTATTCTGGTATACTTTTCTGTTTTGCATTACTGTAAATGCTTCTTGCGAATTTTCTTGTGTGTCACTTAGACTTTTTCGATCCGCTTCCTCTTTTAATTTTATGCACAGCGTTTCGAAATCAGGCAATTTATCGCGTGTCTCAATAGCCACTACAAAATTTTCATACGCAATAGGCAAACTTGATAACAGAATTATGGTTCGTAACTCATCATTCATATCAATTCCAACTCCTGCTAGCTGATCCAGAACTTCCCAAAAATTATTTAAATAATTTTGCATTGTCGCGCCCTCCGTCATACGAAGACTTAGCAATATTTTGTAAAGCGACACCTTCCTCACTGGTCCCTTCGGCTGATGAACATCTTGCAGCTTTGTCCATGCCGACTTTACTGTCTCGCAATTCTTGATGTACGGCAATTGCGACGGCTTTACACAAAGAGTTATAATTGCTAATGCTTTGCGATCATTTTTGTTGTGGGCAACTGTTTCACTTTCCCCCGAGGGTACATCACCGAAAGTCACGTCATATAAATCAGAATGCACAAGCACACTGCGCATTTGAACGCACCACGAATCATAGTTCTTTTCGTCTAGCTTCTCAATTTAATACAAATTGCTCATTTTTCGCGAGTCTTAACTCCTGTGCACTAAAGTTTATAACTTTCCTCTTTTCTCTTTGTAATCACTGGGCCCATAACCTGTTGAGAGGGGATTTGGATCAACACCCAAAGCGTCACCAAAAAGAAAAAGAGCAACGACGTTCGTTCATGTGCAAGGTTTATTTAAGACTAAAAAGCGCGTGCCAGTAATTCGTAATAGGCAAACGCACGAATGAGAATGTTAAAACAGAATACATGTCAACATAAGTAAACGATTAACAGGGCTGCATTGTTCTGGTGAGATCAATTTCAAATTCAACAATATTTATATTTATATTTATATTTATATTTATATTTATATTTATATTTATATTTATATTTATATTTATATTTATATTTATATTTATATTTATATTTATATTTATATTTATATTTATATTTATATTTATATTTATATTTATATTTATATTTATATTTATATTTATATTTATATTTATATTTATATTTATATTTATATTTATATTTATATTTATATTTATATTTATATTTATATTTATATTTATATTTATATTTATATTTATATTTATATTTATATTTATATTTATATTTATATTTATATTTATATTTATATTTATATTTATATTTATATTTATATTTATATTTATATTTATATTTATATTTATATTTATATTTATATTTATATTTATATTTATATTTATATTTATATTTATATTTATATTTATATTTATATTTATATTTATATTTATATTTATATTTATATTTATATTTATATTTATATTTATATTTATATTTATATTTATATTTATATTTATATTTATATTTATATTTATATTTATATTTATATTTATATTTATATTTATATTTATATTTATATTTATATTTATATTTATATTTATATTTATATTTATATTTATATTTATATTTATATTTATATTTATATTTATATTTATATTTATATTTATATTTATATTTATATTTATATTTATATTTATATTTATATTTATATTTATATTTATATTTATATTTATATTTATATTTATATTTATATTTATATTTATATTTATATTTATATTTATATTTATATTTATATTTATATTTATATTTATATTTATATTTATATTTATATTTATATTTATATTTATATTTATATTTATATTTATATTTATATTTATATTTATATTTATATTTATATTTATATTTATATTTATATTTATATTTATATTTATATTTATATTTATATTTATATTTATATTTATATTTATATTTATATTTATATTTATATTTATATTTATATTTATATTTATATTTATATTTATATTTATATTTATATTTATATTTATATTTATATTTATATTTATATTTATATTTATATTTATATTTATATTTATATTTATATTTATATTTATATTTATATTTATATTTATATTTATATTTATATTTATATTTATATTTATATTTATATTTATATTTATATTTATATTTATATTTATATTTATATTTATATTTATATTTATATTTATATTTATATTTATATTTATATTTATATTTATATTTATATTTATATTTATATTTATATTTATATTTATAATTCTCAAAAGGTTATTTTAAAGTTATATTTAATTTTAAATTTTTTTTTCTTGACTTATACTTTTAATTTTCTTTTAATCCTATTTTGAGTTGATAATGTTTCTCCCCTCCTCCAGTTGATAATACCTTCTCACGGATGATATCAAATTCCCCATTATTGAAGGCCGCCAAAGAAGCATCTTGCATAGCGTTATATTTTTTCGATAAAAATATAAGTTTATCGCCTACTTCCAGAATAATGCAGGCTCCAAACTTGGTAGTCGTTCTAGCTGCATTTGTTATACGATACTTCTGCTCCGGTATCATGTCTTTGATTTTCAAAATAGTCTTTGGCATCTTTGTGTTGAAATCCAGAATTACGGAATTTGTTGACTACATGGTTATATATTTTTGTATTTTTCACAATATTTTAAAATATTAAATTTTGAATAACTTTTTACTTCTATGTTAAAATTAAATATTTTGTTGAATGACTATTGAGCTGGCTTGTGGTTCTTTTATATCACAATTTCTAGCTTGGTGTATTGAAAAAACGTGATAAAATGAAAAATTTATATTCTCATTTAAATATTTAAATGTATGCTAATGATCTGTTCATGCACCTGGAAAGAAACCTTGTTGGAATTTTCAAAGAACAACCCCATATCGTGTATGCTATGAATTTAAAAGTGTTATTTAACATGTTTCATCGTGTTTTGTACTAGTCTGACCCTTTGACGCCAATTTTATTAACTTTCAACAGGATGATAGTTTTTCTTAGGGATTCTACATAGCTAACAGCGGAAATGTCTGTACGTGAGCCAACAATTTTCCTTGGGGAACCTAGATAGGCTATTCCGGAAATGGCTGTACGTGAGAAGAAGAAAATATTCTCTCTCACAGGGAAAACTCAGCCCTTAAACCTGATTGGTAGTTATACACACAGAGAGCAAACCTAACCCAAAACAGGTTCTGCCATCGATCTTGTTGAATTTTGTTAGTAGTAGAGAGAGCGAGAGAGAGATGTGGAAAAAGGTTGTTGATCGGTGGTGTGAGTCAATGAGAGTGACAGGAAAATGAGAGAGGGAAAAAGGTGGTTTGGATCGGTGGTGTGTGTCAATGCTAGAGACGGGAAAAAATGAGAGGGAAAAATATTGGTAGAGGGAAAAAATGAGAGAGGGAAAAAAGAGAGATGGAAAAATATTGGTAGAGGGAAAAAATGAGAGAGGGAAATTTTCATAGGGAAGAAATTAGAGAGTGAAAAAGGTGGTTTGGATCGGTGGTGTGTGTCAACGAGAGAGAGGGAAAAAATGAGAGAGGGAAAAATATTGGTAGAGGGAAAAAATGAGAGAGGGAAAAGAGAGGTAAAATTTTCAGAGATGAGAAATTTTAAGCGGGGGAATAACAAAAGAGAGGGAAAGTTTTCATCAGGAAGAAATTTTTAGCGGTAAAAATGGTATAGGAAAAAAAAAATAGGGAAATTTTTCATCCGGAAGAATTTTTTAGCGGTAAAAAAATATGGTAAAGGGAAAAAAATAGGGGAATTTCCTCCAATTCCTCCGCTCAGATTGCTCACCATTTGCACCCCCAATTACTAACAACTTATCTGTGTACTTATTGCATAACTCTTTGAGTTTTGTTTTGAATTGTGGCGGAAAGTTTTTTGTTAGTTTTTTTTATGACATCTTCGTGTCTGTCTTGGCTAATTTCGTGGACTATATCATAGTCACTTAGCATTTCAATATTTACAATTTTGGTTGAATTTGTTGTATTTAATATCCGGACAAAAATATTGTCTTTATGGGAAATAGTATTTCCAATGAATAACTCTTCCTCAATTTCTTGATTCGGAATTAGGACAGTTTGTTCTGTCGATTCTAATTTGATTTGTCGGACTACTTCGGCGCGAGCTGGAAGTATTGTGGCGTTATTATCACAGGTATATGTGACTGATATATTTATTGGGAAATTTAAATTATCTGGTCTTAGTATTAGAGTGTCACTAGTATGTGTACAGTCTAATAGGCAATTGAATTTTTTAATGAAATCTATACCTATAATGCCATCGCTTGGGATTGGAAAGTTTTGTTTAACTACATAATAATTATGTGGGATTAAAAACTTTCCTGTAGACAATTCTACGAATGCTAAACCTGTTGAAAAAACTGAACCTTCGCCTATTCCTGATATTTTAGTCGATATGTTAATATTAACATTTTCAAAAATATCGACATTTTCTTTAATTATTGAAATGTCTGCACCAGTGTCTATTATTAATGTATATGTA
The DNA here is from genome assembly GCA_035047385.1 of Drosophila tripunctata. NCBI lineage: Eukaryota > Metazoa > Arthropoda > Insecta > Diptera > Drosophilidae > Drosophila > Drosophila tripunctata. The sequence goes on from JAWNPS010000219.1 coordinate 40,174, forward strand.
TTATTAGTTTCTATATTTTTTAAATATAAAAAAATATGCCTGAACTAAGATTGATATTGAATATTATTGTCTTACTGGTTTTCCGAACTACTTTCAGTAGTTCGTACATTTGCATTTCCATTATTGGAGTTGCTTTAGCCTCTATTCGAGTTACCACGGCCTCTAGAGTTTCCGCTATTTTGGCCTCGGCCTCTGCCGTTTTTGAGATTGTTATTATGGTAACCGTTGTTTTGGTTCTTACCTCTTCCTTGGTAACTACCTCGGTACAGTATTTGACTGTCCTGTTCCTTCGGTACAGCTGTTTACAAACTTGGATATAGCATCATTCATATTATTGAATTCGTTTGCCTGCATGATAAGTTTTATCTTATCTTAAGTGCAGTTCTGTGCCATAGCTTTGACAGCAAGAGTTGTGCTGTATTTAGTGGCTAAATCAGGTGACAATCCATCACTGATATAAGCTCTCTCAAGAGACTTAGTCAATTTTTCTACCTCTTGGGTAAATTGATTAGCCGTTTTACTTATTTGTTGTAAATTTAGGAGTTTAGCAGAAATAACTTCTACTGACTCTCCTTTTACTTTGTCTGATAGTTTTGCTATGATAGCTACAATCGTGTTCTCATCACTTATCAGATTTCTAGCATGGCCTGTTAGTTTTGTCTTGATAAGACTTACAGCAAGTGCTTCGTGTGTTTCTTTTAGAGAATCTACTAGATTCAAGGCATCTATGAAGCATTTTAAGTTTTTAGCCTTGCCATAAAGGTCAGGTAAGAGCGACGAGGCTAACTTAAGAAATTGTACTGCAGTTTCAGCCATGTCAGCTATATCAATTATTTCTTGCTTTTGTTCAAATTTTTCTACCGATTTCATTAAATCAGCAATTTCAAATGTTGCTGGTGTATTTAGTGCATTCGGGACAAATATTGGAAAATTATGTCTTTTCAAAATGTATCTAAAATTTTACGTAGCTTTCTTAACACGTCAATTGACTTAGACGTATTGTAATTGGTTAAACATTTTTTTTGCTTATGGTTTGTACATGATTTTTATTACCATAAGTTGTGGTAACATTTCAATTTATATTGTCTTAAACTTTGTCAATAATGATTGTTGTTGCGGCTTAGGTTATATTTTTTTGTTATATATTTTTTACGCAAACACTTATTATGAAATTTATAAAGTTTTGAAAATTACGTTTGCGATTAATATAATAACAATAATTATTAATAAAGTATTAGTTAGACCTAAATCTACAGTACTGGATTCCACTTTAATGATTACATTAGCGGTGGAATCCACTGTTTTTGACTCTACAAGAGTCATTTTGTAATATGTCAATTCCTCAAAAAATCTTATATTACCTATGTCATCTGTTTTACTAAATTGATTGTTTATTCTTTTTAAAAGGAATTTTTTTAAAATTTGTTTTCTTGCTTTTAATTATATTTCAATTTAAATATTTTTATATACACATATATGCATATGTCATATATTCTTATATTGTATGTGTTTCCTATTTTGATCAACAGTGATCCCCTATCTAATGTTTCGTATGGCTTTACGGGCCATACTCTATTACGATCAACGCAATTAAAGCTCAGTATTACAAATGTTTTTTTTTTACAGTTATATAAATCTAATCATATGTATTTCTAATTGTGGTGTGCGCTCTATGTAGCTGTGTCGGTCCTTGTAGATCCCTTGGGCACAGCTTGTCGCGCTGGTGGAGCCGGAGCTGGTCCTCGCACAGGCTGTTGATGCTGGTCTTCGCACAGACTGTTGGTGCTTGTCTTCTCACAGGCTGTTGGGGCGCCGGTGCTGGTCTTCTTAAAGCATGTATAGCTGCAGTGCGGCGACTCTAATGGTCCAAGGCAGTCCGTTGGGCATTGTTTCTCCGGCTTTGTTTTTAGTTCTTTCTTATGTGGCACTGGTTGAAATACTTTGGAGTTTATTAATGTTATATTTTTTAAAGTGTTTTTATTTGTAGAGGTTGAGCTTTTGTATATTTGCTGAACTAGTTGGAATTAGTTGGGAAACAAACAATAAAATACATGTTGAAATATTCCATTCCAATTTTAATATCAGTGTCGATGTTTTTGTTGTTGTTGTTTCTGCTGCTGCACCTCTCGTTGTAGTTGTTACTGCATGTTGTTGTTGTTGTTGAATGCCATCGATAGGTCACACCTTTAAAGCTTTTTGCAAGCTTGGTCCGTCCTTTTGCTCAACGGGAGCAGCTTCCTCCAGTGAGATTTCGTTCATTGGGGAACTTTACTCTTTCTCGTGCCTTTTACTGCCTTGCAGTCTTCGTGAACATGTCACGGTCGCCATGTCTTAGGTTTAGCGAGTAATAAACATTTGTTTAGGTTTGTGTGTCCAGGTTCAGAATGAATCTGTCTTGGTTTATTTCCTAAAGTACATAAAGAGTTTTGAGTTCTGTCGCTCAAAGTTTTGTATATAGATATATATATATCCACTGATTTTTATCAAAGATATATCAAACAAATAACATTCGCATATTGCATTGAACATGATATCACTTTATATATATATAAAACTCTTTTTCCACACTGACTGACTAACTGACTGACTTACACCGCCCAGGCCAAACTACCACAGCTACATGCATGACTGTGACAATTAGTTAGAAAAAGTTGGTTACAACAACATCAAGCCAGAAAAAGTTGGTTGTTTAAAAAAGATATCGCCACCTCTGATTATAAGTTTGGTATATAAATATATATATCCACCAATTTTGGATAAGATCGGACCACAATTTGATATAGCTGCCATATGATAGAATAGAATAGAATAGTTCAGATCGGACTACTATATCATATAGCTGTCACATGTTAGTATAGTTACAAAACAACAATTAGTCAGAAAAAGTTGTTTGTTTTTCAAGATATCGCCACCAAACTCTCAGTTTATAAGTTTGGTATGCAGATATATATGTCCACCGATTTTGGTTAAGATCGGATCACTATATCATATAGCTGTCATACGTTGTAATAGTTACAAAACAACAATTAGTTAGAAAAAGATGGTTGTTTTTCAAGATATCGCCAAACTCTCAGATTATAATTTTGGTATATAGATATATATGTCCACCGATTTTGGTTAAAATCGGACCACTATATCATGTAGCTGCCATATAATATAATAGTTGCAAGACAACTCTTAACATTAGAATTTAATTTTTCAAAAAAAAATGACAATTAATATTATGCTTATGGCATTTACTTGCACCATTTCAATAACCTATATAAAAACTAAAATTCTATTTTGCCGGTTGATTTGTTTCTTTTTTTACAGCGATACACATATGTACATAGTTAAAATCAGATGTTTAATTTTCATTTATTAATAAAACAATAACAGCAAAAACTCAACAGCGCTGCTTAATAACAGCATTCTGTTAAGCACATTGAGAAATTACTAGAAATTAATATATTCTTTAGTTTCAAATATCATTATTTGTATATCGCATTGAACATGATATCACTGCATCTATATATACAAAACTATTTGTCCTCACTGACTGACTAACTGACTGACTGATGACTGACTTACAATCACAGCCCAGGCCAAACTACCACAGCTACATGCATGAAATTTGCACACAATGTAGCTCTCATAACTTCATCATGCAATAAGACGGCTTTTTAAGAAATTTTGAGTGGTGAATATCGTGGTCAAAAGTCAAACAGTTTTAGTATAAAAAACTCTTTTGTTTCTTAGGATATCGCAACCAAACTCACAGGTTAAAAGATTTTCATAGAGATACACATGCCCACCGATTTTGGTTCAGATCGAACCACTGTATCATATAGCTGACATACGTTGTTATAGTTGCAAAACAACAATTAGTCAGAAAAAGTAAGTCAAAGTAGATCCCTCTGCTCTTCGCAAGCGAGCACTTTACTCCCTACGCCACCAAACTCTTTCGGGAGTGGAGGCTTAAATACATACTAAAGTAAAATTCAAAATAAATCATCGTCAAATGATTTTCTTTGGAATTTTGCCCAAACACGTTATTTGCCGGAGAAGATGAACTTAACAAATATTAACGAAATTTAACTGAACTGTTTTGATTATTTTTCGACTGATTTGTGTTTTTAAGCAATTTTTCTTTTCAAAATAAATAATTGGTCTACAAAATCTTAACTAAGGGGCGTGGTATCCAAAATTTTTAAAGCGGAATATGTTTATATGGTATCCAGTATCCTATACACCAATTCTGGTCTTTCTAGCAATCATATTAAGAAAGTCAAAAGGGGGCGTGGCATACAAATTTGAAAATAAACTTGATCTGCGTAACAGAAGCTTCTGCAAAACGAATGGAATTTCTAGCTATTATACTTGCTGAGAAACAGGCGTTCATACAAACGGACAGACAGAAAACTTTTCGCAAAAAATTATTAGTCCCTTTTGCTCTTTTTCAAAGAGCTTAGGGTCTAATAACACGGCTTTTTGCGAAATTTTGAGTGAAAGGGGGTGAATATCTTGGTCAAAGGTCAAATAGTCTTAGAATGAAAAACTTTGTTGTTTCTTAAAATATCGCAACCACAGATTTAGGGATTGTCCTATACATACATATGCCGACTGATTTTGGTTCAGATCGGACCATTATATCATATAACTGTCATACGATGTAATAGTAACAAAACAACAATTAGTTAGAAAAAGTTTGTTGATTTTCAAGTTGTCGCCACCAAACTCTCAGATTATAAGATTGGTATATACATATATATGTAATATGTAATATCATTACACTTGTTTAAATTTGGGTGTCCAGATTCAGAATGAATCTGTCTTGATTTACTTCGAATTAGCTTAGTTTAAAGTACATAAAGAGCTTTGAGTTCTGTCGCTGAAAGCAGCGGCAGAACGGGAGTATATAGCATGCCATATGTAAATGTGTATATATTGGTATATGTACATGCAGAATGGATATGCATTGGAATGCGCTTAGTACCGAACGGCCGAACTGCAAACGCTGCAGCTTTCGTGTTTCAGGCCAGTCCATACATAAGTGGTCGATCATGTTACGGTATTTGGCGGCTATGTATGGGCGCTTGATACTCTATCTTTGAGTTTGAGTATATGACTACTGTTGGAGCATATACTTTTATATTTAGTTAGTATAATAGAAAACCAAAATTCTTGTTAGAAAAGTGAAATGAACATATTGAATTTGCCTACATTGTATTCTAGTTCTCTTATACTTAAGCTAGCATGTAAGTCGTCATATGTTTGTATGCAACTGCACAGCTGTTGTGTCAGTCAGTCGATAATAACTTTCGTTTAGAACGCACGCACGCCACCAAATACCTTTCCGCAATTGACCAAGTACTAAATATATTGTAATTATAATTGAAATTGCAATTCGTTCTTAATTTTGGATTTCTCGATTTTTCATTGGCGCCCGAGCAGGGACTTTCAATCGCGTTCGTGGGTCTATTTAGACAATTTCAAGGTTTGGTTTGGCTGTGCGTGTCGTTTGAGTTTTCTTTTGTTGTTTGCTGCTTTGGTCTTCGAAGTCTGCACAATTTGGTTTTGCAGATTTAAGACGGTCGATTCAGGCCCCTGTCCCAGTTATTGGAGAGAATAACCAGAATTGAGCCCATGAGCGACTCTTCTGATGACAAGGTAACAGCGCCCAAACGAATTAATGCATAGGGCAGCATGTAAATAAATAAGCATGTAAATATAATGCAAGCATAATAGCCGCATATTTATTGTATAAATAAAAGCTCCCTCATTTATTGCACATTAAAGATATTGCGTTTCGGCACTGAGAAAATTTAATTTGTGAACAAAATAATTGAAACAAAACATACATTATTGTCATAAATAAATATAAACCGTTAACATTTTAAAAGTTTTAGTATTTATATATATAATGAAATGTTCATTAATTCATATCAATAAAAATATATTGATTTATTTTAATTTATTCATGTATGTATTTTATTTGTCAAAAGCCAACTTAAAACTAACTACAAGAATTGTGATCTGGTCACAGCAAACCTTCAAAGCTCGGCTGCTGTTTGC
>JAWNPS010000220.1:1862500-2159226 GCA_035047385.1 Drosophila tripunctata
AGACAACTTGTTAACCTTCTCTCATTTCTTTTTTTATTTTATTTGCAGGTAAGCATTTTGGTGAAATGTGGCCACATTGCGATTTTTGATTTTGAGTGAGTAAAATTCAAATACTTTAAAAAGGGACTCAAAGCTTTTATAAAAATGCATTGAAAGTGAGCTTCCTGCTTGAAACTTGATGCCATTTCAAATGTTAGACAGGTTCTCAAGACCTTTTTCATACATACTATTTCTTTTTGTGATTTGAGACCGAAACCCGAACAGGAAGAACAAGATTAATCCATGTGAATTCTGAACAAGCACTTAAAGGTTTTTTTAATGGACTCCTTTTCCCACAACATAAAAATGATGCTTCATAATATTTTCAATTAACGCAAATTTGGATTTAATTTCGATGTGCGTATCGATTTGTACTAGGGATATGAAACGGAAAAAAAAAAACTAAAAAGTTTCAATTATCTATGGGATGAAGACGAAAACGACTGGCATTCCAATTGATGACAGTGGGAAATTACAGGCAACATGAAAAACGTGAACTGAATAAAATGTTCAGCTAAATAGCCAAAAAAAAAAAGAAAAGCTAAAAAGGGCTTGAAAATACGCCAGTTCTAGCGGGATGCTAAAATGAAATAAAACAAAATTAATGAGCAACAATTCGTGCCGAGCACAAATGACAACAACAACAGCAACAGCAACAACAACAACAACAATAACAGCAATAATGGAGACAAACGGTAAATAGCAAAAAAAATAAATTAAATTAAGCGCTTGTTTCTCAAGATTTTGGACCGAAAGTCGGAGTAAGATGAAGAAGAAACAGCATAGCTGGAAAATGTATTGCGGCCTTTTCAAAAAAACAAAAAGAAAAAAGTTTCTTAGCTCAATGCGACTAAAGTACAATTGATTGTAAACAAGCAAACACACACATGGTGCCTTCGACTGTAAATCGAAAATCGTGACAGGAATAGGAAAATGCCTATAAGAGTCAGAGTTTTAGCCTTATCTAAGATCTGTGCAGACTTTGGCTGTCATTTCGCCATAGATTGCCTTAATTGAGGCCAACAATACGAGATATTTAATAGGAAAAATCAATTAAGAAATCGCTGCTATTGATATTTCACGCTATGCTACATTTTTTTTTGCTTACTTTTGGTTCGAATAATTGAAATTTCTTTGCGGTTTTTTTTCGAAATTTGTATTTAAGCCAAAAAAAGAATTTTTCAATTAATTTTTCAGTAGCAGCATAGCATTTTATTTGTATATATCGAGAAAGGCAGTCAGTTGCACCCTACCGCTGCCCAACTGTCCTGCACTCTCCTCCACACCACTTGTAAAGTCAAAGTGTCAAAGAGGCAATCAGATTGGGCGGAAAGAGAGAGAGGAGTCATTCGAAGAAGTTTGCTGAAAGCTGAAGCTGGGAAGGAAAATTCGTTGATAGAGAGGGGGGTGTGTGAGAGAGCGTGAGCAAACAAATCAAGCGACAAGCCAGAGACGAGAGACGAAAGAGATGGAATGAGAATTCTACATGTTAGGGGCATTTTATGTAGATTTTATTTCTGCAACAGCCGCGAGTCAAGAAATTTACACAAACAAATTGAATTTTGTATACATTTTTTATATACCCACGCAATGCAAACAAAAACAACATGAAGGGTCTTGTTTGTTTGCCGCAAAAAAGGAAAAAGGAAAAACCACTGCCGCAAAGGCTGCTACAAATATTTTCACGAACACGGTTATATGCGATGATACGATGTCATAAAATATAACGAAACTACACTCTTGAGTTGTTTGTTGGTTTCTGGGCTTTAAAATTGTGTGCGCGACTTGGCTTGAATTGAGACATAGCATTTGTCCTCCATAGCATTTGTCACTTGGGCATTTGGGATTGCTTGTAAAATATTATATGTATATAAACTCACTAGGGTTTTCAATCAGCAATAGCTTTATTTTGTGTTTATGTAAATGACATTAGTTCGTTTTCATACAAGTGTCCTGTAGCTAACTTAAAAGCAACATAAAAGAAGCAACTTTAAGCGCAACAAATTGTTATAGTTTATTACAATTTATTTTGAATGCCTTTACAAATATTTCCTCTGTTAGTATCAGTTCTGTACAGTTTTTCCAATACAATAATTTGGGAGAAAAAACTTGGATCTTTTATAGAGTATCTAGTATTCGTCAAATGAAAGCCATTGTTTTGCTAGATAAATTTTCATCTAAAATTGCCAGCATTTGCCCTTTTGTGAGTCAACTAGAAAAACATATTGAATTTCACTTGTCACTTGTTGTCTTTTGTTGTTTTGGTTTTTCAGCTCCTGCCAAGTCTTTTCCTTGGTTTTATTTTTCTATTTTTTGTATATTATATTTTATTTTATACGCTATTTTTTATTTGCATCATAATAAAAAGAAAAAAATATTTATCAGCATTCTTATGCAAATCAATGGACGAGATCAGAACCAAAATGGAGGCAAAGCGCTATCAGAACAAATAAGCAGAAGAAGAAGAAAAAGGGTGAGAGGGGTGAAGTACATAGTGGGTAGTGGTAGGAAGGGCGAAATCTGATAAGAAGCAATACAATTCATAATATATAATTTTGATGTGGTAAGGGAACAACTTGACAGCTGTAAACAGTGAAACATCAAAAAGTTATCACAGACGCCACGCCTCCCCCCGCATCTCGTATCCTTTGCCCAACTTTGAAGCCATCGGCGTTACAAGGAAAACAAAAGCTCGAACAATAAAAAAACAGCAAAGGGGAAAAAAGTCAAAAATACTGTTGAGTTTAAACGACCTCAATATACCAAGTAGGAATATAGAGCAAATGAGATAGTGGTTAACTACTAGACAGCTAACTAGCGCTTTTTTATCTGTGATTGGATTTTCAAATATAATTATCAGGGACCGTAATCATTATGAGTTATATTTTAAAAATCATAAAATAATAATTAAATTTAATTTTTTAACGATTTTCTTCAAAAATAATCATTATTTTTGAGTAATTTATGAAAGACTTAACTAAAATGATTATATTTGATCAAATAAATAAAAATCAAACAAATACAGAAGCCGAATGTTACTGTTGAGTTTTATTTTGAGCGACAAAAAATAAAAATCATTTTTAATCATTATTTTTGATTTTTATTTTATTTGATCAAATATAATTTATTATAGTTAAGTTTTTCATTAATTACTCAAAAATAATGATTATTTTTGAAGAATTCGATAAAAATCAGAAATTTAAAAATCATTTCAGAAATGCAATAATAATAATTTTGGTATACTAGATAAATTTCTAGGTCTGTTGCAAGTGAATGATTTTTTTATTTAAAAATAAAAAAATAATCATTATTTACGGTCCCAGATAATTATACGATCCACATATAATACAAATCTCTAAATTGCCATATTGGTGTTTCCAGTTTAGCGAACTGACAGCAAGCACATTAAGCCCTTGTCGCAGGGCATTTAAAAAAATAAAAAAGAAAATGTTAAATATATTTACATACATACAAATTCAAAATAAAAGTAGGAGAAGGAGGCAAAGCACATGCTTTTTCGCACCGTCTGACAAGAAAATTTAAAAAATTTAAAAATCAAGAAAATGCCGGCGTTACTTTTACTTTATTTTTTCTTTCTACTTTTTTTCGTGTTTCTTGTTTTTTGTTATTTTTTTGTCGTTTTCATCAGCAGTGAGATGCATAAAGTTTTACACAAAAGTTGCCTTGTTGGATTTGTTTGTCGCAAAAAGGGTCGTTGCCAGCAGGAGAGAAAGGGGAAGAGAAAAAGGGTGCAAAGAGGAGCAAGGCCTTCGGAAGAGGTGTTCATATACGGGGAAAAAAGTGCTGACAGACTTGAGAGGGGAATGGGTAGTGCGGAGGAGAAACATTTTCGAAAAGGTCAAAGTTGCAAACTGACTGTGGAAGTTGCTTTTCTCTTTGTGTTTTTTCACTGGGATTTTCTTCTTGCGGGCATTAATGTGCTGTTAGCCACATTTTTGGCCCCGTTATGCTTTATAGAAACACAGAGAGAGAAAGTAATAGAACTTAAAAAAAAAAGCAAAAAGTAAAAGAAAAACAATGAAAAAAGTCAAAAGGCTGTCGTGAATTTTTTTGCGGATAGAGGCAAGACCAATTTGTAGATGCAAAAAGTTTTTTACCGAATAGAAAAAAAACTCAACTGACTGTTAACAAGAAATACGCTTTGAATATTCTTCAACGAATGTTGAAAAGTAACTGGTAATAAGTGGAAAAATGTTTTTGATCTGTTAAGAGCACACGAAAGAAATCAGCAGACAGTTCAAAAACAAGAAAGAAAATGTCAGTCGGATATGCCGACCGTGTAATACCCTCTGAGCTTCGTTTCCAATTAGATGAGTTCCAATTGGAGTAGCTGCATATTTCTATGTCTATCTCGCTCGCACGTTTTTCGTTTTCGTTGCTTGTGTGCACAGTTCAGTGCAATGCACGTGGCTATGCCTTGCTTGAATGTAACGATTTTCGTTATATGACAAACTTTTTTATTTATAGTCCGATTTTGATGAAATTTTCACAATCGTTTGACGTTAATTGTCTGCAAGTATATGCTAAGTTACAAAACTATACGTTAAGAAATAAGTGAGCCAGCGGCATGCAAAGTTACAACGAAATTGAGCTTTTGGTGGGCGAAGGAGGCGTGGCATCCAAAAAATGTTGATGGCATTATCTATATATTGCATCTAGCAACTTGCATGCCAAAATTGGAGTCCCTAGGTGTTATAGTTACCGAGATATTCGCCAAAAACATGTATTTTTTTTCGAGGTATGTCTGGTTTTACGCTTATGACAAACACATTATACCCCTCACAGTCACATAAAAGAAATGACTGATATGAAATCTGTGTGTCAACAATTGAGCACATATTTAGCTCACCTCTTTTTTCAAAAGAGCCACACAGAGATAGAGAGATAGTGCAAAGCAAAGGAAGAAGGGATCAAGCAAAAGAGCGGAAGAAAAAGTCACTTTCAATAAAATCTCATAATTCTTGGCTTGCAATTCAAAGGATGCAAATAACAGCGCACAGGCAATTCATTCTTTAAATTGCCAAGGTAACACATATAACCAACTCATATGTATGTACACAAAAAGATATCATCCTATGCAAAAGGATTCAGAACATTGAATTCACTGAAGCAAAATCTGCTTGAAAGGAACAGAAAGATTTAAGATTCCGCAATAACGATAAATTGCGGTAAAAGGTGTCTCTCATTCAAACAGATATGTATCTAAGGCGTCTGTCTCTCTTCTGTCTCTGTCTCTTTCTCTATGGTGTGTGGATTTGTTTGCCTGATAACCCAAATCGCGCTGAGAAACATGATTTTTAACTGGCAAACTGAATGGGCTCACATATATATTCTATACAAACACACACACAAAACTACAAAGGACTCGAATGCATATGCTCCAAATGAAATGAGATTTCCCTCTAGATACCAAACATACACAAACACACACACTCTCGCACATGCACTGTTAAAAAAGACATTGTACTAAAGTCTAGAATTCGTGGCTTACAATGTAATGTCTCGCAATTTGAAGTCTGCAATGCTATATATTGAGGAACTTAAATCTATGTTATTAATTTAAAAATAAATTTTTCAAAGTATTATTATTTTCAGAAAATTCAAAACTCTTATTAATTTTTATTTTTAGATTGAAGCTTAACCTAAGAAAGACGATAAATAAAGTGTATTTATTAAAAAAAAATAAGGAATTGTAGGTTTAATTTTAGGATCTTAAAATATTACTGTATAGAATATTGTTTTTCGTTTTTATCAGTGTAAAATTAAAAATATCTTTCTGGAAGTATAATTAATTTCAGAAAATTCAAAACTCTTATTAATTCTTATTTTTAGATTGAAGCTTAACCTAAAGAAGACTAAAAATAAATGAAGTGTATTTATTTATTTAAAAATTCATATTTTATATGACAATATGACAAAGACAATGTACTAAAGTCTAGAATTCGTGGCTTACAATGTAGTGTCTCGCAATTTGAAGTCTGTAATGCTATATTTAGGAACTTAAATATATGTTATATATTTAAAAATATCTTTCTGGAAGTATTATTATTTTCAGAAAATTCAAAACTCTTATTAAATCTTATTTTTAGATTGAAGCTAAAGCTAAAAAAACGATAAATGAAGTGTATTTATTTATTTAAAAAAAATAAGTACTTGATGGTTTAATTTTAGAATCTAAAAATATTACTGTTTGAAAAATTGCTTTTCGTTTTTATCAGTGTAAAAATTCCATACGCAGGTACAAACACATGAGAAATTCTCAATTTGAATGCAAACATGTTCGGATTATTATGATTTCCTTCTACCGTTGCTAGTTTTTTTTTTTTTACATTAGTTTCTGCCGAGTGTGTGTAGCGTGTGTGAGGTGTGTGCAATTTTTCCTTGCATCCTTTTTTTTTTTTTTTTTTAGCTACTGTGACAAGTATTAAGTGCAATCAAAAGAAGATTTACAAGCGTCATGAATGAAATATTTTCATCATATGCTGCTGAGAGAACATTGCTTTTGCAACCGAATACGTGTTGCTATGTTTGAACCTCCTTCTGTCTCTGTCTCTGTCTCTGTTTCCACGCAGTTTTCCATTTCGTTTTCCCTGTTGCGCATAAAAACTCATTTGAGGTAATATTTATGGCACTTTTGCGAGCATGGCCAATAGAAATGTTGCAGATAAAACTCGTATATATCCAAAGGGGTTTTTGTTTTAGTTTTAGTTTCCTTGTTGCTGTGTAGTCTCGTATCTCGAAGTTTAATTATTGATTATGGCGCCCAACGTGTCGTGTCGTGACATGTCGTGACGAGTGTCGCGATGACAAACAAATGTGAAAGGACCAATGAAAACCCTAAGAAAAACTGAAAGTAAACTAAAACTAAAGACAAACTCAGACTGCAACTCAAACTCACAAATTCAACTTTAATTTGTGAAATGTTGTTGTCTGTGAAAGCGTGTGGTTTTTCTTCTTCTAGTTTTGCTACAATTTTGTTGTGTTGTGGAAATTTCTCATGCCTTTTTGGGTTGACCTTTCCCACAATTGTGCGCTAAAATTGCATAGACAATTGGCCCAAAACAACAAACGAGTCGAGAGACTGTGAGAGAAACAGATGCAGATGCAGATGCAGATGTAGTTAACAAGATGCCAGAAGACGAAGACGAGTCGAAACTAGTCAAAAGTCACTGTGAGTGCATATTGTGTGCCATTGATGCCACATTTGATTGGCGATGTTGTCGGTTGTTGCAACAGCAACACATACACATACACACACACACACACACATTGGCATATTCATGCAGAGTACACTGAGCCAAAAATTCCATTTTAAAATCACAAACGCGACATATTAATTCAAAAATTTTCAACTTAGGGAAAAAATAATATTGAAATACATTAAATTAACAATTTCCAATTTTGATTTTATGATTTTTCATATTAATTTTGTAAAATTTGTTTAAATAACTTTATTTCAATGTTGCAAAATATTTTTTTAATTTTTATTAATAATTTTTATTTTGAATTCTATATTGTTTCTCTTTTAAATCAGCTACACCTACTTTTAAGTCAATAATGCGTTCATATTGATTCAATTTGGAAACATCTTAATTTGATAAGAATTCAATATTGTTTTTGAAATGTTTCCATATAAATATGGTGAATATTGTGCAACATTAAATTAAGATTGTTTTATATTGAAACAAAAATTTTCAACTTTACTAGATTATCGTTAATGTTTCTTATTGAATCAATGTGGTTTTTATTGATTTTAGGTTGTTTTTTCTCTGGGTGTATATGCAGAGTGTGCATGAAGTATAATAATGTATGAAGTATGATATGCGCATGCATAACTAAGTAGAGCCTCTAAAAATTGAGCCAGAGATTACAAAACTCACGACGTCAGTCGCAATGATTAAAATGTTCCACTCCCCATACAACAGAACCCATTTCTACACCTTCAGAAAGTTGTCAAATGCACTTTGTCGTTTGATTACATGAAATTGACTTTGACTCGTTATATATGTAAGTATGTAAGTCCTTGTGTGTGTTTTGGCGCATGTAATTGATGGATTTGATGAATTGACAAACCGTCGTCTGGCGTTGGCAAATCGAACTCCTGATAAAACTGAGTCCCTGGTAGTTCCCAAAAACTACCAACAAACACACACACACATAATGTGAACGATTGCCATTTTGAGAATTAACTGAAATTAATGATGTTTGGCTTGATTTAGCCAAAGGGAACTACTATTCACTCTACCTACATATTACTTCCAAAGACCATTAGCTGTGCATATTTTTATACCCTCTGAGGGGTATATTAAGTTTGTGAAAAGTATGTGACAGGCAGAAGGAGGCGTGGCAGACCCCATAAAGTATATATATTCTTGATCAGCATCAACAGCCGAGTCCATATAGCCATGTCCGTCTGTCTGTCTGTCCGTCTGTCCGTATGAACAAACAGATCTCAGAGATGGTAAGAGCTACAAGTTCAAACTTGGTCAGTATCGACCACATATTTAGTCAGTCAGTACAAGTTTGTTTCCTTTTTTTGATGCCACGCCCCATTCGCCCACAATTAGCGAAAAACCAGACATACCTCGGAAAAAATACATATTTTTGGCGAATATCTCGGTAACTATAACACCTAGGGACACCAATTGCGGCATGCAGGTTGCTATTTGCAATATAAAGACAATGCTATCAACATGTTTTGGATGCCACACCTCTTTCGCCCACCAAAAGCACCATTTCTTTGTAACTTTGCAAGCGGCTGGCTCACTTATTTCTTAACGTATAGTTATGTAACTTAGCATTTACTTGCAGACAAATAATATCAAACGATTGTGAAAATTTCATCAAAATCGGATGCTTGTAAGCACTCCAAAATGAACTCATATAGGAACTCATTGGAAACGAAGCTCAGAGGGTATTACACGGTCGGCATGCCCGGCTGACATTTTCTTTCTTGTTTTTATAAAGCTTCGATGGAAATGACACTGATTGAACGTCAACAGCTTTTCAAAGCAAGAATTTGAAAAAAAAAACGGAAGTGTTTTAAAGTTATTAAAGGCATTTAGTATTCCTAAGAGCTTTAAGTGCCTTATTTGGATCTGGAATAAAGTTAAGCACCTATATGCATTCAGTTAGTGACATTGGAATGCTTAGTTTCGAATCTTTTATTGTTTCAGTTTCATCTTTGTTTTTTTTTAGTGATTTCGCATGCAATTGAAATTTTGTCAGATATCACAATGACAATCAAATTTAAGTGCATTCATTGACTGAATCATTGACTAAACATTCAAGCAATTGCCGTTACAGTTACAGTTGCAGTTGCAGTTACAGCTGTGTGTGACTAAGCAAATATTTGGATTATTCACTTGTTCAATCTAATGTGGCTTAAACAGCACGCAAGTGTATGTGAGTGTATGCTAAATGACGTCTTAGCTGCTGCCAAATTACTTCAAATCAATAATTAAAGCCAAGTTTACGTAGCGTTCGTTCGCATGCTGAGCTGAAAATCGATTTTACTTTCGCACTTATCAAAGGTTAATGGTACTGTTGATAATTTTTGAAAAAGCAGCTCGCAAGTCAAATGATGTGTAAATGGCAATGTGTGTATGTTGAGTTTATGGGTGGTGTGTGGCTATCAGTGATGCATTTTATGGCTACAAACGCCATGTGAGCAACTCGTTAAATTGGCAAAAGGCCGGCTATAAAATCGATGCAGCCAAACATTCACAAAAGGTGTATATATAATACTATATACATATATATATGTATACATACGTCTGTATATATTTATGACCAATTTAGCAAAGTGCTTAAAACTGTAAACAGCACACAAAAGTATGCTAAGTTAAAGCAAACACACAAAACATACACAACACGAAAAATTGCGCATACGCCGCGTTTGAATTTGCATTGTTATCAGACGCCAGTAAAGAAAAGTAAAGAAAAAAATACAAAAAACTGCGGTCGCTGACGCGTCTTGGGGGCCTCAATGCAAACAACAAACGAAAAAAGCAGCAGCGGGAAAGCAGCGGCATCTGTGAGGCAACTGTTTTTGGTCCCACTTGGCGTATGCGTAACTTCATATGCCAACAGCACACTCTCTCCCACTCTCTCTCTTCGTTTTCTCGTTTTCTACCGTATGTATATGCGTTATTAAATTTATTTGACTTGACGTGACGCTCACATACACATACACACACACAGAAGGCAATGGCAACAATAATGTCG
The DNA here is from genome assembly GCA_035047385.1 of Drosophila tripunctata. Lineage (NCBI taxonomy): Eukaryota > Metazoa > Arthropoda > Insecta > Diptera > Drosophilidae > Drosophila > Drosophila tripunctata. The sequence goes on from JAWNPS010000220.1 coordinate 1,872,788, forward strand.
GAGCAAAATGAGAGAGAAGAACGAAGAACATAGAAGCAGCGAGAGGAAGAAAGGGAGAAAGAGAAATAAGAGGCGAGAACAGTTCAGTTGACTGCGGTTGCTAGAGAAACACAGAGGCAATAAGGAGAAAATGGAAAGTGGAGAAGGAGACTGACTGTGTGGATTGTGAGGATTGTGAAATGGGATTTTTCAGCAGGCTCTGACTAGCAAGGATTTTAAGGCATGAGAAATTTTGAACATATACACATGCATTTGGCAGCATTTCTAAATTGTATCTCTTCCACCACTGTGTATTTGTATTGTATGTGTGTGTGTGCGTCGCTTTTCTTATACTCATTTAATATTTAAATTGCTTGTGGTTAAAATATATCTCATACTTATATGCTTGTGGCAATTTATATTTTAAATTATTAAAACAAACTTATTACATTACAAGCGAAACAAAGTTCTCTCTCTTTTTTTAAATCCTCTGAGGGGTATATTGGGTTTGTCAGAAGTATGTAACAGGCAGAAGGAGGCGTGGTAGACCCCATAAAGTATATATATTCTTGATCAGCATCAAAAGCCGAGTCGATTAAGCCATGTCCGTCTGTCTGTCTGTCCGTCTGTGCGTCTGTTTTGCGAATATCTTGGTAACTATAACACCTAGGGACACCAATTTTGGCGTGCAGGTTGCTAGACGCAATATATAGATAATGCCACCCAAATTTTTTGGATGCCACGCCTCCTTCGCCCACCAAAAGCACAATTGCGTTGCAACTTTGCATGTCGCTGGCTCACTTATTTCATAACGTATAGTTTTGTAACTTAACATATACTTGTAGACAAATAATATGAAACGATTGCGAAAATTTCATCAAAATCGGACTATAATTACAAAAGTTTGTCATACAACTAAAATCGTTACCATCAAGCAAGGCATAACCACGTGCATTGCACTGAGCTCTGCACACAAGCAACGAAAACGAAAAACGTGCGAGAGAGACAGACATACAAATATGTTTGCATGTTAAGTTCTTGCAGCAGCTACTCCAATTCGAGCTCATAAAATTGGAAACGAAGCTCAGAGGGTATTACACGTTCGGCATGCTCGACTAACATTTTCTTTCTTGTATTTATATCTCAGTGTGTGCCATTTCAGGCTTGACTGAATACATTCTGTTGTAGATTTATTTTGAGCCCCTAATTAAATTCCACATTTCACTTACGAATTTCCGATATACATTTTAAATGGAATTTACAATTCTCAATCTCTCTCTCTCTCTCTCTCTCTCTCTCTCACATCCAAGTAATCCATAAACTTTGACAACATAAAATAAATTTAACTCTAATGCGATTTCATTCTTTAGTTTTGATAATCAAATAAGCTGCTGAAAAAGTTTGTAGCTTTATCTAGTTTAATGTAATGCACATTTGTAGCATTTTGTGTATGCATAAATAATGCCAAAAATTTCTATTTGTTTTTTTTTTTGTGCATATTTACATAACTGTTTGTTAGGCTTTCATTTTGAATTTTCCGACTCTTTAATAGCTATATTTTGCTTTAACCATTTGCCATTTATGTTACGATTTTACTTTGTATAATTTATTCGCATCTTTTCTATTTTACATTGCCAATTTTTATATAATGAAATTGCAAACATTTCAAGTTTTAGAACGTTTTTGTTTTGCAATTTGGATTTGGATTTGTTATATATAAGGACGTTTAAGCCGATTTTGCGCTGATTGCACAGCATAAGCAGCTTAAAGCTGACTTTGTACCCGATTTCCTAGTTACATATACGAGCAATATAAAATAAAAAACAATCTCTTATTTAATAATAAACCTCATCAAATGCTTATCTGCTATCAGCATACAACAAATTGCCGCAAGCAACCAAAAAAAGAAAATTCACATGTGTGTGTTGTGACAAATGAAGGAAATGTCTTTGCCACACTGTGTCTCAGCACTCAGCACTCGGCTTATTGTTGATGCCACAACAACAACTCGTCAGCATCAAGGAGGGAAAAGCTTAGGAAAACCCTAGAGCGGAGCAGAGCAAAACGGATCTACTTTTCATTAGGCGCGAAAAATATTAAACAGACGACAGCATGAAATTATTATGCGAATGGCAAGCAAAGCAAAGGAAGGACGTACAAAAAAAAACAAGAAAGAAATGTCAGTCGGGCATGCCGACCGTGTAATACCCTCTGAGCTTCGTTTCCAATTATATGAGTTCCAATTGGAGTAGCTGCTGCATGAACTTAACATGCACACGCTATCTCGCTCGCACAGTGCAATGCACGTGGCTATGCCTTGCTTGAATGTAACGATTTTCGTTGTTTGAGAAACTTTTTTATTTATTGTCCGATTTTATTGAAATTTTCACAATCGTTTGATATTATTTGTCTGCAAATAAATGCTAAGTTACAAAACTATACGTTCAGAAATAAGTGAGCCCGCCGCTTGCAAAGTTACAACGCAAACGTCCTTTGGGTGGGCGAAGAAGGCGTGGCATCCAAAAAATTTTGACGGCATTGTCTTTATATTGCTAATAGCAACCTGCATTCCAAAATTGGTGACCCTAGGTGTTATAGTTACCGAGATATTCGCCAAAAACCTGTATTTTTTCCGAGGTATGTCTGGTTTTACGCTTATTGTGAGCGAATGGGGCGTGGCATCAAAAAAAGGAAACAAACTTGTATTGACTGACTAAATATGTGGTCGATACTGACTAAAACGGATACTGTAGCTCTTACCATCTCTGAGATCTGTTTGTTCATACGGACAGACGGACAGACGGACAGACGGACATGGCTATATCGACTCGGCTGTTGATGCTGATCAAGAATATATATACTTTATGGGGTCGGAAACGCCTCCTTCTGCCTGTTACATACTTCTGACAAACCCAATATACCCCTCAGAGGGTATAAAAATGCCAAAAAAAATAGGCGATAACAAATTATATATCACACATACGCCGCATTGGCTGCACGTGTCATTGAGCAGCTCATCATGAACATTACCAACACACTGGAGCACTGGAGCAGAGCGTACACCATGTATCCGAATCCTGAGAGTCTTAAGCCTGTTTTGATTGTCCCAAACCCAAGAGGCAGGAATTCTCCCAACTCTCCATTTACTCACATACACTTCAGGCAGTGATGTCATTTTTTTTTTAGCAAAAACCGCTAGTTTGACGGAAAAAAACGGCTAAAAACCGCTGCATCACCGGAAAAAAACAGCTGAAAAAAAAGCTAAAGCATCGAGTGCTCGCAAATCGCATAATTTTGCAGTAAAAGTGGACTTAAAATTAAAATTTATAATACATCTGAGGTAAATCTGTGGGATTCTTCCTCAGTCATTACCTAAACAGAGCTGTTCAAAAATATGTTAATAAATATATATTTTATATTCGAATGCTTTTTTTAACAGCTCTGTACCTAAACTACTTGTTTTACAGCCACATATCTTGTACTTTATATACATATGTATACTTCCTTCGGCATCGTCAATTTTTAATTATTTGTCAAACGAATTTCATAATGTTAGTGATGAAAGACCCATCAATATACAAAGTTATAAATTATTAGTAAAAATTATTCGATAGAAGTAAATATCGATACTTTACCAATAGAAATATATATTTTTAATCGTCAAACACGAAAGAAATAACTCACAATACTATTAGGAAAAAATAATGTAAAAAAAATGTTTTTTCCATTTCTAAAAAAGCTAGAATTCCCGCTGCCCGCTGTTTAAAAATTTTTTCCGCAATCGCATTTTCAAAACAGCCAGATCTGGCGGGAAAATAGCTTAAATGACATCAGTGCACACAGGACATTTACTCACATACAGGCTTCAGGCTCCTGAGCATGTGTGCAAGTAAACATTTGATATCTCGCATTGTTTACGACCAATACACTCCACTTCACCCTTGGTGCAAGCCCTCAAGCAGTTTATTATATATACATATATATATCAGCTATACCGTATATATGTATTATGGCATTACATAAGTAGATATGTATGTATTTCTCGTATTTCTCACTCCCTCTTGTACTATATTAAAATAGAAATCAGTGCGGCTATAAAAACGAAACTTATGAAGCTTCAGCCTGAATATGAAAGATTTGTGTTTTGTTTTTCTTGTTGGGTCCATTCCGCCTGCTAAGCTCCGTTCTGCCTTTTTTCCATTTTCCCTCTTTGTATAACTCTCCCTCTCGGAAGTGGGCGTAATTGCGTTTTTATGCTACACATTTGTATTTGCCTTCATGTGTTCATTTCCGCACGCAAATAAACACAATGAAATCAGGCAACAACAACAACAGTACAACAGCAAAGTATTCAACTGCCTTAGCAACTACCATTTGGTAGACCAAGTCAGGCAAAATGGTAAAACTAGAAACTGTATCTCTAATGTAGTATAATTTACATGGATCAGTCAATCAGATAACTTTAATAGAAACAGAAAATTTAAATAACTAATAATGTAAATGTGGATTAAAAGCGAATTGTATACAAAATTGTAGAAAAGCTTTTGCGATTACGGAAAAACTTTTTGAAAAGCAAATTACAGGATAAAACAAATCAAAATAAACAGAGGGATTTTCAAAGCTAAATATTTTACTCAAAAAGCTCAAGCTGAATTCTATAAAATTTAATCAATCAAGTCAATTACTTTTCCAGAAACGTTAAAAGCTCATGAAATCTTCACGACTTATTATAGAATTCCAGTAATCTTTAAAAGAAATAGAAAATTCAAATAACTGATAATGTAAATGTGGATTAAAAGCGAATAGTATACAAAATTGTAGAAAAGCTTTTACGGTTACGGCAAAACTTTTTGAAGCGCAAATTACAGGATAAAACAAATAAAAATAAACAGTAAGCGAATTTTCAAAGTTAAATATTTTACTCAAAAAGCTCATTAAAGCTCCAGCAGAATTCTATTAAATTTAATAAATCAAACCAATTCCAATTCCAGAAGCTTTAAAAGCTCATGAAAGCTTCACGACTTATTATAGCATTCCAGTAATCGAAAGAGTGTCTCTCACTCGCTGTCTCTATTTAGCCAGTAATGGTTTAATATTTTTGTAATCGAGCACCACCAGTTTCAGAATATTGCTATAATTTTATGTATGCAGTGCCACAAATGGACAAATTCTTCTAGACTAGAAAGTAGTGTTGACAAGCGATTGGACTCGCCTCGTTTTGACCTGAAGGCAGTTCATGCCGGTAACAGTAACTGTGAAACTTGTGACGAACACAATCATTAAGTCATTATTATAGTTGTTATTATTATTACACTTTTACGCCCACCCATAACAAATGGGGTGCCATCGACTTCGTTCACAACAATGGCAACCGCACACGCAAAAATAAACATACACACACACGCATAAATTGTTCAATTTATGAGAACGAACGCCGATTCCGAGCACACTTTCTTCAATGATTTACGAGTATTGGTTGCCTTCAGGGTTGCCAACGATAAACGATAAACAACTTGAAAATGCAATGCAATACGAAAAGTAGCGAAAAGGGGGGAGAAACGGGAGATGGGACAAACAAGTAAGAAGGGGAGACTGCAACAGAAACTGAGACGCAGGAGGACGACGACACTTGACAGACAGACATTTATTCTGGCGCTCGCCCTGTAGCGTCAATTGTCCTTTGCTACCTTATCAGCTGACTCTGCTGACTCCCTTTTTGCCATTTGTTCTCCTCTCTCCTTTGCTCCTCATTGTATTGCATTGCAGCACGGGTTTGATCTGTTTGTGGATTTTGAAATCTGATTTTATGGATTTTCATTTCGTTTGACTTCACGCTGGTTTTTCAATTGAAATCGCCTTTTTTTTCACTGCAATTTTGTTGTTGTTGTTGTTGTAATAATAATAAATGCAGAGACAACCGAGACTTGACAGCCCTTGTCACTCTCTTTCTCTTTCTATCTCTTTCTATCTCTGGCCTGCTGCTTTACTGCACTTACTTTTCCCATTTGCCATTTTCCATTTCCCATTTTGCTCTGTTCACTGTGGTTATCCTGCTGCACAATTGTTTGTCTTTCATTCTCTCGTCTGTTGTCTGCAACTTCCTCTCTCTTTTATGTTTTTTTTTTTTTTTTTTTTTTAATAAAATATTTATGCCAGGCTTTTGGTCAACATTGAAATTGATTTTTGCTCCCTGCTCTCTGCCCACACTTGCTATTAGTTGCGCCCACCATATCAGACATCACAATTTTTCCAACAACAACAACGCCCCTCATGTCTGGCAATTGCTTTTTCTTCTCCCCCTCCCTCCCATTCGATAAAATGCTCCCAGACAATTAACAACCAACTTTTTCTCTTTTTCTCTTTTGCCTTTATGAAATATGTATATAAATTTATCATATAGAAAATATGATGAGCTGAAAATGTTCATTGATTTAAAAAAAAAAACGTATGTACGTAGGGAATGCCCACTCATTTTGTAATTATTCAATAATGTCCAACTAATTAATTGCTGATAAATTGTCACTCTTTTTCTCTCTGTGTGTGTAAAGTTTGAGTTGATTTAAGCAACATTTTCATTCAATTCATTCAGCAGCAACTACAATTAAACACTCAAATGCCAACAGATAAATATTATTAACGTCAGCAGACATCCTCAATATTATCATTGTGAAATAAAAAGATTTTTATCTATATAACCTGCATACATACGTTCTTTTAAATTAATCTCGCTGAAAAGTCCTTTGGTTTTATATTTAAACAATTAATTTTCATATGAATTGTACACTGTGATGCCAGTGGCATTTTAATAGTCAACATTAACTGCTGCACACGTTTGTGACTTAAAGATAATACATCATATTTCATTTCATGTATACAACAACAACAACTTTTATTAACAAATTAAAAAAAAATGGATAGGGAGTTCAGTCGAGCACGCTCGACCGTATAATTCCCTCTGCCATTTATTACCGATTACATACATTAATATTAGTGAAATGATCCATAAAGTATATAAAAATATGTATGTATATTCTTAAACTAAATATTGTGCGTGGCATGAAAAATATTATGATGACATTATCTTCACATGTATGTATCTATGATACTTGGATATGAGTCAAAAGTGTACTAGTTTTTTATTCATTAAGTAGGTAATGATGGGTGAGAATATCAATGTTTCAAAACCCATCCTAAGCAAATACTTGCGGAGATCATTTTGTAAGAACTGAATTTGGCGAGTCGTTTTTACCATCCCGGAATAGATTCAAAATTGGATTAATCTTATGAGCGATTCAAGACAGGATTGTAATTGAGTCGCCTTTTGCCCGAGATGAAAACAGTTCAAAGCATAGACAACAATAAGCACAGCAATTGACAATATGATCGTACTGGCGATTCAACTGCGATTAAGAAGGATTATGTATTCTTCCAACGAACGGAGTCATTTAAGATCAGAAAATGATCTCATTTATGACCATATTTTAATCAGCAAGTAGGACTTTAAACTGATTCGAGTATGATTTCAAATGTTTGGTGGGAATGTGTTGTCGACTCCTATTAAATAGGTGATCAAGACTAGTGTATGTACTTTTTGGGACCTGCCTGTTACATATTTTTCCACAAACCCAATATACCTTTCAGATGGTATATAAAATATAAATGTGTTAAAATGTAAAAATTGTTAAACTACGTGATACGTTACTTTTGGTAAACAATATGAATAATAATATTGTTACCCGGTAGTCTGGAAAAGTGATTATTCATTAAGTAATTGATTGCATTCGTATGGTGGTCACCACATTATACATTTTAATGCTTTTCAATTTGATGCGTTATTAAAATCAATTTGTTAATCCATCATTGTAGGTGGAAATAATATTTTCTTTAGAGTTTGCATATCATGTATTAAAGCAATTTCTTATTTATTGAAAAAATTTCATTATCTGAAATTTGTGGATCAAGAAAGAATCGTATAATATAATTAATTTCTGTCACCAAATATTTACTTGGTTTTGGAAATTAAAAAAGTCATGCGTATTTTTCCATTTCTATAATAAAACCAAAATCCTTAAACTTCTTCCTAGTTTTTCTGTTAAAAAACGAATCATTTATTCTTGAATACTATCTTTTCCTTAAAACAAAACTCTTACGTAACTCCGTACCATTTGCTTAAATTAAAATTAACTTAATAAAAGCTAAGTACAAGTTACAATTTGACAGTTTTCACACAGTTAGCGATGTTTCACGACTTGTGTTTTGTATATAACATATTAAAAATATAATTTATCATTCCCATAAACACGCCTAGCTGGGGGATGGGGAAAAGTGTGGAAAATTGTGTCATGCACATGAGAATCATTCGTCAGTGAGTTGTTGGCTAACTTGGCAAAGAAAGTTGAAAGTGTCGTCTGGCTCTGGCTCCTGCTCCTGTTTCCTGTTTCACGCTCCTGCTGCTACTCAGTTAAGTGTTTGCTTGAGCCTTGAGCCTCGCGCAGTGTGACCATAATCTGCCACAGACACTTGCACAACAACAACACAACACTTTAATATAATCAACATCAACAAGCACTACTTTATTGCCAGAGAACAGTCAAGCAGTCTGTCAGACAGTCCGTTCGTCTGTCTGTCCGACAGGCAGCTGAATAACCATGCAAAAGACTCGCAATGAGACTGAAACTGAAACTGAATTTGAAGACTGTGAATGTGAATGTGTCCTTGCATAGCCTGATAAATGATGTTGCGACAATAATTAATTATATGTGAGTTTGTAATATATATGTACGTGAGTAGATGACTGAGTGCGGGGAATAAACGGATGGTAAGGAGGGGGTGTTACTCTCAGATGGGACAGTTTAAGTTGTGTTTAGTTCACACCGCAAGTATTTCAGCATTTCATTTAATTTACGCAGAATTTTACAAGCCACAAATGCCACAAATGCCACAAAATGAGGCCTCAACGATTTCAATACATACACGTATTTAGGTATTTATGTACCCAGGGCCAAAGGGTATATAAGGTTTGCTGAATCTACATATGTAATGGTAGCGAAAGCATTTTGTACTTTATAAATTTTAAATTTGGGAAGTAGTTAATATAAAATTTTGGTTTAGGAGAATTGTTAAAGGGAAAAATGAGTGAAGCTAAAGTATGCTTAAAGTTTACAAAACCATACGTTAAGAAATACATAAATGACTAAGAAGCCATGCAAATTTTCAATTCTATTTGTTTCTTCCCACCAAACATTTGTGATCATACTCGAGTCGCTTTGGAGTCCCCTTGCTGATTAAAATACGAGTCATAAATGAGCTCATTTTCTGATCATAAATGACTCCTTTTTCGGGAGAAAATAATACCCTACCCGCGACTCTTCTTGAGGATTTGCCTATGACCCCCTTTTCTAATCACTTTCGACTCACTTTCGAGTCATATTTTTAAACATACTCGACTCGTTTCTAAGTCTTCTAATGAAAACAATCGCGTTTCAATCCCCAGTACGATCAATTGGCGATTGCTGTGCATCATAAAGGCGACTCATTTTCGATCCTTTCTTGAATCGCTCATAAGATTAATCATATTTTAATCTTCTCGGGGAGTTCTGCTTCTGCCTGCTACATTCTTTTCACAAACCCAATATACCCCGCTACTTTCTGTACTGGCACAGGGTGCATTAAGGTCGGTTGGGCTCGACTAGGCATCCCTTTCTTGTTGTTTGTATGCCATTTAATGTCAAAGCATATTAAACTTAAATCTGGACTCAGCTTCTCTCCACTCACTTGCCACACCTCTCGATTTAGCTACCTATCTATCTACCTCACTTTTGCTCTACATTTATTTCATTTTCTCTCTTTCTCTTTGCAGCATAGCTTAAGCGCCTTCAGGTATGCAATTAAATTGCCATTTAAGTTATGCCAGCAGCTCTTAAATGTTTGTGTGTGTGTGGATGATTTAGACATTTCAATTTGCATGTGTTAACATGCAATGCAAAAAGGATTCGATTCTTATCGCATCGCACTACCAATCGCTATTCATAGTTGCCAGTCAACCAAGAGCTTTGGAGTTTTACCCTTTTAGGTCTTTCTCTTTCTCAACCAACTACCAACTGCCAACCCAATAGAAAGTGTTGCTTTTTTTGCTTTTCTAGCTTTCTTTCTTTTTGCATTGTTGCCAGCACAATTCGCATTTGAGTTGAGGTTTATTATGGCGCAACTTTCCACACTTGCTGCATGTCATGTGCAATCCTAACTTAGACAACTCTGGCAGAGAAAGGGAAAGAACTCAGTTCATGCCACACATGCCACACACTCACCACCACCTATTTTTTTTATGTGGAAATTTGAATATCCTGCGGTAATTTGCACTATTTTTAGTACTTTGTTGCCCTTTTGAACTGTCAGTAGTTTTGCGGAGCTTACTTTACTGCTTTTTGTATGCACTGAGAAAATTAAGGATATATTAAAGTGAAGAACACGAAATTTAGTGTCTCAAATGCCTAAAGTCTTAAAGATTTCAGTTGCTTAATGCAAGATAATTGTATTTAAAGAACAAATAGGATTTAGACCCAAAATAATAATATATAAAGAATTTTTATCAGTGTATATTTTTATTTTGCTTCATGGAACAAAGGTTAGGGAACACCTTGGTGGAAAGTTAAGTGCCTGACACTTGCAACACAGCAAACCGCACGGCACATCTTTTGTAGCATTTGCAATGGTGCAACGTTGAACTTTGTTCGCTGTATGTGTGAGTGTGGTAGCAGCCCTTCATTTGCGTCTTGAGTTACATTTATGGATTTTATATCGATTGTTTAAGTCAAAGGTTATATTTTGGTAAATTGAACTTAACAATGACAAGGCAAAAGCAACGCTTTTTTATACCCTCTGAGGGGTATATTGGGTTTGTCAGAGGCGATTTGTATGTAACAGTCAGAAGGAGGCGTGGCAGACCCCATAAAGTATATATATTCTTAACCAGCATCAACAGCCGAGTCGATATAGCCATGTCCGTCTGTCCGTCTGTCCGTCCGTCTGTCTGTCCGTATGAACAAACAGAACTCAGAGATGGTAAGAGCTACAATATCCGTTTTAGTCAGTATCGACCACATATTTAGTCAGTCAATAAAAGTTTGTTTCCTTTTTTTGATGCCACGCCCCATTCGCCCCATTAGTGAAAAATCAGACATACCTCGTAAAAAATACATGTTTTTGGCGAATATCTCGGTAACTATAACACCTAGGGTCACCAATTTTGGCATGCAAATTACTATGTGCAATACAAAGATTATGCCATCAACATTTTTTGGATGCCACGCCTTCTTCGCCCACCCAAAGCACAATTGCTTTGTAACTTTGCAAGCGGCTGGCTAACTTATTTTTTATCGTATAGTTTTGTAACTTAGCATTTATTTGCAGACAAATAATATCAAACGATTGTAAAAATTTCATCAAAATCGAACTATAAATAAAAAAGTTTCTCAAACAACGAAAATCGTTACATTCAAGCAAGGCATAACCACGTGTTTTGCACTGTGCCATTTGCCTGAAGTAGTACGTGCACTAAAATGACAGTTAATTAAAAGCTTCATTTAGGCTTAGACATAGCTTCGGAACTGTATTGACTAACCGGTGAAATGTTAATCATCTCTTCCTCGCTCTCTCAAACACCCACACACGCTCTTGCATAAGCGCAATTAGAACATTTTTGGTAGCTGGTAGCTGATTGAGGAATTAGCCAAGTCGAGAAAATGCGCTGAATTGAGGCTGTAACACTCGCAGGACTATTGTGGAATTAAAACGCGAAGAGAAAAGGGGGCGAACTTTGCGTCGTTGCTGAAACCAAATGTGACTGTGAATCTAGATGTGGCGATTGCGTGTGAGTCCATTTGCTCATTTGGCCCCCCAAAAAAAAAAGCAGAAGCTGACTCTGTAGCTGAACTGTAAGCCAACAGCTTTTAGCCAACTCAATGTGTCTGTGCGTGACAATTGTTAGTACACAGTTTTCGGCAAACTTTTGTTGATTGCCATAAACTTTGCGCTCTGCGGTTCTTTAGTTCACTTCACTTTTGCGTCACTTTAGTTCATTTTTCTTTTAGCTCTCTTAGAGGTACATTGGATTTTTTTGTACGTGCATTTGGCCATTTATGCTTAGGCTTAATCGACGCTTTGACTAACAAATTTTTTGTGTGTTGGCCACATTGATGAAGTTAGCCAAGAAGTGCGTGTCATGAATGTAAAGCACAATAAAAGCAGGCAAAGCAGCAAAAGAGAAGAAGACATAAATGAAATGAGAGTAGAAAGAAAAGCACGCAAAGATGTAGCTCAAAGGTTCAGCTTCCAGTTGGATAGTTGACTAGTCTCAGACCTCACATCAACCTCAAATCGAATATGGCTAAAACCGCAACAAGGCGCGTTTAGAAGAGCGTAAAAACATTGACACGTTAAAAGCAAACGGCCATCAAATGCATATATAAACAAACACAACACAACAAAAACTCGTGTTCAATTATGGTCAGCACACAGCCAGGTCAGAGGTCAGCCAGAGGAAGAACAAGAGATAGCAGAGAGTTAGAGCGAGAGGCGTGGCATTCTGATATACATAAATGAAGACATTAGCGACGCTAAAATGACATGTTATCGACGACATGTTTTTGCCCAGCGGTTGATGGGGAAAAATCAAAACAACAACAATCCACTGACTCCGCTGACCTCCACCACCCACCCACCGATGTGGCACCTATTATATATAGTAGATTAGTAGTAGCAAAACAACAATAAAGCGCAAGCTTTTGCCTTTTTTTATTTCTGCATTTTAGGGCGCTCGTTTTAGCGCGCTTTAGATTCTAAGCAATGATACAGAAACATGCAAACTTCCGGTGCAGCAGCGCGGAAGTGCTGAAGCGACAGTACAATGGAAAAAGTGTGGAGAGGAGAGGAGAGGAGAGGAGAGGAACGGAGAATAGAAAAAGTGTGGAAGTGGAAGTGGAAGAGGCAAGAGCAACACACATAAAAGCCATTAGCCTATAGGCAACATGGAATGCTCAAAGATTGAAAGCCACGAGTTTGGCCTTTTTTTATACCCTCTGAGGGGTATAATGGGTTTGTCAGAAGTATGTAACAGGCAGAAGGAGGCGTGGCACACCCCATGAAGTATATATATTCTTGATCAGCATCAACAGCCGAGTCGATATAGCCATGTCCGTCTGTCCGTCTGTCTGTCCGTATGAACGAACAGGATCTCAGAGATGGTAAGAGCTACAATATCCGTTTTAGTCAGTATCGACCACATATTTAGTCAGTCAATACAAGAATTGTTTCCTTTTTTCGATGCCACGCCCCATTCGCCTACCATAAGCAAAAAACCAGACACACCTCGGAAAAAAAACACCTAGGGTCACCAATTTTGGTAAGCAGGTTGCTAAATGCAATATATAGATAATGTCATCAAATTTTTGGATGCCACGCCCCTTCGCCCACCAAAAGCACTATTTCTTTGTAACTTTCCAAGCGGCTGGCTCACTTATTTCTTAACGTATCGTTTTGTAACTTAGCATTTATTTGCAGACAAATAATATCAAACGATTGTGAAAATTTAATTAAAATCGGACTATAGATAAAAAAAGGTTGTCATACAAACTTAAAATATTATCGCAATAGCAGTGCACTGCTTTCGTTTACGCTGAAGTGTTTACAAGCAGTGCTCGTGTATTTAAAACTTACTCAGTGCACTGCTTGTGTGTATAAAATTTACGCAGTGCACTGCTTGTAAGCAGACCAACATGAACTCATATAATTGGAAACGAAGCTCAGAGGGTATTACACGGTCGGCATGCCCTACTGGCAATTTTTTTCTTGTTTTCAGTAGTAGTAGCATGTAGTATGTGTTTGCGATAAATTTTCATTTTACCTTTTTGCCGCACAGAGCTGTGCTTTTTTCCACAGCCCCCAAACAACCACTCACGCCTTCACCACCCACTTTCCACCACTCCACCCACTTTTGGGCTGAGCTCAACGCAATCAGATGAAGCTACCTACATACGTGGCATGTGAATAATTTAATAGCTAGACATAGGCGAATCACTCTCCATACCAAGCGAAATAAAAAAGCGAGCGAGACCAGCAGCTAAAAGCAAACTGTGGCAAGTTAAGTAGTTGCAACCCTTTCGCCCCCTACCCCTGCCCTATTTACTTGTTTTTAACATTTGCCGGCACTCAATCAATACTAGGCGAACCCATCAATTAAAGGTCATTTACATGTCAAATGCAACCACCGCAAAATAACAACAGTCACAGCCACAGCAACAAAACTGTAAAATACAACTTTATTTTTGCGCTGGTAATTGCAGCTTTTTCTTTCTCTTTCTTTTTGCCTCTGAACTTGGCCAAAAGCAGTTGCATGCATTGCAGCCGTTTTCAAAACATACTTTTGTTACCAAAATAGTTGGCAGTTTGTAATTTTTAAGTTGCGTTTGTAATTTGTAAAGTGCCTTGCTTCCTTACGTCTTCTCATTTTATTTTTCCACAGCACTTTTGTTATTTAAATTTCCTTTTTTTGTTTGCTCCTGTTTTTTTTTACAGTTTTAAGTTTGCATTTTGTTTTGCTGCTGCAAATAAAGTCATTAAAGGCACGCAAAAATAACAAAAAAAAAAAAAGCAAACAAACAAAATGGCTAAAAGTTCTTAGAAAAAAAGTTAAGTTACAGTAATTTGAAGTCCAACTAAATTTACAGTCGGCTCGTCTTTTGTGTTGTGAATTTGTGCTTTAACTTTGTTGGTAAGTGTTTTAGTAATTTTTATTTCGATACAATTTGTAGTTTGAGTAAATCAGCTATGTCAGTATATGTAATGTGTCTGATATTGGATAAAAATGATTAAATGGAATTTTTTAGTTTTTTGGAAGGGGGGGGAATTAGAATTAGTTTACAAAAATGTAAATTCACAGTGAAAATCAAAAGCCTAATCCTAAATCCTTTCCTTTATATTTATTCTTTTTTTAAACTTTACATAAATAAGTCCAACAGATATGTGTGGCTTCTGCTTGTTAGCTATAAAATATTTGTACATTTTAATATGTTCAGAAAAATTATATAAAATGTATGTAAATAAACTTTTTATTCAGTCAGATATAAATTCTAATTTGTATTTCTGTGCAAATAGTTACTAATATTTATTCATAAATATATATTAAAAATTATTCAACCGGCAGTTACCATATAACAAGATTTAAATTTTATAAATACGGATTTTCAACTCCTGACCAAAACTTAATCCAAACAAAGTGTTCCAAAAAATTTATAATTTCTGATGAGAAAAGAGTCTTTACATATGATTGTGTAAAACTGAAATTTAAATCAAAGGGTATTGTACAGAATAAATAAGAATTAGTTTACAAAAATTTCAATTCACAGTGAAAATCAAAAGCCTAATCCTAAATCCTAAATCCTTTTTCAAATAAATAACAAATTTACCTATGTAAATACATGAATGTAGCTTTTTCTCCCATCCAAAATCTGCATTTGTGCCTTTGTAGTAGAAAAAACAAGGTCAAAGTTTGTAATTTGAGTTGTATGTAGTTATCTTGTCTATGTGATTCCAATTACTGTGTAGCTTGCATCAATTTAAATATATATTTTGGGACTTGGTCTCATAAATATTAAATCACAATGTATTTTTGTTGTTTATTCATTCATTCATTTATTTTGTTATGCACATACAAATTGAAATTGGCCAACACTTTGTCAACTTTCTTGTCGTCTTCTTGCTATGCTCTGTTTTTTGTGAGGTTTGATAAAAAGAAAACAATAACTTTTACTAAATGATCTTCTATACTTTTTACTATAAATGAAAACAATTAGGAACAATTTTTTTGTGGTGTTTGCATTCGTAACTCTTCCATTTACGGGAATTTATAATACATAAAAGTCTATTGCATGGCACATTCATTATGCTAATTATTTAAGTTGTTGCTTGCCACATAATGTTGCACATGTTCATTTGAAATTAGAGTAAAATAAAAATGAGTTTTGTATAAACTCACTGCACACAAAGTCTGGAATACATATGTAGCATCCAAAGAGCTTTTGCTTATTTCTAGCAATTAAATAGGTTGTTGCTATACATAACAATTTTGCACAAAAAAAGACATGCTTGTACATGTCTTTGCATGTATACATATGTACATACATATGTGCTGTATGGTCTGAAAACCGCAGTCCATTGCTGCTGTTTGCTGTCTTTGTTGCCACATAATGCTGCTGCTGTGGCACTCGAATCCAGCGATGCATGCAACAACTCTGTTCTGTTCTCTTTACTCCCCCACACACACCACACAACAACTCTGTCTATCTGGCTGCCTGTCTCTCTCTCTGTCTCTCTGTCTGTCCTGTCTCTCCCTTTTTGCATGCATTTTCATATTGAAAATCACTCAAGTGGCAGACCGACAACAACCGCCGCGTGTTTTGTGTTTTGTGTGGCAATTTTGGTTTTTTTTAGCGCAACAAAGAATTCTAAATGTACAAAAAAAGAAACGTTAAAAAAAACGTATAAAATAAGAAACAAAAGCCGTATACGTATGTTAATGTTAATACACACTCGCAGTGGAGCCGCATAATGAGCGACTGTTTAGAAGCAAATCTGTATGAACGAATGTTAATAAAAGCCGGCATGCATAATTTCCATAGACAGACAGACACATTTTCTGGCTCTTCGGCAAAACAGCAAAAGGTATACGGAGTGCTTAGCATGTTGTGTCTGCGGGTAGATACAACATCATATATAGAAAACAGTAAATGTTCTCAAAAAATAATAAAAATTAGTTCAACAGAATATATGGTGAAATTTTGTGTAACATTTTTGGATGCCTTTGGATGCTCACGTTTTATCACCGTTTTAGTTTTGTATCTTCAGAGACAAACAAAATTAAATCAAAATTAACAAAGTATCAAACACGTGAGTTTTGTTAACAGTTGTCTGTTAACATTTAATTAAATATATACATAATGTTCTTTTCTATTTTATCTTAAATAAAAGTATTTATTTCACTTGTTGTTCTTCTCAGGTTCACGTCTTACTAAGCAGTGAGCTCGAAAGCTTTCGAGTAGACGAGCGAGCTTTAGAGCTTTTATGCCTAGATCGAGCTTGTAATCTCTCACTGTTAAATGTAGGCGAAGAGAGAGACTAAAAGAACTTCCACATATTAACTCTTCTTGCAGCGCTAACTCCGATTTTAAATCATACATATGATCGCAAAAAAGAGTCAGAGGGTATTACAGTGTCTGACATGCTCGACTGAATTTTTCCTACTTGTTCTATAATTGTGTTTTTTATTTTTGTTGCTAAGCGAAACTAATAGATCCACACAGACATAGATCAGATCCCCCTGTTTTTCCCCTGTTTGTCTTAAGCTTTTTTTTGCTCAGCCAAACAATTTAATAATTTTTAACTCTGAGTGTGTGTTTGTGATGTGTTCTTTGTTGTTTATACGCGCCCTGCATATGTACATAATTTCATTGCTGCCTGCATTTTTCACTTAACAAAAGATACGCAAGAAAAGGGAGTAAGCACACCACCAGCACCACTAGCACCGACAGCACCGACAGCACCGACAGCACCGACAGGACCACCAGCACCACTCAGATCCCCAAACTATAACAATTTTAAGCACTTTGTTTGTTTTGTTTTTAAGTTCAGTGGCTAATTTATTTGTCTAGAAAGTGGATTTGTGTGTATGCATTTAGGGGCTTACCAGAGTTCTCTTTTTTTTTATTCGCGCTGTGCTCCACTTTTCGGCATTTGCTTTATATTCTTATTTTTATACCCTCTGAGGGGTATATTGGGTTTGTCAGAAGTATGTAACAGGCAGAAGGAGGCGTGGCAGACCCCATAAAGTTATATATTCTTGATCAGCGTCAAAAGCCGAGTCGATATAGCCATGTCCGTCTGTCCGTCTGTCCCTCTGACCGTCTGTCCGTCTGTCCGTCCGTATGAACGAAAGGATCTCAGAGATGGTAAGAGCTACAAGTTCAAACTTGGTCAGTATCGACCACATATTTAGTCAGTCAATACAAGTTTGTTTCCTTTTTTTGATGCCACGCCCCATTCGCCCACAATTAGCGAAAAACCAGACATACCTCGTAAAAAATATATGTTTTTGGCGAATATCTCGGTAACTATGACACTTAGGGTCACCAATTTTGGTATGTAGGTTCATATTTGCAATACAAAGACAATGCCATCAAAATTTGTTGGATGCCACGACTCCTTCGCCTACCAAACTTTGTAACTTTGCAAGCGGCCGGCTCACTTATTTCCTAACGTATAGTTTTGTAACTTAGCATTTAGTTGCAGACAAATAATATCAAACGATTGTGAAAATTGCATTAAAATCGGACTATAAATAAAAAAGTTTGTCACACAAACTTATATTTTTATCGCAATAGCAGTGCACTGCTTTCGTTTACGCTGCAGTGTTGACAAGCAGTGCACAAGCAGTGCTTCTGTATTTAAAACTCACTCAGTGCACTGCTTGTGTGTATAAAATTTAAGCAGTGCACTGCTTGTAAGCAGTCCAAAATGAATTCATAATTGGAAACGAAGCTCAGAGGGTATTACACGGTCGGCATGCCCGACTGACATTTTCTTTCTTGTTTTTTTCGGTGAATTTCACCACCCAACAGGCAAAAACAGACACCGCATTATCTTGTTCTTGTTTCGTTTCTCCAACTGTATCTGCATCTGTTACTTACTTATATGTATCTCTAAAGTGCACTACTGAATATTTATAAACTGTAAATTTGTAATTATGTACAAACAGCCGCTGCTACTGCATCCGTAAATGTATCTGCAAAATGTATCTCTTACCAGTATCTAATGTATTGCATGTGCATAATTTTCAGTTGACTGCCTTCTGGTTTTATTCAGTTCAGTTTCTATTCAATTCATTGCCAACAATGCTAATGAAAGAATATGACTAGAAACATGGTTAGAAACAACTATGGCTTTAGGCCATTCTTTAACTTTGCTTCACAACATGCAACTTTAAGTGTGGCTTTCTATAGACATTGTTATTGTTATTGTTATTCACATTATTTCCCGTAAGTATTTGTGGCTTCGATTTCGCATTATGAGTATGAAAACTGAGATTGTTGTTGTTGTTTTTGTTGTAGTTGGCTTTTAGCTATTGCATTTCTCTTTTAACCAGGAAAATAAGTTCTAAGCATTCTTTTTAGACCCTTGTTGTTTGAGTGTTATATGCATCGTGTTAATTACACATTGTGAGACGTTGGGATTCATCATAAAGCCAGCAAGCTAAAGCTACACGCACGCATAAAGAACTTTCTTCTATACATTCCGGGTTCCCATTCCCATTCCCACTCCCACTCCCATTCCCACTCTCTCGTTGCGGCCAAGTTAGTGGTTGGGGAAAAGTTGTTGTTGCTGCTGTTGTTGCCACAGAAATTTTATACGGCTCGTCAATAAATCATTTTTCATTAGCTCACGCATGAGCCGAAGCCTCGACACATAAAGAATTTTGTTGACTTTTGGGACAGCTTGCCGGTTTGATATTTAAGTCCTGAATTACTCTTTTGTACCTCTCTCTCTACTCTGTCTTTTTGCGCTTTGCATGTTCAACTTTAATTGAAATATATGACTGACCCACAAAATATATAAAACAAAAAAAAATTCCTGTATATAAAAAGGTATAAAGTTAAGGCTAAACCTGGACAAGAGCACGCCAAGTTGACTTATAACAGAATTTCAGATAATTTATTTTTTTTGTTCAACAAACTGTTGACTTGACCTTTGTGCATGAACTTTCAGTACATAGTAAACACAAAAAAAAAGAGTACATCATAAAAAAGGCAAAGTTATCCGCATTGAACCTTGAAAGATTTTATTTTATTTTAACTCGCTTGCCGAAACAAAATAAAGGAAAAAATAAGGAATTGGAAAATTTACTTTTTTGTTGACTTTTCGTTCTTGGTTTTTTTCCTGCCTGTCTTTTGATTTTTTTGTTATTCTCATTGTTGTAATCAATTGCTTTTCGTATGAATACCCTATAAAATGCTTCAAAGAGGAGGCTTCTGTAACGATTAAGTTACATGTATAACTTTTATTCTGAAAAACATAAGATATTAACAATTGAATAAAATATGAATTCACATAATATTTTATAACTCAAATTAATATAAACTACATATATTATAATTGTATACCTGTTTTTAAAACACCTATATACCCACTTCCGCAGCCCCTGCAATGGGTATTTTTTAAAACTTTCGAGCTTCGCGTACTCATTAAGTAGAAAACAGTAGCGACAATGCTTTTGGGTAGTTGACGCGGATATTTGCATGGAGCTTTAAACGAACGGGGGAGGGGAGCAGTGAGAGGTGTCTGGTTGGTAGAAAATACATAAAAGGGAGGAGAAAAAGTGGGCAGGCTTCGCGTTCAGCCCGTTGTCAGCTGTCAACGTCTGGACTTCATTTTATGTGCCGACAATTTCTCATTATAAAAATTACGTCAGGACAACAAACAAGGACTTCGGACTCTGGTGTTCTGCTCTGATGTGCTGGTGGTGGGTGGACATTGGGTGGGTGGGGGTGGTAAAGTTTTCAACTGCAAGCAGCGTCATGACAAACAAGACAGCATAAATGTCAAATGTCATGCTTGCAAAATTTGTTTTTTTGTTCTCAAACTGTCGAGTAATTTTTGTAATTTACTGTCGCAACTATGATCCAAATTATTAACTTTAAATACAAAAGTTTTTCCAAGTAGTTCCCTGGCTAAAGCAGGTCCTATTAGCGCTCTCTGTTGACAAACCGAGCGAAATTTCATTTGACATTACGGTCAATACAAATAAATCATGGTAGCATGTTATTAAGCACAGCTATAAAGCTGTCATAAAGAATACAATGCATTGTTTGGATTAAGTTTGGGTCAGAAGTTGAAAATCCGTATTTATAAAATTTAAATCTTGTTATAGGGTAACTGCCGGTTTAATAATTTTTTAATATATCTGTGAATAAATATTGATAACTATTTGGACGGAAATACAAATTTGGAATTTATATCTGACTGAATGAAAAGTTTATTTACATACATTTTATATAATTTTTCTGAACATATTTAAAAATGTACAAATATTTTATAGCCAACAAGTAGAAGCCACACATATCTGTTGGACTTATTTATGTAATGTTTAAAAAAGAATAAATGTATATAGGATACTTTATGCTGTTTACTGCCAGAGATGCATCGTTTTTCTTGCACTTAAATTTTAGCTTTGCCATCTTTTTTGAGGCTGAGGTTGATGCCAAGTGGCATGCTTAATTCAATGCAGAGTACGTACCATTCCAGCCCACCATCTTGCACCATGTTGCACAAAGGGTGTGTGTGTGCGTGTTTGTGGCAAGAACATGCACACACTCACTTGACTTGCCAATGGTTTTTCCTGATGCATGGCCCTGCAATGCTAAGTAGCAGTGAGCTTAATTAAATTAAACGTACACACATAAAAGATAGAGTTTTACAGGGCGAGAGAGAGGATTGGTGGGGAGTGGGGAAAACTGGTTAATCATGAATAGACATTAGGTATGCGTTAAAATTTAAGTGGCTTACACGAGCGTGTCATGTATACACACTTCAGAGACCGAGACCGAAACCGAAACCGAGGGGAGATATGGGGGATGGGGGTGACTTGGTCCCTATGACGCCTTGTTTGCCACTTTTGCATATGTATGACATAATTAGTGCTATAATAAAACCAACACACACATACACCCTTATACACATGTAACCACTTCTGGCTGGAAAAGTAGCAAAGTTGAAAAGTCGCTGGAAAACACACACTGTGCTCAGTGCTGTAGTAGTAGCTCATTTGAAATGTTAATAAGATTCCTACTCCTCTTCAGAGATTCGCAATGTGGTAGAACATTTTTATAAGTATGTATGTATGTTTATTCTTTGGCTAACTTTTTTCACTGTTTTTTTTTTATACCCTCTGAGAGGTATAATGGGTTTGTCAGAAGTATGTAACAGGCAGAAGGAGGCGTGACAGACCCCATAAAGTATATATATTCTTGATCAGCATCAACAGCCGAGTCGATATAGCCATGTCCGTCTGTACGTCTGTCCGTATGAACAAACAGATCTCAGAGATGGTAAGAGCTACAATATCCGTTTTGGTCAGTATCGATCACATATTTAGTCAGTCAATACAAGAATCTTTTTTTTTTTGATGACACACTCCATTCGCCCACCATAAGCAAAAAACCAGACACACCTCGAGAAAAAAATAGAGGTTTTTGGCGAATATCTCGGTAACTATAACACCTAGGGACACCAATTTGGCATGCAGATTACTAGATGCAATATAAAGACAATGCCATCAAAATTTTTCGGATGCCACGCCTCCTTCGCCCACCAAAAGCACAATTACATTGTAATTTTGCAAGCGGCTGGTTCACTTATTTCTTAACGTATAGTTTTGTAACTTAGCATTTATTTGCAGACAAATAATATCAAACGATTGTGAAAATTTCATCAAAATCGGACTATAATTAAAAAAGTTTCTCAAACAGCGAAAATCGTTACATTTAAGCAAGGCATAACCACGGGCATTGCACTGAGCTGTACACACAAGCAACGAAAACGAAAAACGTGCGAGCGAGATAGACACACAAATATGTGTGCATGTTAAGTTCTTGCAGCAGCTACTCCAATTTGAACTCATATAATTGGAAACGAAGCTTAGAGGGTATTACACGGTCGGCATGCCCGACTGACCTTATTTTTTTTGTTTTTTTTTTTGTTCTTATACTTTTGCATATTTTTTCCCGTTCTCTTACCAGTTTTACTCTTTTTGTTTCTCTTTGCAGTAAATTGCTTAAAAATACATTAAAAATGTACAACAAGCTGCAGTAGAATACTTCTTAAAAAGGAAAAACAAATCAAATAAATAAAGGAGGAAAAGCGTTACTTAAAAAAGGAGGAAAACAGAATACAAAAAGGTAAGTTAACATAAATATTAGCTCTAGAACCACTTAATATGCATGAAAAAAATAATAATGAATGTTTGTTTACCCAGAAATCTAAAATAAACAAAAAACAGTTAGAAAAATATGTATAAATAAAAGCTAAATAAATGAATAAAAATTTAAAACAGTTTTATGTGAATTGTAAGTTAAGCGATGCTTTTAATTGTAGTGTATAGTAATTTAAATTGGAATCAAAAATATAGCAAAAGTGCACAGCTTAAATAAACTTTTAGTGTTCTGCTCAAAAATATTAATACGAAGGAGCGAACTACTTAATAATTATATGTATGTAGGCTGCTATATACTCGTATACACTGTAATTTCAAGTCACTGAGATACCTCTTACATTTGTGAGACTTTGAAACCAATGGGTATATTAATTGTCCACTTAAAATTTATTTCTTTTATATTTTATGCTTTTATTTATAGTTAGATTGACGTCAAAATTTAAGTCTACATTTTAGTAAATTTACTACACATTATTACATTATTAAAGATTTAGGTTCAAATTTTAGTTAATCTTACAACTTATACAGTAAATATTTTATTTTAAAATTATTGAATTTAATTTAAAAAGATTTTAAGTTATATTTAATTAATTTCAAGCTTAAATGGCTCTGTCTAGTTTCACCTAAAATTTTTAATAGAGTATCACAAAGTTAATCATAAGCTACGGCTACCACAAAGTGTAATGCATTGCGAACTATTTAAATTGCCAATACGAGTATGATGCAACATTAATGTGTTGCTCATTTTTCCATATTAGCGCTGATTGCCTGAACTTGCGGCGGATGTTGCAGCCATACGAACAATGAAACACCAAACAACAAACATATCCGTTTATTTATCCTCTACTCACATCGCCAAACACTAAAACTTAAAATCAATGAAAAGCATAAAAAATATTAAAAATAATATTCGTTATGAGAACAATAACAAACATTCTGTTTTTTATTTTTTTTTTAAACACGAATATTTCTCATTTTTTTTTAATCAACTTGTTTTCTTGGTTCATTGTTTGGAGAAAAAATCAAAATCTATAAAAAATTAAAAGAGTTGTGCATTATCTGCATATTGTATGGCTGTTTCGCATACAAACAGCTGAACTGTGACCGTTAAGTATTTATATAACATTTGATCATTGATGGTCTGCGCTGCTCAATGCTTTCAATGGATGTTGTTGCAACAACAACAGTTGCAGAGGCGATAAATATAGATTAATATCTCCGAAATGTGCACAAAAGTGGCTGGCGCTTCATTTCAATTTATGTATTTATATAAATTTTAAAAAATATATATATATATGTAAATGAGCATGTGCCGTGGCGCGAAAACAAAGTATAAATCAAAAATCGTTGTGTACTTTATGGCATGCCCCATAATGGGGCATACTACGTATTGTACAAGCAAACAATAAGCGAAGCGGCATGTTTCAATTGCAAGCCAGTTGTCAGTTGTTAGTCGCCAGTTGACCAGTAAAAAGTGAAAAAAAAAACACAAGTAACTACCAGTGGTATTGTGTATACGCACTGTGGTATATTGAAATTCACAGCGTGAGTCTATAGTATTTCATAACGGTCCTTTTTTTTAATGTGCCACGAAGCATCCGCTTTTGTCACGCATTTTCCTTTTGTATGTTCATGTTTTCTTATTTTTTTGAAGCCATTAAATCAGAGCACAAATAAAAGCAAGTAAATAAAATAAAGTTATAACTTTTGGCGAGAAAAAAGAAGACTGGCTAAGAGATTGTGTTTCAAATGAAATGCCGCAAATGTTGTCATAAAAATGCGAAAATTCGTAAAGTGCAGTCCCTGATGTGAACATATCACCTTTAACCTTTCCAATAAAGTTACATATAATAAAAGTGGTATATTAGCCAAATATAGGATAATCAAAAAATATTTATTAACACACAAAAAAAAGCGGTACTTAATATGTTTATCAATTGCTAATATTATATCCATGCATCAGTCAATGTCCTTTTGATAACATTTTGTACATTTTATTTTGGGTTTGAAAAGAAAATAAATGAAATTGCAATAATGTCATAATCATACAAAAGCCGACAACAACACATACACATACACAATTTGGCCTAATTGGTTGCCACAAACTGTGGCAATTTACTGCATGCTCTGTTGGCGACACATTTTACCCAAAGGCCGAAAGCTAGAAATTTAGTTTAGTTTATGCTAAATACTCATAGAAACATTTTTGGGCAAAAGTGCATAATAAAAAGCAATAAACAAAAACAAAAACCAAACACCAACATCAGTTGCAGCTAATGCATAGTTGGCTTCTGTTCTGCCACCAACAGTTGCATTAATTAGTTATTTACCACCCCAAAAGGTCAACGGTGGGGCTACGAGCAACGTGTGTGGTCTTGGTCTCATGTTGCGTGTTGAAACTATTTCATATGCAAATGTAAATTTAATGAGTCGTTGAAGCTGTCATTGTTCCCTCCATTTGTCCGTGTGTGTGATGGCAAATATTTTGTTAATTTTTAATTTTAATTGCAGTTGCTTGTTTGTAATTTTTGCATAATTGTGCGTGTGGGCGCGAATTGGCCTCATCCACCAACAACAATTTGCTGACAGTCAACAATTGAATTATAATATTTATTGGGTTGCTAGTCAAACGCATATATATATATAGAGTACTTTAATGAAATTCGAAATTCACAATTTTTATGGTACGTGAATAAATACAATTATTTATGCAATGCAATGCAAAACAAAATTTAATTATTTATTACATACATTAAAAACACATAAAATCAAATACGAATGAACTGTAATACAAAGTTTCGCACTGTCTTTGAAAAGTGTGCAGCACTCTGGCAATTACTTCTTAAAGTGACTGTGTGGCAAATATAATTGCAAATCTCTCTCTCTCTCTCTCTAACCTCCTCGTTCTTCCTCGCATCCTCCACATTCTTCTGTTGGGCTTTCTTTTAATTCGGAGAGTGTGGCATTCAACATGAACATGCTGAAATTCTATTAAGTGGGAGTCATTCACACTGTTCTACATTCAACTGAACATTCAAACAAAACAACATTACACTACACTACACTACACTACACTACACTACACTCACATATGGGTATGGGTACTGACCAGTCGTTTAGACGGCATTTAAATTTGCAGCTACCCTGTAAATGCATAAAGTGATGTCTTAAAAATACACTTGTAATACAAATTTTATTTGCGTCATTTAATTCTTATTTTTACATAAACAATGAGCATCTGCATGTCGATCAGTGTAGTTAAAGTTTTTGCTACATGTTGTTGTTTGTTTTTTTTTTTTTTTTGGTAGCCCTGTGCGAATTTAATTAAATTCTTTAGCTCTTTGAGCCGCAGTATCGCACTTGACGCATAATTTGTCTAGCAGTTGAGTGTAGTTTTTTAGTTCTGTTTTTTGATCCTGCTCTATGAACATAGTACAAGGGTGTATTAGGCTTGAAGAACTAACATGCATGCAACAGGCAGGATGTATTTTTTACTCATACAGCGTCGGAAAAATTATTTGCGTACGCCTTACTGCCTAATAGAATAAAGATCCCAGATCCCATCTCAACCAATAATATACATATTGTTTATACCATTATTTTTAATATATTGTCAAAACTTTTAGTATTCAAGAATTTTTGATTTCTAGGACAGGTCAACTAAATTTTCAAATAATATATTTCGTTTAGTGTATTATACTTTGATCAAGATTTTACTAAAATCAGACTACTATTTATGCAAATCGTACACTTTTCATAACAACGAAAACTGAAAACTTTTCTGGTTTTTAAAAATAATTTTGAAGTCTCATATTAAATAAAAGTACAGGGTCATTTTCAGTCGTCTAACAGGTCTTAAGCCTTTGCTACTATGTATTTCTTTTTTGGTTTTTTTTTTGTTCTCATTCCGTTTTTGTTTTATCTGTGTTGCAGCAATTCCAGTTACGAGTTGCCTTAAGGGGCACGCAAAAGTGTTGCATGCCAGAAGCGAACTATGCGTTTGCGTTTGCATGTGCTTGTGTTTGTGTTTTTGCACCACACCACAAAGAATATAAATTGTTGTGCATGTTTATCTCACCAAATGCAGCCAAAGAGAAGAAGTGCCCCACCATTTTTGCTTTGAGTCCCACACCCACAACGCACATTTATAAATTTACATAAATATACATATTTACATACCATAAAAAAAAAATAAAATAAAATTTAAAATAAAATTGATTTCGAGTAGGAACCATTTTTTTTTCTAGTTGGTTGGCCACGCTTTTTGTTCCTGATGAAAATGCATGAAATCATATAGTGCTGCTTAGTGTTGTGTTGTGTTGTGTTGTGTGTGGTGCGTGACAGTGAGTGATAAAAGTTATGATCTCGCTTATGTGGGAATTCACTGCGTGTAGTTTATAGCTTCTGTTCGCGCTAAGCGAAAAGATATGCTAAACAACTAGACATGACAGATTACATCATATATTCTTAATATATTTGCAAATGCAAAAGAGTGCTTCATAATAAATAACATAGATAATATTTTTCCTAAATAAAAGTCAGTTAGTTTTGTGACTTTTAATACAAATTTTATTATATTTTTAAAACTTGTTTGAATTAACTAAATAGTTAGCTTATACGAGTACAAATGCGTGTTTAAATTGCCTTCTTCTTTGTGCAGAAATTGATACTGTTCTTATAGAAATTGAGTAAAGTGCTATATCAATGGAGTGCCTAATCCATGACTGCAACAGGGCAATAAAAGGACAATTTGGCCGTTTTGGCAGATGTCCAAAAAATTACTAATGGCAATTTAACAGATGCCAAAATTGTTTGTCAGTAGTTATCATGGCACCACCAAGAAAACGTCGTAATAAACAACAGTGAGAACAACAACAGTGGGACAGCAACAAAAAAAAGTCGCGCACACTTTTCTAAATAACAAGCGCTACAAAATGTGCACAATTAGCGCTATAAATGGAACCCCGAGACTCTCAAGAAAAAGATGTTGGTTGTAAAGCAAATCCCATTTATGGTCCCAGAACGTTGGGCACACAGAACGAACGAGCGAAACTTTAAACGTGACTCACATTTCAACAATACATACTCGTAATACGGGTCTGCACCATCTGTAAATCTGTAATGTTTGAGTATATATGTATGTACTTTGTGCCTTGTGCTGGACAATACAACAATAGAATGCTTGCTTGGTAGCCGCGAATTAAGCAGCATGCAACTCGCCCGTGCAATAAAACAAAGCGCAAATTATGAGGGCTAAGCACTGGACAATGGGACACAAAACAGAAAGCATCAAAGATACAATGGAGGAGTAGTCGACCAACGAGATACCCTAAAAGCAGGCAAAAACGCATACTGAAAATCTGTTCCATAGACTAACTTAGATGCAGCATATAAAGGAAACTTGTTTGCTATAATTTCTGCAGTTTACAGGGTATTGAGGCAAAGTACAGAGTAAACACAACTCGGGAAGCTCAAGAAACCAAAAAAAAACAAGAAAGAAAATGTCAGTCGGGCATGCCGACCGTATAATACCCTCTGAGCTTCAGTTTGCAATTATATGGAGTTCATTTTGGACTGCTGCAAGCAGTGCACTGCGTAAGTTTTATGCACACAAGCAGTGCACTGAGATGTTCTAAATACTCAAGCACTGCTTGTGCACTGCTTGTAAACACTGCAGCGTAAACGAAAGCTAGTGCACTGCTATTGCGAGTAACTATTTTAAGTGTGCATGAGAAACTTTTTAAATTATAATCCGATTTTGGTGAAACTTTCACAATCGTTTGATATTATTTGTCTGCAAGTAAATGCTAAGTTACAAAACTATACGTTAAGAAATAAGTGAGCCAGAGGCATTCGAAGTTTCAACGCAATTGTGCTTTGGGTGGGCGAAGGAGGCGTGGCATCCAAAAAATGTTGATGACATTGTCTTTATATTGCATTTAGCAACTTGCATGCCAAAATTGGTGTCCCTAGTTATTATAGTTACCGAGATATTCGCAAATAAACCTGTATTTTTTCCGAGGTGTGTCTGGCTTTTCGCTTATTGTGGGCGAATGGGGCGTGGCATCAAAAAAAGAAAACAAACTTGTATTGACTGACTAAATATGTGGTCGATACTGACTAAAACGGATATTGTAGCTCTTACCTCTGAGATCTGTTTGTTCATACGGACAGACTGACAGACGGACAGACGGATATGGCTATATCGACTCGGCTGTTGATGCTGATCAAGAATATATATAATTTATGGGGTCTGCCACGCCTCCTTCTGCCTGTTACATACTTTTCACTAACCCAATATACTCCACAGAGGGTATAAAAAAAACGCAATGAACGCATTGAGCATTGAGCAGCTTGAATGCTGCTTCGTGTCTTCTCAGCGCGTTCAGTGCTGTTTGCTGTGGCCACGACAAAATTAAGTAGTTGTAGAACCAGTCCCAGAAGATTGAAGACAGCTCTCTGCCAAAGGCGGCATTTGCAAAGTCATCGTCTTCAGTGTTTTGAACGTCTGCTTCTGCTTCTGCTGCTGCTGCTGCTGCTTGCCACTCGTAATTGAAGTGTACGCGTTGTGCGTCCCTTGACAATCAGACCAGGTTCTCTGGCCACACTTGGCAGGTTGGGGCATTACGTTCTATTATTTACAACAACGGGGAGTGCCGGGGAGTAGTACTGGAGTAATGCTCTAGCCACTGCGTAGATACTTGCATAATAATAAACTCTAGAAGGCAATGGGCGACATTTTCATTTGAAGACAAGGAAGTCTATTATTTTATTTCTATTTAGCTGCCAGCGTTGCTTTTTCAACATGTTGTTTATTTATGTGAATGAATCGGAGTGTGCGTGTGCGAGTGTGATAGCTACACATAAATTTGCTAAGCTGTTTAACCAAAGTGTAACAGGGAGAAAGAGAGAGCTAAAGTTCATGATAGAAAGTGTTTGGAGCAAATGGCAAATGTAAAGCCTAAGGAAATGTCCGAGAAAAATCAGACTAACAAAGTTTCTAAATTAAAGTGAGAAACTCAATGAAAATGCAACAATCAAGCTTGAAAGATTGTGTATTTTCAAAACTAGATGTTCTATGATAATTATCAATAAATAATCAATATTCCAAAAGTTTAAATGCAGAATCATTTTAGAAGACGAACCATGAACAAAACTGTATTCCGTTTGGAAATTTGTTAAGTTACGGCATTTCAAAAATTTCGAAAATAAAATTTTATTAATTTTTCGATTTTATGTAATTTTTGAAATGCCATAACAAAGTCATTTCTGAACCGATTTCCACGAGGAATGTCAATTTGTTCATGATTTTTCCTCTAAAATATTTCTGCATTTAAAATTTTTTAAGTTGAAAAAATTAATTTTTCTTGAAAAAATCGTCGATTTTGCATACTTACCCCTTTACGTTTTTTCAAAATTTTGGTCAAAAATTAATTGTTTCAAAATCAAAAAGTTTAAATGCAGAATCATTTTAGGTGACGAACCATGAGCAAAACTGTATTCCGTTTGGAAATTTAAATATTTCTGCATTCAAAATTTTTTAATTTCAAAAATTTAATTTTTCTTCAAAAAAATCGTCAATTTTGCATACTTACCCCTTTAGGTTTTTTAAAAATTTTGGCTAGATAATTGAACAAATCAAAAGCAACACAATACTTTGCCTCATCATGCTCTATGCACATGAGTGCCAAGTGGCCAGTGGCCAGTGGAAAGTAGCGAATGGCTTGTGGCATGTGGTAAGTGGATTGTCGGCATGTTAAAAGTGGAAATCAATTGTTGGTTAAATGTTTGCGCTGCCACCAAAATCTAAACAAGACACGAGACAAGATGAGGATAATTTGAAGACAAGACGAGACAGAGACAGACGACCACAAAGTATCGCCCATTTGGGGTGAAGCTTCGGTTGTGGAGGAGGCACAGCTACAGCTCAGTTCAACTCAGCTGTGTAAACACAAACGATGGTCACCCTTAACCGCTTTTGTGGACAACACAATACTCGTTGAAATAATAACAGGAACGACGAAGAGTCAGGAACTATAGAACTATAGAATCGTATTAAACTTGAATGCGTCACGCACAAAAACTATGCCTTGGAGCTGCCTGTGTCCCGTGTTCTGTGTCCGACTCTAACTGTGCTCTTTCACTTGGTTGTGCCCTTTAAGTTCGAGAGAGAGAGAGAGAGAAAGAGAGAGAGAGTTCAACAAGTTCCTTCTATGCGCATTATGCAAAAAACTTTAGAAGACAACATGATTAACAGACAAATGACATTACAAAGCCTTTCACTTTGTGACTGCTCACACTCTGTGCACCTCTCTCTCTCTCTCTTTCTGTCTATCTCTGTGCGTCTTTCTTGGTGTCTTTCTCTTGTGAAAATACAGGCAGCGCCTTTCTTTTGGCCACAGACAATGCGCTGCCTTTCAGCTTGAAAAGACCTTCGTTTCCGAGGCATAAGCAAATCAGGACTTAACCCCCTTCTTTTTTTTTTTTTGTGTTTGTCTTTTATTGTAAGCTGCCTAAGTAGCATGCAACTTGAACTTTCAGCGCGCTTTTTAAACGAATGTCGCACAACGAACTTCCTTGGCAGCTGCTGAAAAACTGAACTTAGATTAATGAGTAAGAGTATCTTATGGATTTGTCGCTTACTTTAAAGTCGCTGCTAAAATATCCATGTTCATCTTTTAACTGCAAGCAGAAACTCTCATTAACAATTTGAGCATCTCAAGTTACTAGAATGATTATTTATGATTATATATAATAATAATGTAATTAGAAAATAAAAAAAACTACTAATTAAAACCATTAAAACCATTTCCATCTTATATTCGAATGCTTTTTTTAACAGCTTTGCTGAGAGGTCGGTTGCCACTACAAGTTATATTTGTTGCTCAAAAATAATTATTATTTTTTTAAAAAAATTTGAAAATAAAACTCAAAATTAATCTTTTTTTTGTGAGCAAATTGTTAAAAATTAAAATTGCAGTTTTTTTTTGGTTTAAAGCATATAGAATAATTATTATTTATGGTCCCTGAAATTAACTCTTGTGCAAGTCAAGCTTTTACAGTGAATATTTCGATTTTGAATTATATATAACCGAAAATTCTTGATTTATATTTATTTTCTGAGCGTTAAACTTGTTTAGTATTTGACTTAACCTCATTTATGATATAGTGAATGATAAAGCTAACAAACTAAACTAATTTATTAAACTACAAAATATATAAATACGTATACATAAATGCTGGTGTTGAACAATTCTTTCAATATTGAAACTGAAAGCAATCAGCAATACAAAATTTCTGTTCGCCTACGGCTTCAGCTGGAAATTTCAATAAATCCAATATTTATGTTTTATACCTGTGCACATATACCATTCCCTAAAGATCTCCTACCTATGTACATCTTAGGCAACTGTATATCGATGTACATAAACATGCCCCTGCTGGAAGTTTGGCACTTTTGCTTACTCACTATTT
The DNA here is from genome assembly GCA_035047385.1 of Drosophila tripunctata. Classification (NCBI taxonomy): domain Eukaryota; kingdom Metazoa; phylum Arthropoda; class Insecta; order Diptera; family Drosophilidae; genus Drosophila; species Drosophila tripunctata. The sequence continues at coordinate 1,905,276 of JAWNPS010000220.1, forward strand.
TTTTTCAGTTGGATTGTGTGTTTGACCGAAGAGAATTGTTGTAAACCACGTAAACATGGACGCCATACACATTGCTACACACAACTAGCAGAAAGTTTTCCAAGTATTGAAATCTTCTTGCCATTCGAAATTTAGACAGTCGCTTGCAGACAGGCAAAGATACAAAACCTAAAGCAGAGCAAAGAGCAGTTGCTGACTCAAAAACTTATGCGTGTGAGTGTGCTGTCCAAAACTTGCACAACTGTTTTATTATATTTTCTTTATGTGTGTTTGCCAACTTTTTAACAAGAAATTAATAAACAAGTTGTAGTTTATTTGCTTTTTTTCTTATTTTTCTTGCGAATTGCAATGTTCTGAATACGACTTGTGTACTTTTCTCTTTTTAGTTGCCATCTCGGTTGCCAGCAATTGTAGTAATTAGTCAATTTGATTGATGAATGTGATTGCTTTACACAACATACATTTCACAGCATACTTTTTTGGTGAACTAAACGCAAGAATTTTCAAAGTTTTTAAATTGTTAATTTGAAGAATTGAGAAAATCCGGTTAAGGTTTAAGCACAATTTCTACGTCATTAAGAATTAAGAAAGTGACATAAAAAAACAAGAAAAAAAATTCAGACCAGCACGCTGTCAGACGGACAGTCAGACGGACATGGCTACACTAGTCGGCATATTTATTTTGACAACACTTAAAGTGAAATCTACTTAAAATTTAAACTTACTTCGAAAGAAGTTCGGTATCAATGGATAGGTCACTTCAATTCCGATTTAATAATACATAATGCTTCTTAACCCATTGAGTACACGTGGAATATTTTTAATTCTTGCAAAAGTCTAATTTTTAAATATTTTCCCCCGGGCTAAAACAAAAAATGTTTAAATGCAAAACGATTCTCCAAAAGATTCTATTAGTGATAGAAAAAAAAATTTTTTCAAAAATCTCTTCGCATGTATTTTTTATGATTTTAAGTAGATTTAACTTTAAGTGTTGTCAAAATAAATATGCCGACTAGTGTACATCGACTCGGCTTGTGATATTTTATGGCGTCTGCCACGTCCTTTCTCCCTGTTGCATACCTTTAACAAACCCAATATACACAATTTTCTACACTATTTCAAGAAATATTTAAGCATTTAATGCTAAATTCGAAATGCCAGATTTATTGTTGTTGTCGGCATATAAGCTTTTGTTCTTATTATTTTAGCTGGTGTGATGTTGCTGTTTTTGCTGTTTGTTGTTGTTATTGCTGGTATTAAACATGCAGTAATAAAGCGCACCGCAGGCATGTGAAAGCCAATTTTCCAAGACGCTCTACGGGCGTTGCGAGTATTTAATGTATGTGTGATATTACAGTAAAGGCGTACATTGAAACATTTTGTAAAATGGCAGCAATAAAAAAATCCAAAGTCTCCGTCGGTAACACAAACCTCTGCTTTGTCCTGCCAAATGGCACAACGCCCCCCTTTCTACTGCCTTTCTAAACCCCTCCTTTCCTCTTCTCTTTACTGCCTTTGCCGCACTCTCATCATGCGCTGTGGCTTTAATTTAGTGCGCCTAATGAATTTAGTACCGTTACATACCGGAAAAGAGCACGTGAGAGCAAAAATGCGCACTCTCCGCATATGCAATGCAATGCTCTCTCTGTGTGTTTTGGTGTAAATATGTCAGAAATCTGCGCGTTGTACTATGGCCCGTTAAGTCATTATGTCAACCAAACTCAAACACTATATTATGACCAACTTCGAATTGGACAACTATATCGTATAGTTTCCATATGTACAACATTTTAAAAGTTGTCTCAAATAATTCGTGGTTCTATGAAATCGGATGGTTTTGGATAAAATTTAATTAGTGTTTTACAAAAAGACAAAACAATATTATCCCCTAGGCTTTTACTACATGAACAAAATTTATTTGCGGTTATAGAAATCTCAAACAAAAGACAAAAAAATGTACACAAAAACCATATAGAGAACCTTATTAAATACACCTAGAGCAACATTTGCCAATTTCTTCTTGGCATTTTAACTTCATTAAAAATGTAAAAATTTTCAGATAATTTAAACCATGTAAACTGAAATTTAATACTAATTTTCACGGCATGGCTGAATAGTGTAAAAAAAAATATTTTCTAAATAATGTAGAAAATATTCTCTAAAAGAATTTTTATTTTTGCATAAGTCACCATTTTTTATTTTTATAGAGAACCTTATTAAATACACCTAGAGCAACATTTTCCAATTTTTTCTTGTCATTTTAACTGCATTAAAAAGGTAAAAATTTTCAGATAATTTAAACCATGTAAACTGAAATTTAATACTAATTTTCAGGGCATTGCCAAACTTTATGGCTGAATATTGTGCAAAAAAATATTTTCTAAATGTAATGTAGAGAATATTCTCTAAAAAAAATGTTTTTTTTTGCACAAGTCACCATTTTTTAGTTTTTGTCACATAAAATTGACTTTAAGACCACAGTGCGTTGGCAGAACTTCGTTAACCTTTATTAACCACTTAAAGTGGGATACCTGGAAGGGTGTACTATATGTGTGAGGGAAGCAGGAGGGGTTTATATGGCATGTGTGTGTGTGTGTCTAATTAAAAAAGGAGCTGAAAATAGGCTTCACTTTATATGATTTTATAATATGTGTATGTGTTTGTTTGCGTGTGATACTTAAAATTAACAATTACTTTTAATTGCCAACCAGGAGCTGGAATTAGGTGTAGATGGCAGGGATACTCTCTCCAAACTCTCTTTTTAATTAAATGAACTTATTTCTTTCTTTTTTTTTACTAAGTTTTAGGGAAAAATTCATTCATTCAAAGAAAAACGTTAGAGCATATCAATAAAGTGGTTGTCGGGTAGCTAGAAAAAGCAGAACCCGCTATAGCAGCGCTCTTTTTTTTAGAGCAATGAAAGTTATTTACATGCTCAGAGTAGAATAAAAGCTAAAAGTAATTTTCTTAAGTGAATATAAATAGCAACAGCAAGCTGGAACTTGGCCGGGCTGAATCGTGAACTTTTTAGATAATTCAAGCGAAATTTAAAAGCCAAAAAATAGGGCCTTGTGGCCAAATACAGAGTAGGAGACAGTGTACGAGACAGTGCAAACAATGTGGCAAGTATCATGCCAACAAGAAATCATTGTTGCACGCTTAACTTGGCCGCCAATGGCCAAAAAGCTATTTACAGTTTTATAACAAAATGGAGTTAGTCAAAACTAAAAGTCTAGCGCAGCAGCAGACAAGATGCTTAGTTAATTTTCCAGCACAAAATTCATATGAAAAGTCAGGGGTTTAGACTTAAGAAAGCTAAATTAAAATTGACTGTACATAGAATAGTTTACTTGATAATGCTAAAAGCTGTGGTAAAAAATGTTATTAGTTTACATACTAGCTACCAAAAGCAAATATTCGTTACCTTTATTATTAAGATTAAATATCTTATTTAAATTAAAATCTTAAACAATAATAAAAATGTATGTGAAAATATCTGAAAACGGCCTAAATTTGTGTTATAATTGTGATATGTTTGAGTGACTGCAAAATAATAATCCCAGGGCCTTAATTGCTTATCCAAAATAAATCCGGTAAAGGTAGCGAAGCACACCTAATGCAATTTCAAAATGGGAAATCCAATATGTATAATTATTTGAATTGCCAAGGGCACGACAACATTAAAACTCGGAAGGAAAATGGCCATTGTCATTGTTGTAGCCTAATTAAAAGTAAATGCCAAGTAAATTGTTCGCCTTGAAGCGTAAAAGTCGCCAAAAAATTGAAAATCAAATTACAGGCGCGCGCATAATTAAATTGTCTTATCAAAATTATTTCCTTTCATTCACAAAAAGCAGCAGCTGTCAGAGAAGGCAGTAAATTCGGTGGTGCAGCTAAAACTGCTATAGGAACTGTTGTTGTTTCGTCCCTCGCCACTTGTCCTTTTTGCGTGCCAAGTGAAAAATGGAAAACGACAGGCGAAACTTTTAATTGAAATCCATTCGAAAATCTTTGCAATGGGCACAATTTGAATTGTTAGCAACTTGTGATGATGGACATCTTAAAATTCTTTGGTAATGCTTTAAACCGGCCATCATCGAGTGCATGACAAATTCATTAAATGCACAAAGCCCATAACAACAAACACACAAAGCATAGCCAAACATTCAACAGAATTTTATGCACTCTCCTTACACCGTAATTACAACCACAGAGTTGTTGCCAAAGAGTCGTCGTCGGACGTTGTGTGAATGGAGTGACATCGGAGAAGGCATCCCAACTGAGGGAGGAAGGTGTAGTCGTGGTGGTATCCATCCGACCATCATCAGGGTTTTTCCTCTCTGTAACTCTTACCTGTACCGACGAGAAAATAAGAGATGGTGGTTTGAAAGGAATGGTTAGTAGAATGGTGGATGGAAGTTCCTTGCTCATATGACCGCTTCATTTGTACTTTTATCTGAGTTTTTCTTCTCTCTTTGTATTTCATGTGTTTTTCACACGTGTCATTTGCCTTTTCTGCATCCGTTTTATGGTACAAAAGCATTGTGTTCCACACACACACACGATTATATTTGAATTTCATTCTTTTTTGTGTCATACATGGCGTATGCTTAATTAACTGTTACTTTATGCGGTGAAAAGATGTAAACATCAAGAGCATTAAGCACTTAAGTCATAATGTTCAAACTTAATGCAACTGTATTTTTATTTAATAAAAATAAATCTAACACTAAAAAAAAATGATTTAAATTTTTAATATAAAACAAACACGGGAAAATCCGCAATGGCAATTTCATTAGTTCTGTTTTATTAGGAATGCAGTACTTAGTTATAAACTTTAAATCTTATTTAAGATATACTGATCACAAGCAAAATTTAAAACGAGTAAAGTGTGGTTATTTTTATAATATACTAAAAATAATATTCAAAATGTAAAATGATTTAAAAAACCAACTATTTTGAAGTAAACTCAAACAAATATTAATTAAAAATTAATTAATTTAAAACGAGTAAAGTGTGGTTATTTTTTAATATACTTAAAATAATATTTAATATGTAAAATGATTAAAAAAAAACCAACAATTTTGAAGTAAACTCAAACAAATCTTAATTATACAACCAAGCTAAATGCTAAGTTATTTAAAATACATATTTATTATTTAATAAAAATAAATCTAATACTAAAAACAATTATTACAATTTTTAAAATAAAACAAACACGGAAAAATTCCTGATGGCAATTTCATTAGTTCGATTGATGATTTGATTGATTGATTAAATTGATTGATTTAAAAAACCAACTATTTTGAAGTAAACTCAAACAAATCTTAATTATAAAATAAAATATATATATTTTATGACAGCAAAATTTAACCACGAAATATTCGAAATATACTAAAAATATAAATTTTTGTTTTCTATTGCAGACCTCAAAAAAAATTACAAAATGCGAAAATCAAGTTGGGCAGCGCCGCCGTCTGTGCTGCTGTTGGTACTGCTCCTTGCGGTCAGCTTGCAACTGGGAATGGCGGACTTTGAACGGGACGATTGTACGGATTTAAATATATCATCGTGTGAGTGTGCAGTATTGGGCTCCGAATACGACATCAGTTGTCCGGGCAAGAGTTTTAATCCCAAATTCAAGATCACCATTCGTCCGGGCTCAACGGTGCAAATTGAATGCAATGTGACAAATTCATCGGAATATAAACAGATGCCACAACTGAATATTGGTTCGATTAAAACGGTGCAAATCCGACGTTGTCCACTGCCACTGCATACACCCATAGCCGGAATTATGGATAACTTGGGCATTAAGAATGCCAAAGTGTTGATCTTTGAGGGCAACGATCTGGGCATGAATGTGACCCGAACGCATTTGGAGCGTTTACAGAACTTGCAGCGTTTGCGATTTGCGGCACGACGATTATTTTACATACCAGAGGACTTACTTCGCGATATGCATCATTTGAATTGGCTGGATATGAGAGCGGCCAATTTGGCCGAGTTACCAGCCAAGCTATTGGCTGACATGGAGAACCTGGAATTTCTCGAGTTGGGCAGCAATAATTTGAAACAGCTGCCGCGTGGCATCTTTCATGATCTGCACAAACTGTTGCATCTGAATTTGTGGAGCAATCAGTTGCACAATCTCAGCAAACATGACTTTGAGGGTGCCGCGTCCGTTAAAGATATCGATTTGCATAATAATGGCATTGTTCAGCTTAGATCGGATGTGTTTTCCTTGCTCACCAACATGACGGAAATCAATTTGAATGGAAATAGTTTCAAATCCCTGCCCGAAGGTCTCTTCCAGCACAATCTGAAGTTGCGACAGATTAAGTTGCAAAACAATCGTGTGGCATTATCAGTGTTGCCATCGCATCTCTTTGCAAATCTTCCAGAACTGAAAAATCTCTATTTGCGTTGCGAACTGGAAACTATTCCCTCGAATCTGCTTGAGAACTCAAGTGCTCTTGTTACTATCTCAATGATGGACAATCTGCTTAATACACTGCCAGCACATTTATTGGATCATCAAGTGAATCTTATTAATCTCGACTTGCATAAAAATCGTCTTAGTCATCTGCCTGATGGCATCTTTATGCATTTGACTAAATTGGAGTCCTTGAATCTCGCCGAGAATCAATTGACTGAAATTTCCACGTAAGTTTGAGCTTCGAAATACGCATGTCTTTTAAAAGCTTGAAAGTTAAAAGAGCTTAGTTCCTGGAAACATTTTTAACGAGCAAACCTTCAGTAAAATTTAAAGTCAAATAAGAAAGTGATTTCAGTTAAAAATCTTTAGGTACGAATTCCTTTATTTATACAAGTTTTTATACCCTCTGAGGGGTATATTGGGTTTGTGAAAAGTATGTAACAGGCAGAAGGAGGCGTGGCAGACCCCATAAAGTATATATATTATTGATCAGCATCACAAGCCGAGTCGATATAGCCATGTCCGTCTGCCCGTCTGTCCGTCTGTGGGCCTGTCCGTATGAACAAACAGAACTCAGAACTTAGTCAGTATCGATCACATATTCAGTCAGGCAATACAAGAATCTTTTTTTTTTTTGATGCCACGCCCCATTCGCCCACAATAAGCGAAAAGCCAGACATACCTCGGAAAAAATACAGGTTTTTTGCGAATATCTCGGTAACTATAACACCTAGGGACACCAATTTTGGCATGCAGGTTCCTTGGTGCAGTATAAATATATTGCCATCAACATTTTTTGAATGCCACGCCTCCTTCGTCCACCAAAAGCACAATTGCATTGTAACTTTGCATACCGCTGGCTCACTTATTTCTTAACTTATAGTTTTGTAACTTAGCATATACTTGGAGACAAATAATATCAAACGATTATGAAAATTTTTTCAAAATCGGACTATAATTAAAAAAGTTTTCCATACAACGAAAATCGTTACTTTTAAGCAAGGCATAGCCACGTGCATTGCACTCAGCTGTGCACAAGCAACGAAAACGAAAAACGTGCGAGCGAGATAGACATACAAATATGTGTGCATGTTTAGTTTTTGCAGCAGCTACTCCATTTTGAACTCATCTAATTGGAAACGAAGCTCAGAGGGTATTACACGATCGGCATGCCCGACTGACATTTTCTTACTTGTTTGAGAATAGAAGCTCCTTTAATTGTTTCAAAGCTACCGCAAAAAGTTTTGCTGAACTTTTGCAAATCTTTAATTGATATTTACTAATTTTCATTACATGTTTCCAATTCTTTTTCTTTTTTTTTACCAGAAAACTGTTTAGCAAACTGGGCAAACTGAAGAATCTGCGGATGAATGATAATCATTTGAAAACGATACGTCCGCAGGCGTTTGTTGGTAATGCGGAACTGCGTCAGTTGTACATGTTCAACAATCGAATCGATCTGCAGGAATATATGACAGCACATGAGGGTGATGGAGATATTGGATCACCGTTTAGTCCGCTTAAAAATCTGACGACACTCAATCTAAGTAATAACTCATTGATGTTGATCTTTAGTGATTGGAAATATGCGATGCCAGAATTGATCAATATTGATTTGAGCTTTAACAATTTCACCTGGTTGGATTATTCCGATTTGGATTTTGTATCCAAATTCGATTTGGACATCAATATGACGCACAATCAAATACGAACCATACATTTTTACAAACAAACGGATTTCCAGCAGCAGGTGGAGAAGGGAGTGAATCTGGTGCATGGAGTGAAAACGGTGCACGTTGATCTCAATGATAATCCGTTGGTCTGTGATTGCACCCTGTTGCGTTTCCTGCAGGTGGCACGTGGCGATATTCAACCGGATTATGCCCGACATTTAATTACATACACGGATCGTTTGGTTTGCGCAGGGCCCAAAGCTCTCGAGGATCGTGCGATGAGCACAGTGCTGCCCCAAGAGTTGCTATGCAATTTCGATCAGGCTGAGGATCCCAAGGAGCGACGTTGTCCACTCAAATGTGAATGCTTTGTACGTACTTATGACTCCACGCTGATTATCAACTGTTCCAACGGGGATTTGACCAAGATACCAAAGCTGCCACGTCTGCCACCGAATTTGAAAGAACTGGAACTCTATGTGGAGAATAATACGCTGCTCAAGTTACCCGACAATACGGCACCAGGATATGAGAGTGTTACGAGTCTATATCTAGCGGGTAACAATCTAACACAACTGGAGAGCTATCAGCTGCCTAGAAATCTTAAATATTTGGATTTGCAACGCAATCAGTTGGAGATATTGAACGCCAGCATTTTAAATTATCTAAATAGCAGCATGGATATGTTGAAGCTACGTCTTTCACAGAATCCCTGGATTTGTGATTGCGCCGCCAAGGATCTGTTGTACTTTACACAAACGAGAAGGGAACGTGTACTGGATCAGGATGATATATATTGCAGTGATGCTGAGATTCAGCCAACACGTCTAATCGATCTCAGCCGATATGATTTGTGTCCGCAGCCGAGAAGTTTGCTCATAGCCATGATTGTGATTATATCGCTTACGGGTTTTCTGCTGGGCATCAGTGCGGCTGTCTACTACAAATATCAGAAGGAGATTAAGATCTGGCTATACGCTCATAATCTCTGCATGTGCTGGGTCACCGAATCCGAGTTGGATAAGGATCGTAAGTTCGATGCGTTCATATCGTATTCGCAAAAGGATCAGAGCTTTATTGAGAATCATTTGGTGCCGAAACTGGAGCATGGCAATCAAAAGTATAAACTATGTTTGCACGGCCGGGATTGGCTAGTTGGTGGCTTTATACCCGAGAATATTATCCGATCCGTAGCGGACTCCAGGCGTACGATTATTGTGTTAAGTTCCAATTTCATTGAGTCGGATTGGGCACGCATGGAATTCAGGGCGGCTCACAAGGCTGCTTTAAATGATGGCGTCTCAAGGGTGATTGTGATTATCTATTCAGATATTGGGGAGCATAAGCTGCTGGACGATGAGTTGAAGGCGTATCTGACGATGAACACCTACATAAAGTGGGGTGATCCCTGGTTCTGGGATAGATTACTCTATGCAATGCCACATCGTGGTCCCAGCAGTAGTAGGCAGAATTCAACTAATGGTACACTGATCAAATCACTGCTGAAACGTTCCCCAGATGATAAACTGGAATTGATAAAGCCATCGCCAGTGACGCCCACATTGACAACGCCACCAGGTGAGACGACCAAAAATCCATTGGTGGCAAAATTAAATGGCAACACACCGCATACGGCCATTATGATTGGTAATGGTGGTCACAATGCCACAACGAATGGTAGTCTAACGAATGGTAGTCTCTATGCCTCCAATGGCAAGTCACATCATCATCATCATCATGGACACATCAATGGCGCCTTTATCATTAACACAAATGCCAAGCAGAGCGATGTATAGAATTGGCATAAATTGGAGCCCCATGAGGAGCTCTTGTTTCATTGAGAAGGGAGAAGGGGAAAGACAAGGAGCGTGAATCTCTCATATATCTATCTCACTTATGCTATGACCAATTCCAAAATTCCAGCTGAATGTAAAAAAAAAACGAGTAGAAAAGCCTAGAAAACATTTTTCTAGCACAAACTTTAAATTGCACTCATATATTCATTGTGTGAATGAATGAATAGTTTTTTTAACTATAAGTAGACGCATTCGGCAATTTTCTGCTATCAGAAAAAATTCCAAGCACAAAATTTGGTGAAAATTTGGCGGAATTTGAGCAAATTTTCAATTTTTCATGTGGCCTTTGTTGAAATAAAAAAGTAAAAAACAAAACTTAAAAACAGACTAAGAAAAATACAAAAATACAACATATAAAATCTGTAAGAACTTAAGCTATTTAAGAGCTTAACTTGCTGTTTAATGTTATACATACTTATACTTATATGTAAGTTAAATATTAAGCTTAATTATTTGTACATTTATCATCACACACATTTACTTTAAAATATGTTTAGTATTTAACTTTTTTGTTATATATAAGTCCAACAAAGAATTTAGTTTCTATTTTGCACGAATCTCAAGTTTTTTTTATTAACTTTTGAACAAATTGAGCTTTATTTTGTACAATTTATAATCGTTATAGGCCTATTTAGTAATGCACATTCAATATACAAACACATAACTTACCCAAATACATTTATAAACTACACTGAATACAAAAAAATAAAATTCAATATTTGGCAGCTAAAACTAAACAATAAAATACAAATCATAATCATTCTCTGTACATAACACAAATTGAACAATTATATATATAAATAATTTCAGAAACGCAAAAATAACAAAACAAAATATAAAAATATATTTAATGACAGCTTTATAAGGAAGGTGGTTATCATACACGGCATATTTACTACATATTACATCACTCTATATTAACTCTGTATGCAAAAAAAAAAAAATCCATCATTTCACAATTTCAATAACCATAACAGAATTAAGAGAAAAATATTACATATAGTATATACATACATCAGACAACATATACTCGTCAAATCATATAATTAACATTAATGTATCGTGTAAGTTAGCAGCTATGTCATACAAAAATAAAAAACAAATATATGTCTCTGAAATAATGTATTGCCTAAGGTACCTACAAATTTATGCAGACACACTCATTTACTTATACGAGTACATACGACTATTGAATGTAATTGTGTATATGAAGTATACAAATGCAATGAATAAAATATATTTTAAAATTTAAATTAGATTGCATTTTAAATATAGTATAGTAGGTGAGCGGGACTTGAAAGATTTTAAATACGTCGAAATTTTATGTTCCCCTTTTTTTTTTACAAATCCATCACACTGAAGCCATCATCGGCCTGAATCCCACCGATGCCCCGTTTCCCAAACCCAAAGAAAATACCAAAATAAATATTTAATTTCGTTTTTTATTTTTGCAAAATCTTCATACATGTGTATATATATTTATAGGTGAACATTAAGTTGTTTAGTTAATACAATTGAATAGTTTTTACAGACGGCTTAAAAATTAAAAATTTCATTAAATATTTATAATAATAATAATAGCAAATAAAGATCAACAATTTAAGTAAACATTGCCCCAGTCTCATATCGCATAAAATCAAAAATTAAAAAAAGGAACAAACATGAAACATAAAATAAAACGTACTAGTAAATAGAATACAAAAATAATAACAGACACATATGTACAAACATATGCATAAAAATACTGTATAAATCATATTGCAGTTAATAAGATAAACTAGTTTTAGAGTTTAGTAAGCAATTTTTTGTTATACAGTAGAAATATATATGCGTCAATAATTGTTTTAAGAGGCTAAATTTTTTTTATGGTTGTCTTAACGTTGAAGTGCAGGTATATAAAATATATATAATATACATATGTTTACATAAATAGTATTGTTTAGGCATATACATATACATATATATAAATTGTTCCAATAACTGGGCTTTGTTGTCGTCGTTGTCATTTAGACGAATTGTACATAAGTAAGTAATTTATAGCACGTTATAATTATTATTATTTCCCACAATGGTATTTTCATCACTTTTCTACTTCTTATTAGGTTTGTTTTTTTTTAAGTTCACATTCAGTTGCGTTATAATTTTTGTCTTTGGTGTGGAACGTTCCTTAACTTTGGAATTTATCATGTCTTTTAATAGTTTTTTAAAACGTCTTTTGGTTAACTTTTGAATAGCAATCAGTGCGCACCACTATCGGCCACAGCCAGGGATCAAGTAGTAGTATGTCTTCAGATCCAATTTTCTTCTAGAGCAGCATATCATCATCGCTCTCCGTGAATTCACCATTCGGTTCTAACAGCAGGTTCGCTTCCTCATTTGACTGCACCTATAATAAGCGATAATTGGTTGTTTAGTAAAAACAAATAGTTTTTAATATATGTAGCTTGTGAACATCGAGGCTGCAAACTGAACTTCTCTCGCTTAATACGATTCGGAATTTTTTTTTTCGGGTAAACTAAAACTTAAAATTTGCCAAAAAAAAATAGGTTTTTTTTAAGAATCAACGAATACAGTAGAAATGTTTGCTAATAAAAAATACGTATTCGTAGATTTTAGATGGTGTTAAATTGCAAATTAGTAAGTAACTTAAGAGAAAAGTTTAGTATTTAAAGAAATCAATTCAAGTCAAGCTATTCAAAATAAAACCTTGGTTCAAATTGTTTCGTTTCGCTTCAAATTCGGAGGAGATTTAGCTAAATAAGGTGGATTTGCAGACTCGGTTTGGACTGGCAAAATTACCCTGGAATAGCGAACCGCCGACGTGCTGCGTCGGAATAGGTGACGTACACGTTGCCTTCGCGATGGCGAAAAGGCAAACATGCCTAGGCAGGCCACAAAGAACGTCACCGACAGTATGAGTCCCATGATGGCTGTAAAAATGATAAATGATAGATGGTTTGTATAAAGTACAAAAATATATATAGGTTATATGTACATATGTATATGAGTGTGTATAGGGTTAGTGGGCAAGCTGTACTTACTGCCCACGGAGGCCGTTGGCCTGGGCACAGCTGCCGCCAGTGGAGCTTGTTGAGAAGATGCTGCAGTTGTGGCTGCTTCGATTGGCTTACCCATAGGCGACATGCTCGTGGTTGTGGTGCCAGTGGTGGTGGTGGTGGTGCCAGGCGCAGTTGTTGTTATTTCGGAAACGTTGCTGCTTTCATCTTGGGGCACACTTAGGCTCAGAAACTTACAGATGCTCGGCGTGCGCTGCACATAAAGCAAACCACACTGCGTTTCCTACAAGTACAAAAAAAACAAACAAAAAAGGAAAAGAAAGAAAGAATGAAGAAAGCAAAAACCACAGTTTACTAATTAGAAAGTTTTCTCATTAAGTGCAAAGGAAAATAAATAAATAAATTGATATTGGAAAAATACATAAATTCTTAAATAACAGCAAGAAACCCACAGCTTTATAACTTGATAACTTACTTCATAAACTTGAATTTCTAAAGTTCAATAATTTTAATTTTCATATATAATACTTTCAGTTAATTTTTGAAAATTATCTTAAAACATATTATGAAATATTTAATATGTATGAAATACAATTTTAATGCTCTCTGAGGGGTATATTGAATTTGTAGAAAATAAGTAACAAGCAGAATAAGGCGTCTGTCTGTCTGTCTGTCTCTCTACTTCTATGCGAACTAGTCTGTCGTTATTAATGCTATTTTAAAGAAATTTGGTACATTTGATGAAACTTGGTGAAGTAGTGTATGTGCTTAAATCATTAGATATAAAGATGGGATCTGGATTTCTATATCATGAAGCTTCCATAGGAACAATCGCTTTTTTAATAATCCAAGTGACAGTGCTATGGCATTGCTATGTCATCAAAAATTACATAAAAACGAAAAAAAATAAAATGATATTTACAAAATTTTTGAAATGCCATAACAGTGTCAAAACTCAACGGATTTCCAAACGGAATACAGTTTTGTTCATGGTTCGTCTTCTTAAATGATTCTGCATTCAAACTTTTTGATTCTGGGACAATTCATTTTTGACCAAAATTTGGAAAAAACGTAGAGGGGTAAGTATGCAAAATTGACGATTTTTTCAAGAAAAATAAATTTTTTTAACTTGAAAAATTTTAAATGCAGAAATATTTTAGAGGAAAAATCATGAACAAATTGACATTCCTCGTGGAAATCGGTTCAGATATGACTTTGTTATGGCATTTCAAAAATTTCATAAAAACGAAAAACTTAACGGATTCCCAGACAGACAAACGGACATGGCTATATCGACTCGGCTGTTGATGCTGATCAAGAATATATATACTTTATAGGGTCGGAAACGCCTCCTTCTGCCTGTTACATACTTCTGACAAACCCAATATACCCTTCAGAGCAAAAAGCAATTTTATCAAGCTTATTCAGACTTGTATTCTCTCTGTGTAATACTTGTGCTGTCCATGGAATTTATGCCCAGAACAAAAGGGCGGCAAACTATGGCGCAACAACTGCTTGCAGCAACAACGCGTTAACCTCTCCAGCGCACGTCTTCCGTCCGGCTGCACGCTGCGTGTAACACTTTCGGCCAAAGACCATTTCCGGCAACAGCAAGCCAGAGAGAGAGAGAGAGAGAGAGAGAGAGTGAGAGAGGGCAACGAGTCGCTGCAAATGTGCGCATAATTTAAAAAGTTTTTGCCGCGACTGCAACTGGCAACTGCAAGTGGCAAAAACTCGCGTTGCACACAACTTTGTCCCGATGTCCCGGGTCGTGCACCCGGCCGTGGCGCTGCCCCAGACACAAAACTAAAAACAAGTCGAGGACACCGTCGTGCTACATGGACTGCCAGAACATCGAGGACGGACACTGGGGACACTGGGGACGGTGGCAGACGCATTAAAAAGTTTGCAGCCATTTAAAATCCCATTTCATTGAATCGCTAATTTTCCGACAGCGTCGCTTGTCGCTTCGTTTTCAAGCAACTTCTCGCTTTGCCTTTTGTTACCAAAACTGCTGCTGCTGCTGCAACCAGCTGCTGGCCAAAATACTACACAACTACAATCGAAATAACTGAACATACACAAAACAAAACAACTAAGCTTAACAACTACCGAGGCTAAGGAACAGGAACAGAAACAGTCAGTCGCCTTGTACATTTGGCGCGTTTCTTACAGTTGTTTATCGCCAAATTGTTTAGAAGTTAAGACTCTCTCTATTAAACTACGGACTTCTTCTCCTCCTCTTCTGTCGATGTCTATGTCACTTGTGGTCCAAGCAAATTTCCAGCTGTATAGTTTATATGGCTAACTAAAAGAACTATAAATGGAGCTAAGTATGGTCTGTGCAATTTATGCAGTTTACTCTGCTGATGAAAGATTCTGTGAAATATAGTATGGAGCTAAGCCTTTAACTTATCCTAATTTTACTACGGTGCAATATTTGCTTACACTTTCGGCTGGTCTATTCTAGAGACAAAACAAGAGAGAAAAATGACAGTCAGTCGGGCATGCCGACCGTGTAATACCCTCTGAGCTTCTTTTCCAATTATGTATATGAGTTCAAATTGGAGTAGCTGCTGCAAGAACTTAACATGCACACATATTTGTATGTCTATCTCGCTCGCACGTTTTTCGTTTTCGTTGCTTGTGTGCACAGCTCAGTGCAATGCACGTGGCTATGCCTTGCTTGAAAGTAACGATTTTCGTTGTATGAGAAACTTTTTAAATTATGGTCCGATTTTGATGAAATTTTCACAATCGTTTGATATTATTTGTCTGCAAGTATATACTAAGTTACAAAATTATACGTTATGAAATAATTGAGCCAGCCGCTTGCAAAGTTACAAAGAAATTGTGTCTTTTGTGGGCGAAGTAGGCGTGGCATTAAAAAAATTTTGATGGCATTGTCTTTATATTGCAAATAGCAACCTGCACGCCACAATTGGTGACCCTAAGTGTTATAGTTACCGAGATATTCGCCAAAAACCTATATTTTTTTCCGAGGTATGTTTGGTTTTTCGCTTATTGTGGGCGAATGAGGCGTGGCATCAAAAAAGGAAACAAACTTTTATTGACTGACTAAATATGTGGTCGATACTGACCAAGTTTGAACTTGTAGCTCTTACCATCTCTGAGATCTGTTCATACGGACAGACGCACAGACGCACAGACAGACAGACGGAATGGCTATATCGACTCGGCTGTTGATGCTGATCAAGATTATATATGCTTTATGGGGTCTGCCACGCCTCCTTCTGCCTGTAACATACAAATCGCCTCTGACAAACCCATTATACCCCTCAGAGGGTATAATAAAACTAATAGAACTACTAATGCACACACGACAAAGTCTGTCAGTAAGCAAATAAGTAGTGTGCACGCTAGGTCGGTTTAAAAACATGAATAGCTGCAACTTATAGATTAGATTAGAGTGCTAATAATATGCTTATTTAATTTCATGTTTTAGTTAAGTAAAACCGAATTTGTCTATGCAAATTGTGCCTTATCTGTAATGTAGTAACATGAAAGCAACAAACAAACATAGCATTATGTGACATTAATTTTTTAATGCTTCAACTAAACACGACTCGATTGGCAATCAAAGTGTTGTGCAACTTGCCACTTGTTGCACATGGTTAATTAAGCATGAAATGAATATCAAATAGCCAATAGACAAAGAGACACAGAGGTAAGAGGTGACAGTAGAGAGGTTAAGGCTCTGGCTCTCTCTGAACCCAAATGAAATTACGTATTCTTGACAAAGAAATTAAATTAATATCAGGTGTGTATGAAGGTGTGTAATCCAATGCAATGCAATTAACGGCAATCAGACAAACACTCCAGCAAACTGTAACATCATCAGGGTAGCTGGTAGATAGATAGATAGATCGTGTTGTCAACTCACCCCCACCCCATCTAAAAACCCTTGTTCCTTTTTTTAATACCATTAACTGAGCTGACCTGAGCCCCAGCCTCTAACCCAATGCGACAACGTTCTCTGGTTAAGAGTAGCAGCTATTGCAGCTATTGCAGCTTGCAGCTATTTGTGTACTGGTTTAAATTTGGGTCAATTGGTTTGTGCCACATGCCACATGCCACATGCGACTGCCAGTGCGAGCGAGAGTGTTTCAGCAACAAGCTCTACTAACTACTAGCAAATACAACTAAACTGAGTGTAGAATGTCGCCATCGCCTCTGACTATTTAACCAGCACAAACAGTCCAACAACAACAACAACAGCAAAAGCTACTGAAAAATTACATAGCATAATGTATGTTTCACTTAATCATAATCGACAAACAGATATCCTATAGACTCTACAGTAATTTAAGATAAATATTTTAAAATAAAAAAAAATAGTATACTAATTCAAGTTGCATTTTAATTACTTTTTTATTTGATTTAATTCTAACTTACATCTCATTTGACATTTGGTTAAGTAAAAATATATTTTTATCAACGACCGTAATCATTATGAGTTATATTTTAAAAGTCATAAAATAATGATTATATTTAATTTTTTACCGATTTTCTTTAAAAATAATCATTATTTTTGAGTAATTAATAAAGAACTTAATAAAAATTATAAATAATGATTAAAAATGATTTTTATTTTTTTCGTTCAAAATAAAACAAAATAAAATACTTCTCGCCAAAGTGACTGCATATTCCTGTTCTATTTAGCACCCTCGCAAACCCCCCCACTCATATTAATTTTTGTACTTAATTTAATAAATAATTAATTAACTAAAAATTAAGCCTTTTACAAAAGCCGTATTTTACTGTTGAGTTTTATTTTGAGCGAAAAAAATAAAAATCATTTTTAATCATTATTTTTGATTTTTATTTTTTTTTGATCAAATATAATCATTATAGTAAAGTTTTTCATAAATTACTCAAAAATAATGATTATTTTTAAAGAATTCGATAAAAATTAGAAATTTAAAAATCATTTCAGAAATGCATAGATTATGCAATAATAATAATTTTGGTATACTAGATATATTTCTAGGTCCGTTGCAAGTGAATGATTTTTTAAAAATAAAAAAATAATCATTATTTACGGTCCCTGATTTTTATAAAAGTATCTAGTAAATTCTACTTTATTTTTGGTTACATGAAATGCCATAACTTGTTGATATCAAACCCATTTCAAATATTTGTCGAGTACAGGATATGAAAACAACAAAACAGAGAGCCTACCAACGAAATGGACAGGCAAATATTTTTCATTGCTGATGGGGTTTCTCTCCTTTTGGCCATTTGTGCGTAATGGACTACGACGGTTATACGAAAAGGTGTGTGTGCAGGGTGCAGGGTTGTTGTTGTTGTGGATTTTGGGTGTGTGTTTTGTTAAACCTCAGGCACTAATTGCTGTATTTTTGGCATGTTTCGGACCAGGCTAATAAAGTTGCAACACACACGAGTCGAACACAAACCACTAATTACAACGTGCTGCAAATTGACAATTTTGCTGCAACATGCGGTTGCACCTTTATCTATTTTACCTACAAATATACCTATATATACTACATACACATGAACATATAGAAAGCAAAATTAATTAAGAGAATGCTTTGGCGCGAACCTTGACGAAATTTGATTGAATTGTCGTTATCAGCAATTGAATTAATTTACTTTAACAGATGCAAGAAAATGTTTAAACAAAACATCACATAATTATTACAATTGTAGAAAAGACACAAATTAATTAACAAGTTACAAGAGACAGCTGATGAACAAAAGCAGTGAGTTAACTTATTACTAATTAATATTGTTCTAATTAGAATTATAATTCAGCAAAAGGGAAAATGAAAAACTGCATAAAGTTTTGTGAATTCTCAATTCGCGATTAAATTTGTAAAACACATTTAAACTGTGCCGTTTTTAAACCTCAAGCTTTTATAGTTTTGAAATGAACACATTTTTCCTAAATCTTTTCGACTGTTTATATCGATAGTGAATGCAAATGTCATCTACTGCCTTTGACACATATTGTAACAGACACTATACACACCCCATTTTAGCGCTATTTTAATATACTCTGACTATGAAAAGAAAAGCTGAAGAGACGAAAGCCGCTGCGTTATCTACGATCCAAGGCAGTGGCAAAAGCAAAAGGCCAAGACCCCAAAGACAAGGGACAACAGCATGTTTTCGCTGTAACAAGTCAGAGGCACGTGCATTTTTAGCAGCGATTGTTAAGACAACAAAGGTTTAGCCAAAACAATGGCAAAACCCGCTGGCTAAAAACACGAAGAAGAAGGGCTACAACTATGTAAAGCCAAAACAGACACCACACCCCACACCCCACTACACAAAAAGTACAGAGAGAGAGAATAAGCGAGTAAATGGGCAAAAAGAAATGGGGTGGTGGCAAAAAAAAAAACAGCAAAAGCCGCGTAGATTGTTGGTAGGCAACATTTTTGCTGAAAGGCAAAGAAAAGCAGTCGCAACAACAACAACAACAACAAGAAATACAAATGGAAAAGCGGATTTGCCAAGTGGTAAGCATAACAAAGGACACCTGCCACATTATTTTGTGCCCAGTTCAGTTGGGCCCACACTGTGGATCCTTTTTCTGCATAGTTCTTATACACATTTTCACTTTGAAACAGATTCCGTTTTTTTTGCATCACTCCCCTTGTTTTCAAAGACTTTACACAATGGAACTCCTTGGACTGCACAAACACACACACACACACACACATGAAAATTATGTATGTTAAATCTACTTGAGGCTTTCCACCTTACGGCGTCTTCCAAAGTCTCCAAAGTGTGTCAATTTAATGCGCTTTTTCTTTAGCGCACAAGTGTATGCTACATTTTTTTTCATTTTCACTATTCCTAGCGACCCTTAACCTCACTCGCTACCCTTAACTTTTCTGAGCATTTATATAATGTCATATAAAAAAAATCTTTTAACGAGGTTAAGTAATAATGTGAATATAAAAAAAAAAGACGTTCAAATTGCCAATATATGGAAAACTATTTAACTGTATCGAAATTTGAAAACGCAGTACTAAAACTATTCAAAACACTTTTCAAATGAAATATCACTCATTTTTTAAACCAGCCGGACTCCCGTCCTCAGTGATATAGTATTTCTGGCAAAAAAAAAATTATTTATTTAGTTGAATACCCAATTACCTTACTTTGAATTAAATTCAAATTTTTGGCATATATTACTTATAATATTAATTTCAAAAAAATTATATAAAGCCACTTTATACTTACATTTGTAATTGTGTAGGTGCTATTGTTTTGATAACTACATATCAAACGCATCTGTACATTTATTTTGTCTGCAATTAAAAATAAGAAATAAAACAGATACTGTGGTTACAAATAGACCAGAAATGAAAGGGTTTAACACAAGCAGAGATGAAACCACAAGACAACTAATGCTAAGCTTGACCTCAATGAAAACCTGATGATGAAAGTCAGAATTTGGAAATGCTTTTTACTAAGCTCAAATCTCATTTTACTTTTAATTGACCGAAAAACAAGCTCAACAATAAAAACAACAACAACAATGCTAAAAATAAACCCTTATCATATTTTGTGTGGAAACCTCACATAATCACACACACACAAAGACAGAAATATGGTTATGCTACAATATTATTATATAAAAGCTAAAAATAATTATCATTAGAGACGACAACAATAGCCGCACGATATATAGAAGAATGGAGTAGGCTGTGAGCCCTTTTTTTTTTTGGGTTTATGGCTTTTGTTGATGTTGATGTCGCTCAAATTCACAGCATGACAACTGTGTCTGCGCGGGTGTCTGTCAGTGTTGCCATATTGGCTTATTTTAAGTTAGATTTAGCTTATTTTAAAATTTGGAAAATAATTAAAATGCTTATAGCTTGAAATATAGCTTATTTTAAATTTCGTATAGCTTATTTCGGCTTAAAAAAATTTAGAACAAAACAAGTTTTGTTTTTTGATTGTATTGTAAGTTTTGGTAATTTTTATCGATAAATCGGGAAAAAAAATCATATTTGTTGTTCGTATTTTGTTTTTTTTTTCCTTTATAAGTTTTGGTCACACTGCATTATTTCTTTATTGGAACATTTCCATTATGAAAATATTGATTAGCATCATATGCCAATTTGGAAAAATCCAACTAATCGATTGGGAGAAAAAGGGGAATACGATAGAGTTTTGGTCAGAAGTATTAGTTTATAAGGATGCTGGCCAAAACAAAGTTTTCGAGAAACTGGCGTAATTTGCTCTGCACATTCTTTCGTTGCCATGGTCAAATGCTGCGGTTGAAAGTGTATTTAGCCAAATGAATATTGTGAAAACTTATTTGCGCAACAAAATGTGCTTAAAAAGTTTGAACGCAATATTAAGCATAAGGTTTGTTTTTGATATGTTAAATTGTTTAATATATCATAAGTATATGCGCTTGAATGTTATAGATATGAACTGCGACGTCATGGCAAATGTTGTCATAATTACAATCTGCCAAAAAAGTAACTGGAAGAAATTAAGTCATCTGCCGGAATCAATAAATGAAGTTGATGAAATAATTTTCTTACTTTCATAAAATTAAAAAATAAATTATTTTGGTGTTTTTATGGTTAGCTTATTTTTCAGCTTTTTTTTAACTTTTAGCTTATTCTAGCTTATTTTTTCCTTAATCTAGCTTATGGTGCCTCTCAAAATCTG
This sequence comes from Drosophila tripunctata, assembly GCA_035047385.1. Classification (NCBI taxonomy): domain Eukaryota; kingdom Metazoa; phylum Arthropoda; class Insecta; order Diptera; family Drosophilidae; genus Drosophila; species Drosophila tripunctata. The sequence goes on from JAWNPS010000220.1 coordinate 1,926,943, forward strand.
GCAACACTGGTGTGCGTGTGTGTATTCTGTTTTAACAGCAGGACTTTGGGTTAGGGTCTTCAAAATTTCTCTCACATTCGCATTACATTTTACATTTCAGTGAGCACATTAGATTTGTCTGATCGCTTCCAGATTGTCAACCATATCTCTGCAAATGGGCCAAAAACGAGCTTTTATTATACTCTCACATTGTTATGTGGCACATAGCACATGGCATAGGAATGTTGTCAAAATTAAATTGTCACTTTTATTGGCCAGATAACAGTCAGTATGCAAACTATGCAAAATTCATTTGATGGTAAAGTTTTTTTTTATGTTTTTTTTATTTTTAGTGCAAATAAAATGCATTGCCAACCGTTAGAAATCCAAGTTTTTGTTGATTTCCTTATTTTATGTGAAAAAACATTAAATATTCATGGCTCGAGTACAGAAACACAAGAGACATCGCAAAAAAAAAAATGTAAAAAGTGAGACAGCAACACAAAAAAAAATAAGAAAGAATAGTTCAAGTCGAACACGCCCGACTAAGTAATACCCTCTCGTTAGCACACAAACTTTGATATTGCGTATATCTCAACTTGGCATATGTTTGACTGCGTAAGAACAGACACATTCGTGATAATTCTCCGATATTAATGCGATGCGATCAGAAATTTTTAATATTGTTTGTCTCTAAACGAATTATATTATTTTTATTTCTAACGGTTGAAAAATTATGTTAACGTTTTATTTATATTGGACATAAAAATCTGCATGCCAAAATTATTACGCGCCATAGTTACAAGTTTTTACAAGCTCAATATACCCCTCAGGGGGATATACAAATAATTACGAAATAGCAGCCAGATTATTTTACCGCATTATCTTGACAAACTTTTTTTTAGAATCTTATTGTTTTATTTTTCATACTGCACTTTGCTCCTTAACTCCATTGTCTATTTTTATATTGTCTAACTATTTGGAGTTTTTCACGAAAATCCGAAATAAGGCATTCCGAGATGAGGAAAAAACAACTATTAAAAAAGGCTTGACTTGGGATTGGTCGACTGTAAGAAATCCTGTATTTGTTATTTAAATACTTTAATCCAAGGTTAATCAAAATTATTTCTTAAATAAGTTACCGAATTAGTGTTTATATTTACTTATTTGTTTAATTTACTAACTTTGCGATAAACTTATCAAACCCTGAATCAACTTTATCTACACAGTCTAGTAAAAACTGTAAACGTAGAGAAAACCGTAAGGAAGAGCAAACAAAAAAAATGGCGACAAGCGCAGCGTGAAAAATGCCGCAGTTGCTGCAATGGCGCCCAAAAGTAGGCAGCGAACAAAAAAAAACATTGTCAAGAGGCTTTTAGGCAAGTTAAAGAGATTGACGTAGGCAGTAGGGGTAAAAATAGGATGAAGATAACAACATACCGTATAGAAAGAGTGTGTGAAGCGGGGAAACCTTCTGACAGTTAAGCAAAAAGGAAGTGCATTGGGCTATGCGCCAATTCTAATGCGATTTTGTCATTTAACGAGAACAGCTCAAAAAGCCAAAGTGAAAAAAAAAAAAAAAAAAAAAAACCTAGAAAATGGCCAAAAAAAAAGGAAAATGGCGGTCGGAAATGCGCGTGTTGCGCCAGCGGAAGTGCAGCCGGAAGCGGAAAGGGAAACGGATGTGGAAACGGATGCGGAAACGGAAACATCAAGCGACAAGCAATCGCTTCTCAAGTTAGTCAAAGAGTGCAAAAGGGTTGCATTTCGATTAATTAAATCATAAAATTATAGATTGTGATTTAAACTCACTTTCACTTCCACAGCCGGGCAGATCATGTGTAAAGAACAGATTCACTAGATCTTGCGAATAATCCGTTATAGCCTTGCGATGCAATCCACAAACGTTGAGAAGAACTTTTTTACGATTGAACTCGATCTACAACAGAAAGCAGAGAAATAATAATAAAATAATTGCTATAATTGTAAAAGCACTTACCTCGATTTTACCATCAGTGGCAAAGGGGGCATTCTTGAAGTTAAACCGCAGGTCAGCATCATCCTGGACAATCTCACATGTGTCCGCACTAAAAGTGCATTCATGTGATGGACAAATGACGCTCGTATCCCAAACGAAGTGATACTGGCAGTCATCAATGGATGTAAGCACAGGTTGACCCTACGAATAGTGAACAAAACATACACTGGTAAAAATATGACAGATCTTATATAGTTATTTATAGGGAACGAGAAACATTCCTATGCCGAATACTGTTAAACTACACTGAGCCAAAAATCCCATTTTAAAATCACAAACGCGACATTTTAATTCAATAATTTTCAACTTGGGGAAAAAATAATATTGAAATACATTAAATTAACAATTTCCAATTTTGATTTAATGATTTTTCATATTTTTCAATGTTGAACAATATTATTTTAAGCATTTAAGGGGTGGTAAAGGAGGGGCAGGAGGTCTAGCATTCCGCATTCTAAAATTAATAACGTGGGTTTTTAATTTAATATTGCGCGTTCTTAATCCAATAACATTTTCATTTAATATTAATAATTTTTATTTTGAATTCTATATTGTTTCTCTTTTAAATCAGCTACACCTACTTTTAAGTCAATAATGCGTTCATATTGATTCAATTTGGAAACATCTTAAATCGATAAGAATTCAATATTTTTTTTAATGTTTCCATATAAATATGGTGAATATTGTGCAACATTAAATTAAGGTTGTTCTATATTGAAACAAAAACTTTCAACTTTACTAGACCATCGTTAATGTTTCTTATTGAATCAATGTGGTTTTTATTGATTTTAGGTTGTTTTTTCTCTGGGTGTATGAATTATGTAAACACAATTTTTGAGCAGTGTACTCCCACCGCATTTGGTACTTACGCGTCCCGAACGCATATTGCAATTAAAGCGAATGCGTGAGGACAGATTCATGGACTTTTCGGTGGGACAGGGATCCCCCCTTAAGTAGAGAAGTTCAGCGGTTGTGCGGTTGATTGCAGATAGCTGTAACATTGGAAAACCAAGGCTCTGAAAAGGAAAAAAAAAAAGAAAAGAAAATTCTTAGTTGGAGAAGAAGTAAAAGAAATGTGTACGTGTGTTTGTCTATATGGGATGTCAGTAACTCTTTCTGTGAGGGACCAAACACGTGTTCAACTTTATGACTGAGATTGCCGCAAATAACTTGAAATCTCTATCATAGCTACGTTTACGTTTTGTCTATGTCTCACTCCCTTGCTCTATCTCGTTCTCTCTCACTGTCACTTATGGCTACTACTACTACTTTTATCTCCGCCCATTGGTGCCAGCCGTACTTGTTGTTGGCTAGGAAAACGCTAAACCAACTGGACAGGACATGCGTTCGTGTGTGGTCCCAAACATATCGAGAACGTTGGGAGCGATAAGCTCGCCAGTCGACTGAATGGCCAAACGGTATGATGGTCACTGGCAAACAGTAATCCTCCCGGCACCTCATTTCAGACTTTTTAAGGCTCCAATTCCACCACTCATTCCTCACTCCACTCGTTTTACCAAAGACAAGTCAGCAACAATTCGAACAAAATGGTTGGCGTTTCAAAGATTTCATTCGACAGTCAACTGAATCGACTCTATATTCAATATTTCAGTGCAGTACTGACAAAATTTTAAACAAAATTTGTATGTCTGACGTTTTCTTCTAGCACAGAATACTAATACCTCTTACTTTTACCATCTCTGAGATCTGTTTTTCATAAGAACAGAGAGACAAACATCAGATGGACATGGCTACATCGACTTGGCTTATGATACTAATCGAAAATATATACACTAGTCGGCATAAATATTTAGACAACACTTAAAGTGAAATCTACTTAAAATTTAAACTTACTTCGAAAGAAGTTTGGTATCAATGGATAGGTCACTTCAATTCCGTTTTAATAATACATAATGCTTCTTAATCCATTGAGTACACGTGGAATATTTTCAATTCTTGCAAAGGTCTAATTTTTAAACATTTTCAAAAAATGTTTGAATGCAAAAAGATTCTCCAAAAGAATCTATTAGTGATGGAAAAAGAAAATTTTCAAATATCTCTTCGCATGTATTTTTTATGATTTTTTGAAGATTTAACTTTAAGTGTTCTCCAAAAGAATCTATTAGTGATGGAAAAAATTTTCAAAAATCTTTTCGCATGTATTTTTTATGATTTTTTGAAAATTTCACTTTAAGTGTTCTCCAAATAAATATGCCGACTAGTGTATATAATTATGTATTTGATATTAACAGTGCATATTATGTTTTCAACGGCGTAAAGTTCCCCACTATGCGAACTGAACTCTTCTATATAGATAATGATTTATATAGAAAACTAGAATGATTTTATGCGTGACTGTGGGTGGCTGCATATTTTGCAACGGCTTGCACTTATAGATACTTTTGCTGATATTCCTATTCCTACTGATCTTACTACTGCAGTTGTTATTACTGTTGGCTTAAACACTGTCAGTATCAGATTCAGAAGGAGGATTCAGAGGAGGGACAGACTGCCATTTGGCCAGCTGTTTAGTTGACCATTTAACTAGAGACGTGCGCTTAATGTCCACAGTGAAGCAGAAAATGCAATGACGCTCGAGTGGCACAAGATTTATGCCCGGGTCAGGCGACGTCGATGGCGATGGAAGGATAAAGAATGGAGAATGGCAGATGGCGAATGGCGAATGGCAAACGTTGCACATGTTGTTGTCGTCTCATCTTAAACGTATTAGCCACTCACCAGTGGCAAAACGGCGCCATCTCATTTCGTATGCAGCTCAGGCAAAGGTTTAAGCAGTTTGCTCTATTATTTATTGCAATCGTTTCCGCTAGCTGACAGTTTCTGCTCCAACATTGGAAATCTATTTGAAAACTCCAAATCTAAACTAATGCGGTGTCAGCAAACAAGTTGAATCAGGCAATGACCTTCTCAACATTCAATCCTCATTAGCATTTTATATATTTATGAAAGTATATACTTTAGCGGGATGGAAACAAAAACTGGCGCCAGCTTATCAGCTTTACGGTAACTGTAGATGGCAACTTTTGAATAACTTGCTCTTGGCCCCAAAAATTTATTGAAAAACTTTCTTATCGCATTGGAAACAAACACAAAAACCCAGAACAAGCGCCATGTTTGTCTATGTTTTTCGTGTTCGCTTTTCTTCTTGTTTATATATTTTCATTCTTACATTCTTGTTTTCTTTACTCAAGTTTTTTTAACTTCTTTTTTTTTGTCTTTTCTTTTGCTCATGAGAGTGCTGACTGGACAAAGCAAAACGACAGCAAACCAAATGAAGGCAGCAAACTTAATTGTTTGCAGATACAAATAAATAAGTTGTAAAAGAAAAAGAAAAGCAAAATTCAATTGAAAAAAACACAACAAAATTTAAAAGAAAACGCATTTTCCCAACAGCGAAACTAGTAATGTAAAAGTTAAAGCAATGTTTGGATTTTTTTTCTAATTAAAAGTCCTAGATACAACTGCAAATCAAACAGTTTGTAAGATCTGATAACAAATACGACTCTAGACTCTTTTCAGAATGCTACAAAAATGGGATAAAATGTCAGTCGGACATGCCGGCCGTGTAATATCCTCTGAGCTTCGTTTGCAATTTTATGAATTCATTTTGGACTGCTTACAAGCAGTGTACTGAGTAAATTTTATACACACAAGCAGTGCACTGAGTAAGTTTAAAATACACAAGCACTGCTTGTAAACACTGCAGCGTAAACGAAAGCAGTGCACTGCTATTGCGATAAAAATTTAAGTTGGTTTGAGAAACTTTTTTAATTATAGTTTGATTTTAATGAAATTTTCACAATCGTTTGATATTATTTGTCTGCCAGTAAATGCTAAGTAACAAAACTATACGTTAAGAAATAAGTGAGCCAGCCGCTTGCAAAGTTACAAAGAAATTGTGCTTTTGGTGGGCGAAGGAGGCGTGGCATCCAAAAAATTTTGATGGCATTATCTATATATTGCAAATAGGCACCTGCATGCCAAAATTGGTGACTCTAGGAGTTATAGTTACCGAGATATTCGCCAAAAACATGTATTTTTTCCGAGGTATGTCTGGTTTTTCGCTAATTGTGGGCGAATAGGGCGTGGCATCAAAAAAAGGAAACAAACTTTTATTGACTGACTAAATATGTGATCGATACAGACTTAATGCTGATCAAGAATATACTTTATGGGGTCTGTCACGCCTCCTTCTGCGTGTTACATACTTTTCACAAACCCAATATACCCCTCAGAGGGTATAAAAAATAAAGATTTGTGCAACTTCAAAAGTTCGATTAAGAGAGACTTTAGGAGACTCTGAAACTTTCGACTGCGAGATTCGAGATGTGTGAGCATCAAATATCCTGTGGCGACACTAAATCCAATCTCAATCTCAAGGCTAGCCATAGAGACGCCCGCAATAAAGACATGTCCTCAGACATAAATGACAATAAATTAACATAATAACATACAATAGAAGATTATAGCACAATAGCGTCTTAGATAAGTCTCTATTTAAAATAGACAATTTTTTATCAAGTAAAGCTGATTTTTTAAGAGTTAATTTTTGGTTTAAAAAAAAAAAGAAGAACTATGCAAGGAACCATGAATGTTTGGTAAGCAATGCTTGTAACATATATCTGGGAATTCCTGGGATGCCTATTAACAGGTTAGAATACTTGACATGCCAGTCACATGCCACAGACAAATTTGCACCAAGTAGTAGACGTTGCATGACAATGAGCTTGTGAAACGCGTATCTCGTAACTTGAATCTGCAGCGGGTTGCAGAGTGTCAAATGGAGCAAGTCAATGAATAGGCTTTGCACACCAGCTGCGACTCAAGAATATGCACATACTACATACATTGGGCTAAGGATATGCAGTTGGCAGCAAATTAAAATAGGAATATCTCAGCAAAATGCCGAAAAGGAAAATCTGTAGAAAATCCAAACGGCATTCGACATTTGACAACTGTCAATGCATTAAAAGGGTGTCTGTCTATGTGAGAGAGTGTATTAAAGAGATAAAAAAGACGAGGAGGAAACGAGAGTACTACTGGGGCCAAAGAAGAAGAAGCACGTTTGTTCAAGTGCGCGCCAGCAGCTAGCAGCACATTTCCGTTTCCGTACGCGAAAAATGGGGAAGCGTTTTCGAAATGCAAAACGTGGCGCAAATGTCAGCAGCAGCCTCCAACAATGCGCTCTCTCTCTCTTTCAAACACACTCTTTTTTTATTTTTTATTTTTGTCTGTGCAAATAAAGCATTCAACATTTTTCAAAATATGTATATATGTATATAACCATGGTTACGTTATTTCTAGGCCAGCGGCATACAAACAAAACCCACGGCACTTTTTGGCCCACAGTCACTCTTTCTTTCTCTATATATATATATATATATATTTCTTTCTCTTTCTATCATTCTACGGCAAACCGGAAATGTTCTGCACAGCACGTCGGGCTCTCACACAACTGAGTTGGATTGGATCGCATACATCGTACATAGAGAGAAAAATGCCATTCTCTAAAACCTTTCCAAACGTAAACGTGAATTCTGAACATAATTATTTAATTATTTAATTTCATATGTAAGGAAAGAATAGAGTTCAAAACAAATAATATTCTAGATTTACATGATCTGAGTGCAAAAATGTATAATCCAGGTTAGTGTTCCGGTTATAAGACTTAACATTTTTCAAATCCATTTTGGTACAAACTGAATTTTGTTTGCGTTAAACAGTAAGAAACTTATGATACTATAAGAAACGAATATTCGATCTGACTTAAAGATTTTTCAGTTGCAAATTCGAGTACACTCCCATTTTAAATACTCAAGATCTTAATTGTAATCATTTAAACTTATTAATAGAATTTTTTTGTAAATATATTTTAATTGTAAAATGTACTAGTATTAGCAATATGAATATTTTAATTTATAAATACAGAAATTTTTCTCTAAGCGGCTTACAATGTTCAAAATTTTACGTTTTGAGTACAACATTCTTGATTATACACATATTTCTCAGTGTAAAGAGGATTTGGAGGTTCTTAAACCAAATTTTGGTACAAACTGGATTTTGTTTGCGTAAACCAGTAAGAAATTTATGATACTATAAGAAACGAATATTTGATCTTACTTAAAGATTTTTTTGTTGCAAATTCAAGTACACTCCCATTATAAATACTCAAGATCTTAATTGTAATCATTTAAACTTATTAATAGAATTTTTTTTAAAATATATTTTAATTGTAAAATGTACTAATAATAAACCAGTAAGAAATTTATGATACTATAAGAAACGAATATTCGATCTGACTTAAAGATTTTTCTGTTGCAAATTCGAGTACACTCCCATTATAAATACTCAAGATCTTAATTGTAATCATTTAAACTTATTAATAGAATTTTTTTCTAAATAAATTTTAATTGTAAAATGTACTAATATCAGCAATATGAAAATTTTTTGATTTATAAATGCAAAAATTTTTCTCTAAGCGGCTTACAATGTTCGACAATTTTACGTTTTGAGTACAACATTCTTGATTATACATATTTCTCAGTGTAAAGAGGATTTGGAGGTTCTTAAACCTTAAAGCTGTTGGCCGCTAAAAGCTGTTTTTACTGTTATATATGCATATGTATTTTACCTATGTGAATGTGTATTTTTACGCCACCGTCAACGCCAAAGCCACATTTTGCCACATCCTTCCGTTCCGTTCCCCATTTTCCTGCCTAACGTTACGTTTGTTAGCCTTACAGTCTTGCGTTACATACAACCGCCCGCCCGCCCTTGTACTGTCTAGTGCACTCTCCGCAGTATTCACAACCCCCCATGTAGCATATGGTCACGGCATTTTCAGCGCGTACGTGATTATTTTTTTTGTAACAACTTTAACAATGTTTTATGCTCTCGGCATGTTATAAAAGTTATGTTGCCTCACAACGGAATAGGAAAAACGAGCGAGCGAGATGACAATATCAACAAACGTCGCCTTTGGCAACGGGATACGCTCAGTCCACAGTCCACACAGGGCACAGGCTCAGCGATAGCATTATTATTCATTTAATAATTGCATAAGAGCATTAAGAAAGAGAGACAAAGCAGAAGCGGAGATTTATCTTTAACACAAAAATATTGTAAACAGATTTATCTATGGCAAGCATATCGAAGAAGAAGCTGTAACTGAAAAGTGTTGTGATTAATGTGACACTAACGAAAAAAGGAAAACTTTTGACTGACACTCAATCGGATTGCAATCATTACATAATGGGTAACAGGATCTTAAGTTAACCATTACAATAAAGAACTAAGAACTAACTTTAAAAAGTTATTTTTAACAAAAGCTTTGATAATGATTAACCAATAATATTTATGAATTACACAATGAAAAAGATTTGTAATTCAAATCGGGTCAGATATGACACTGTTATAGCATTTCAAAAATTACATAAAAACGAAAAATAATGAAATTTTGTTTTCGAAAATTTTGAAATGCCATAACAGTGTCAAAACTTAACGGATTTCCAAACGGAATACAGTTTTGTTCATGGTTCGTCTTCTAAAATGATTCTGCATTCAAACTTTTTGATTCTGGAACAATTAATTTTTGACCAAAATTTGGAAAAAACGTAAAGGGGTAAGTATGCAAAGTTGACGATTTTTTTCAAGAAAAATTAATTTTTTCAAATTGAAAAATTTTAAATGCAGAAATATTTAAGAGGAAAAATCATCAACAAATTGACATTCCTCGTGGAAATCGGTTCAGAAATGTTTGTTATGGCATTTCAAAAATTACATAAAAACGAAAAAAAATAAAATTATATTTACAGACAGATAGACGGACATGGCTACATCGACTCGGCTGTTGATACTGATCAAGAATATATATACCACGCCTCCTTCTGCCTGTTACATTCTTTTGACAAGCCCAATATACCCCTCAGAGGGAATACAAAAAACTCTTCACTTCTCAATTATTCAAAACAACGCTGTCTTCCTGAGCCTGTTAAACACAAACCGCTTCAAACAAACCCAATAAACTACTGCGTATTTTTTTTAAAGTACTTCGTAGCCTAAAAACGCAAATAAAAATGTCCAAATTTACTCCAAACTTCAAACATGAAAACGACACACATTGAAGTTATCTAAATTGTTTAACTTGCAGCTCTTTGCTCATTTGATAAACGATTACAGATAACAATAACAATAATAAAAGCATTTCGTTTTCAATTATCGCATTCGCGAATGTTCTAACCAAAACAAAACAACACAAAAACGCGTCCATTTTGTAGCATGAGCTAAAATCTCATTTCAAGCGAGTTTCATTGCATACTTTTGTGCGCTTAAGTATTTAAGCTTAGGACGAACAACAGCTCCAACTCGAGGGGGCACTGGGGTGGGTTGGGCAAAACTGGACATTGGGTAACTTTTAGCAAAATGAGAAGAACTGAGTGCAGCTCTTCCTTTTCCAGTTGTTAACTGCGAGGCTTGGGAGATCAGAGACTAATGAAGTAACCAAATCCACTGGTCACTCACTGAATAAGAATCTTTCTGTGTGTGTCTATGGAGTGTAGCGGAGTGGAGCGGAGTGTAGCGGGGTGTAGCTTAGCAATTGGATTTGCAGCATATTTAATGCATGAATGGCGCCACAATTTTTTGGGCATTTTGCCAAAATGGCATAACGACCTCAAATTAAGGCGTTTGACATGAACTCAACATGGAATGTGGAAAGTGGAGCAAGCAGGGAAAACGGAATGCGGCAATTTGCTGCCAATTAAGTGTTATACCAACACTCACACGCACTCACACATAGAATCACATCAGGTGCACATACACATACATACGTTAAATCGGCAAAGTTAAGCTTATAAGCCGCTTTTGTCTGCTACTTACGTTCTCCTCTTCGGGCGCATCCTTGCTCGACATTTTGGCCAGACAGGCAGCTGAGCCGCCAGCGCAACCTAATTGGTATTTTGCCACTAATGGTCGGCACACATTCAAAAAGATCTGCAAAACGAAAAGAACGATACAATATATATTAGAATGTACTACATTGATAAAAAAAAGAAAGAAATGGGGGGTATATTGTGCTATTGCGATAAAAAAATAAAAATTATTTAAATAGTCCGATTTTAATGAAATTTTCACAATCGTTTGATATTATTTGTCTGCAAATAAATGCTAAGTTACAAAACTATACGTTAAGAAATAAGTGAGCCAGCCGCTTGAAAAGTTACAAAAAAATTGTGCTTTTGGTGGGCGAAGGAGGCGTGGCATCCAAAAAATTTTGGATGACATTGTCTTTATATTGCATTTAGCAACTTGCATGCCAAAATTGGTGTCCCTAGGTGCCATAAATACCGAGATATTCGCAAAAAACCTGTATTTTTACCGAGGTGTGTCTGGTTTTACGCTTATTGTGGGCGAATGGGGCGTGGCATTGAAAAAAAAATAGATTCTTGTATTGACTGACTAAATATGTGGTCGATACTGATTAAAACGAGTATTATAGCTCTTACCATCTCTGAGTTCTGTTTGTTCATACGGACAGACAGACGGACAGACAGACGGACAGACAGACAGACAGACAGACAGACAGACAGACAGACGGACAGACGGACAGACGGACGGACATGGCTAAATCGACTCGGCTTGTGATGCTGATCAAGAATTTATAGACTTTATGGGGTCTGCCACGCCTCCTTCTGCCTGTTACATAATTCTGACAAACCCAATATACCCCTCAGAGGGTATAAAAATTTTAAGATTCATGACATTAAAAAGTAGTTTTGGATCTTACTAAAAGAATTTAAATCTACTTGATAAGGTGTTTTGTTTTCTCTCTTTTTAACAACATTTTATGGACCAAAAATCTTAGTTTTAAGACCAAACTCATATATTTCTAGAATATATTTGTAACTCACCTTTGTGTTTTTGGGCAATTGTTGAACCGACTGCGATGTCAAGTCGAGACGAGCCTCATAATTATTGACGTCGTTAATGAGTGGCGTTAGATCGACTTCTTCCATATTCTCACTCTCCGCATTATCGACTTGACTCTCAACAAGGACACTGGCCTTGCACTTGATCTGCTCCTGGCAGGCAAAAGGTGTCTTGTATTGAATCAGCAACTGACAATTTGTGTCCTCAATTATGTGCACAGCATCCGTGGTGGTGGTGACTGAATTGACACCTCCATGTTGTTTCCTTGTCTCATTGTATGCACAAACAAAATCAATTTTTGTGGACCAACGCGTGTCCCCTTTGCAGGTGGCACCCTCCTCATAGAGCAAATAGGGAGAGCCGCTCTGATTGAAACGCAAATGGGAATTGAAGTTGCCCAGGTTGTAGGTCTGGCCATTCTCGGCATAACACGCGCCTGAAAAGTGCACAACCAAATTCGCAAAAAGTGAGTGAAGTGAGTGTTTAAACGTATGTATGTAGTGGGTGTTTGTGTTTTTTTGGAGTCAGTGTAGTCGCTTGAGTTTATTAAAAGCTAGACGAGCAATGGGCGATGCTGCCTAGCGGGATTTTATATATACACTAGTCGGCATATTTATTTTGACAACACTTCAAGTGAAATCTACTTAAAATTTAAACTTACTTCGAAAGAAGTTTGCTATTAATGGATAGGTCACTTCAATTCCGTTTTAATAATACATAATGCTTCTTAACCCATTGAGTACACGTGGAATATTTTCAATTCTTGCAAAGGTCTAATTTTTAAACTTTTTCCCCTGGTCTAAAACAAAAAATGTTTGAATGCAAAAAGATTCTCCAAAAAAATCTATTAGTGATGGAAAAAAAATTTCAAAAATCTCTTCGCATGTATTTTTTATGATTTTTTGAAAATTAATATTTAACCCATTTTTACGTACACTAGTCGGCATATTTATTTTGACAACACTTAAAGTTAAATTTTCAAAAAATCATAAAAAATACATGCGAAGAGATTTTTGAAAAAATTTTTTTTCCATCGCTAATAAATTTTAAGTAAATTTCACTTTAAGTGTTGTCAAAATAAATATGCCGACTAGTGTAAATCTCAATTCCGCGCAAACGGAATGGAAAACGAACAAAAAAAGGAGCAAAATAACGACAAAAATCCTAGCAGGAAAAGATTTTATAAATATAATCGATTTTCCAAAAAAACACTATTTTGTTAGAAATCACAACTTAATAAACACATTATTATTATTTAACCTTTTTTAAAGACCAAATTCAAACGGTGTAAGTTATTAGAGTATATATAAACTATAAAAGTTTGCCATAGAGCTATATACATACATATACTCAATGTCTTTATCTTAGGCGTTTTAGCCACACTAACTTTTAACTCTTAAATGCCGGCAACACTGGGGCAAGTGATAGGCAAGTGTTCGCTAAAAACAAAAACAAAAACAAAAAACAACTCGGCGACAAATGACACGAGAAACCCGCACTGTCGATTCCCGAAACAGGAATGCCACGCTCCCATTCCGCCCCCACCACACTGCAGCTGCCGTGAATACAACGTCTATCAGTCGATCAGAAACGAAATTAATTGTGGGTCTTGTTTCGTTTGTGCACTGAATTCAAGCCGTTTTTTTCTCTAGTTTTTCTTTAAGGCCAACTCCGGTTGACTTTCGCATAGACCCGTCTGAGTATAGTACGACAATCAACGCAACATTTTCAAAATTTAAATAATGCAAGTCAAGCAAACAACTTATATACAAATACCTCGAACCTTTATTTACATAAAGATACTCGACAATTAAAGACCCCGAAATTACCAAAAATTCTTGCTAAACTATATTTCTTTTCTGGCCTAATTTTTCATTGTCAAAATTTTTTTTTCAAACTTGATCAGCATGTATCATTCATGCTGGATAAAATCAACTCTTGAAGCTGATTAAGAATGATTACAGCACTGTCACAGCCAAAGACATTAATCAGATCAACAAAAGCACTGCTAAAATCTGGCTTTAATATTAAGTATATTTAAGCAAAACATAAACGTAAGATTTAAGCAGCTTTATCGAATATTTGAAGTAACTACAATGAAGAATCATAGAAGTTGTCTGAATATGATTGAAGAGCTTCTAGTGAATGGGTTTTTGGGTGATTGTGATTGTGATTTGACTAGAATATGGTAATATCACTCACTTGGGGGCACCATTTCTATTTGCCAATTTCTATCTCAATTCGTCTATGTTTTGTCTTTTTGCACACAACAGGACAGGAAGCGGACAACATTTACGTTTTTGGATTGGATTGCCATCCAGTTGTGTGACCCCCCAATGTGACCTCTGGTCACATATATAGTTCACAAAAGTCAACTAGTTTTTGTTCCACTGCCGTGTTTGGAAAAAGAAATCGACTGTCAACTAAATTGATAAATGACGAATTTTTGCAGCAGCGTGACAATAGTAGTAGGAAGAGTAGAAGAGTAAGCAAGCAAATACAGAGAATGTCCTGCGGAAGCATACAAATACAATTGAAAAATACCAAGCACCTTTTTTTTTGGAGGTGTGGGAGGGGGAGAAATCATTTCCGTGACAAGATTAGCTCAAGAAGATTGATCTGAAAATACTGAAACACTCACAAATTCAATTCCAATGCAATCTCCACTCAATGCCCCAAGGGCATTACAATGTGGCAAAATACAACAAAAATAATAAATTGTTCAAATCGTTTAAATTGCATGAAAAGGTTGACTATATAGGGGATAAACAACTTGAATTTTGTGGCGTTGATAAACAACAACTATAACAAATTATACAAGTTTATAGTACTACGCACATATGTACTATGCATGTTTTATATATTGATGGCATTTGTAGATATATATACTACTTACATTCGGATTGACAGAGATTCGCAACACAGCTATGGGAAACAAGAAAGGAAACAAGTTCAGTCGAGCACGCCCGCATGTGTAATACTCTGCCTTCTATTTGCGATTATATAAATTAAAATCGGTAAAACTCGGCATATTTATTTTGACAACACTTAAAGTGAAATCTACTTAAAATTTAAACTTACTTCAAGAGAAGTTTGCTATCAATGGATAGGTCACTTCAATTCCGTTTTAATAACACATAATGCTTCTTAACCCATTGAGTACATGTGGAATATTTTCAATTCTTGCAAAGGTCTAATTTTTAAACTTTTTTCCCCGGGCTAAAACAAAAAATGTTTGAATGCAGAAAGATTTTCCAAAAGAATCTATTAGTGATGGAAAAAAAATTAAAATGCTTTTCCTCTCCAAAACAAGCTTCAACTCTGACATATTTATCGTAGTTCAGAGTTATAAATAATTTGATAACAAAACTTTAACTTCAAGCTAGAGCTAATTATATGTAGGGTATAAAATGTATAAAATGGAATTTCGCTAGACAATTGCTGCAGTTTTACCAAACATATTGTAGTTTAAAATTTTAGAAGAGGCGTTAAAGGGATTTTAACCTAACCTAAATATAAATTTTTCGATGTATGTAAAACTCATTTAATCTTAATATAATTTTCAGAAAAGTTTGACATTTTACTCTTAAAACTATATATATATTTATCCCTTAATATGAGGGAAAGGGGCGAGTCATTGAAAAAATTATAATAAAATAAACTTATGTTGACTGACTAAATATAGAGTCCACTTTTAACAAACCCAATATACCCTTTTTGAGCGTATAAAAATACAGAAAGAAAGAGAGCGGCGAGCAAAAAAAAAAAATGAAACTAGCAAATTGAATTTCAATAAGGAAACAGTCAAGAAAAAAGGGCTCAAATCGTTGGCCAACACAACAAAAAAAACAAGAAAAAATATTGCAGCAAAAAGATAAGGAAAGAAACAAATACATAAACGATTTAGTGGTTGATGTTGCTTAGCTGGCAGATCCTGGTACATCCTGGCGCAAAACAGCTGCTGGCAAAGTGTCAGGAATGGGAATGGGGGAGTGTCTTTAAATTGTATATATGCTCGACAGACCAACAACATCAAATACTCGTAGAGAACAGAGAGAATGAAACGATTTGTTGAAAGGGTTACAGCAAAGAAAAAAAATAATATTATAGAAAAAGCTACTGTTAAGCAAAGTCAACTGTCAGCGGACCTGTAGATATTCATAAAATAATAAAATATTCGGAGCATTGTAGTTTTTAAGACATATGTACATACATATTGAAGACACTAATATGAAAGGTACAGTCGTTTTTAACTCCCCGGGAAGATTAAAAATGATTAATCTAATGATCGATTCAAGAAAGGGTCGAAAATGAGTCGCCTTTATGATCAAAATGCGATTAGTTCAAAGCAAAACAACAAAATGCACAGCAATCGTCAATTGATCGTACTGGAGATTGAAACGCGATTATTTTCATTAGAAGACTTAGAAACGAGTCTCGTATGTATAAAAATATGACTCGAAACTGATTAGAAAAGGGTTAGGCGATCTAAGTAGTCGTTTATGATCAGAATAGTCATTTATGACTATTTTAATCAGCAAGGGACTCTAAAACGATTCGAGTATGATTACAAATGTTTGGTGGGTATGGATATGATTATATTGCTTAGCTGTTGATAATCATTAAGATTATGTAGACTTCATGAAATCGAAGATTACTTTATCTGGCCGTCGACAAATTTTTTTAGTGGCATACTATATACCACCTTTTATTCTATTTTGAGGACTTGATCTAAAAGTAAAACAGAAATTGAAAATTATATACATTGAAATGTATCAACTGCCGCTGGCAAATAAACACACTCTCATACAAAATATTGAAAGTAGTTGTTGTTCTGGTTGTTGTCCCGCTGGTTCTTCTGGTTGTTGTTAGCGTGTTTATTGTTGTTGTTGCTGTTGATGTTGATGACCAGTTGTAGTTGTTTGCCAAAAGCTTTTGGCATTTTATACTTGCTGCCAGGCATTTTGATTATATTTAAAAGCATCCCTTTAAGCATTTTTCCATGTACATATATCATACGCACCGTTGGCCAAATGCAGTGCAAAGACCGTCAAATTCATGCGTTTTGTTACAGTTTCCCCAACTCTACTTCTCTTTCCTCTATATCCATGTTGTAATAAATACCAATGCAAATATTCAGGCTACAGAATGTAGAATGTAAACTATTTTTTTTTTTTTTTCAAAAAATGACGGCGAAACGTGTGCGGCATAAGCAATTAACAGCATTTTATTGCTGTTGGCCAGGCCAACATGCAGCTGGCATGGTCATAACTTGCAGAGCAGAGCACTAAAGCATTATGCTGAAGTTAGAGTGAATATAAAGTGCAATGATAGTACAACAACTCAGCGAAATAGGCGATACAACAAACTGATTACAACAAGAGTCAAGCCCAAGTCATAAAATCATTAAATGGTCAAAAACTCTCAGAGCGTAAAACTAAATACTTAACTCGATGCCATCCCAAATATATAAGTCAGAAAACAACAATATAACATAGAAGTTTTATCTAAACTTTTGGCATATCCACACTGTCAACAAGAAAGAAAATGTTAGTCGGGCATGCCGACTGTGTAATACCCTCTGAGCTTCGTTTCCAATTATATGAGTTCCAATTGGAGTAGCTGCTGCAACATGCACACATATTTGTATGTCTATCTCGCTCACACGTTATTCGTTTTCGTTGCTTGTGTGCACGTGGCTTGAATGTAACGATTTTCGTTGTTTAAGAAACTTTTTTATTTATAGTCCGATTTTAATGAAATTTTCACAATCGTTTGATATTATTTTAATGCAAGTATATGCTAAGTTACAAATTTATACGTTAAGAAATAATTGAGCCAGCCGCTTCCAAAATTACAAAGAAATTGTGCTTTAGGTGGGCGAAAAAGGCGTGGCATCCAAAAAGTTTTGATGGCATTGTCTTTTTATTGCATCTAGTAACCTGCATGTCAAAATTTGAGTCCCTAAGTGTTATATTTACTGAGATATTTCCCAAAAACATGTATTTTTTCCGAGATATGTCTGGTTTTTCGCTTATTGTGGGCGAATGGGGCGTGGCATCAAAAAAAGGAAGCAAACTTGTATTGACTGACTAAATATGTGGTCGATACTGACTAAAACGGATATTGTAGATCTTACCACCACTGAGAGCTGTTTGATCATACGGACAGACGCACAGACGGACATGTCTATATCGACTCGGCTGTTGATGCTGATCAAGAATTTATGGGGTCTGCCACGCCTCCTTCTGCCTGTTACATACTTTTCACAAATCCAATATACCCCTCAGATGGTATAAAAATGGAGATTGTAGCTTTTACCACCACTGAGATCTGTTTGTGCATACGGACAGACGGACATGGCTATGCATTGCTATATATATCGCTAGGGATTATGAACATTAAACACTTAAAACAGGCTGTGCTTTCACCAATACGGCGTCTGTCTGTCGGTACCATCAGCTGCAGTTGGTGTAGAGTTGCATTGGAAATGCACACACGTTGTCCAAGACTCTGTTCGCGTGATTGTGTCTTTATTTGTTGCTGTATCTGAATATGTTCCAGTTCCTGTACCTGTTCCTGTCCCCATCCGTGTCTGTGCTCGTTTCGTGTCCACCCATTTGCTAAACAAATGAAATTTTAGTGATGTTTGTCTACACTGTTTTCCACACTGCCTAATATTTTTTCGGTGTCAAGCTTCGTTCGCGTTGTGTGCTGCTGTCTGTCTGTCTGTCTGTCCGACCCGGATAGCCAAGTGAGCTTATTTATTTGTTTAGGCCATGATTTTGTCTCTACCTCGAGAATGCGCCCAACGGAAATGCGTTTGCAGTCAACTACAAATGCTGGCACACTCTCCTCGTTTCTCTATTCTTTCTCTATTTTATGGATATGCCCAGGCACGTTTACAATGCCAGCAACCCCACATGATTTCTATTTTTCGCTTTTATTATATGGCCATACAGTTAAATGCCAAAGAAACTTATAACGAAAAGTAACTAATTAAAACTAGCTTGCACCTAAGTTTATAGACAAACTTAGATACACTAGTCGGCATATTTATTTTGACAACACTTAAAGTGAAATCTACTTAAAATTTAAACTTACTTCGTAAGAAGTTTCGGTATCAATGTATAGGTCACTTCAATTCCGTTTTAATAATACATAATGCTTCTTAACCCATTGAGTACACGTGGAATATTTTTAATTCTTGCAAAGGTCTAATTTTTAAACTTTTTTCCCCCGGGCTAAAACAAAAAATGTTTAAATGCAAAAAGATTCTCCAAATGAATCTATTAGTGATAAAAAAAAAAAATTTCAAAAATTTCTTCGCATGTATTTTTTATGATTTTTTGAAAATTTCACTTTAAGCGTTGTCAAAATAAATATGCCGACTAGTGTATATTTTCCACATTAGTAGTTAAAGTAATGCGGATCAAAATGCAAACTTGTCAAACTTTTTAATAAGAATTTGTACATGTAGCAAAACTTTACGAATTGTCAGCAATTGATAATTATACATAATATGAATCTATAAACAAATACAGTGCTTTCTGGGTACAGTACAGTCAACAAATTTTTTCTCTGCCTGGTCTCTGTATAGGGTTTGTGTACTTTATCAAGACTCAAACTTGTTTCACTTGTTTAATCAGCTGCTATATTTTAATTTAACAAGAAAGAAAACGTCAGTCGGGCATGTCGATAAAACAAATCTCCAGAGGGTCCTCAAGAAAAATAATAATATAAAAAAGACTTATTTGTTGCCTAATTTTTCAGTTGAAATTGGAATTACTGCTGCAAGAACTATAAATTTATAAGTTCGATAAAACAAATCTCCAGAGGGTCCTCAAAAAAAATAACATTGTGTTGCTTTGATATCACTATATTAAAAAGACTTATTTGTTGCCTAATTTTTCGCTTCAAATTGGAGTAGCTGCTACAAGAACTTAACATGCACACATATTTGTATGTCTATCGCGCTCGCACATTTTTCGTTTTCGTTGCGTAGTGTGCACAGATCAGTGCAATGCACGTGGTTATGCATTGCTTGAATGTAACGATTTTCGTTGTTTAAGAAACTTTTTTATTTATATTCCGATTTTAATGAAATTTTTACAATCGTTTGATATTATTTGTCTGCAAATATATGTTAAGTTACAAAACTATACGTTAAGAAATAAGTGAGCCAGCGGCATTCAAAGTTACAACGAAATTGTGCTTTTGGTGGGCAAAGGAGGCGTGGCATCCAAAAAATGTTGGTGTCCCTAGGTGTTATAGTTACCGAGATATTCGCCAAAAACATGTATTTTTTCCAGAGGTATGTCTGGTTTTACGCTTATTGTGTGCGAATGGGGCGTGGCATCGAAAAAAAAAGATTCTTGTATTGACAGACTAAATATGTGTTTGATACTGACTAAAACGGATATTGTAGCTCTTACCATCTCTGAAATCTGTTTGTTCATACGGACAGACAGACAGACAGACGGACGGACAGACGGACATAGCTATATCGACTCGGCTGTTGATGCTGATCAAGAATATATATACTTTATGGGTTCTGCCACGCCTCCTGCTACTTCTACTTCTGACAAACCCAATATACCCCTCAGAGGGTATAAAAAGTCATTAACAATATTGATAAGAACACACTATAATTTTGGTGTTCATTATTTAAGGGTATTCACTATATTGAGGGATGACTATTCCCAGATACCGCATCAAAACTATGTGTTCAAGCATTGATAACCTTTGTGTATGGGAAATTCAAGCAGATTTATTTGTAGATTTAGACAAATCTACGACAAGAACTATTTTTGTTAAGATGCGGTAAGCAAATTACCTAAAATTTTGTGAAATACTATTTAGAGTTTTATTTTTTAACACAAATTACTTGCAGCTTTTGAGGCGTACTCGCATATCTGTTGTTGAATGTTAAATTTTAATTACACTTTTTTACCGTGGCGACCAAAACGGACGAAGTTACGTGGCAAGGTGGCAAGGTGGCAAGAAGCTTACTTGCACAACGTGGCAACCTCGCCAACTGTGTGCTTTGTGTGCTACTGCTACTGTTGCTGCACTTAAAATCTTCATTAATATTGCAGTGAACAAAATGACCGACTTACCACCATTATTCCAACAGGGTGTTCCGGCTTTGTTACACACAGCCACCGTAAAGGTTTTATTGTCTTTGGTAAATTTGTGCGGTGCAACTGCACTGAGCGAACTCAGATCCATTCTGGTGACAAAAAAAACAAGCGGTGTAAAATACACATGATGATCACTTTTTGATCACTTTTTGAAAATAACCCCATACTCACAGCTCATTTCTGGAAGTGATTGCCGCACAGGGTTTAACTGCCTTGCAGGCCAGTGGCGTCGAGAAGCTAAACTCATAGGTACAACCATCAGCGTCCTTGCCCATTAGTTCTGGATGAAGATTCTGCAAAATGCAATAAAAACAATAAAGATAATACGTAATACCAACTAATATCTATCTATCTATCTTATACACACCCTAATATTTCTGTCGCAAAAGAAGTTAACAATTGATGTATAGTTTACACTCGGCTTTCCAGCACATGGCGTTGAGGATTCGTGGCGCATCATCAGCTTTCCATCCTTTATGATTGGTTTCGACTGAACATTGCCAAAGTTGATAAAGCTGCAAAAGTATAAAAATTTTAAAAAATTAAAAAAATAAAAATTATAATTGTAAAAAATATATACCAAATAAAGTAATACGTGCGATTAGTCCTATCCCACCAAACATTTGTGATCATACTCGAGTCGCTTTAGAGTCCCCTTGCTGATTAAAATAGTCATAAATGAGAGCTCATTTTCTGATCATAAATGACTCATTCGTTGGGAGAAAAAAATACCCCACCCGCGACTCTTCTTGAGGAGTCGCCTATGACCCCTTTTTGTAATCAGTTTTGAACTCACTTTCGAATCATATTTTTAAACAAACGCGACTCGTTTCTAAGTCTTCTAATAAAAAACAATCGAGTTTCAATCCCCAGTACGATCAATTGACGATTGCTGTGCATTTTGTTGTTATGCTTTGAACTAATCGCATTTTGATCATAAAGGCGACTCATTTTCGATCCTTTCTTGAATCGCTCATAAAATTAATCACTTTTTAATCTTCCCGGGGAGCTAAAAACGACTTGCCAAATTCAGTTCTTACAAAATGATCTCCCAAATGCTAGGTGGGATAAATGCTAAGACGGAGTTCTGTTGGCAAATGTAGTACAATGTTAGTTTATATCAAAAAACTCACCGCTTTTTTAGATCCGTAACTTGGGGTTGAAACAGGCAAACGCTGCTGCCCGCTGGACACATTGCATCTGCAGCATAAAGCACCGGCTTGCAGACATTGATTATAAAGAAACCACCCTGACGATCTATAGTACGATAATTACTATCGCTTAACGGCATTAGATCGTAACTTTCTCCCGTATTGGAATAGTTAACACTACAGCTATTTGATTGCAATGCATCCGGTATGGGAAGACAGGCAAGCGATGTCTCAAAAAACACATAAAACGAGCAAGCATCATCAGGCTGCAAATTAAATTTTAAAAAAATTAAATACACAAAAAAAATACATACAAAGTAGATTACGCACATAGGGAGTTACATGTAAGGGCTGGATGTCCATGGTATAGTCACATCTAAGCAATACATGCAGCTTATAGTTGGCATTCTCTCCCGTTCCATTTGCGCACTTCTCCCCACTCGAATACTTCAGATACATATTGCCATTGCTATAGAACAGCTCATGTTGACGACCTCAAAAGAAACAAAAACGCAAAATATTAAATATTATTGTCAATGTCATTGTCGAAGCCTTATAGTAATTTTTTTTCGCTTACCAAGCACAAACTCTTTGCCCTGCTTCTTAAAACAGGCGGCTACGTTGCTCTCATTGTTGCAACTGTGGCTCAAATTTTTGCCGACATTAAACTCAATGACGTCGTTCTTCTCGGTCTGCACTACGTGGGCCAGATCCGATTGTAAGCCACAAAAGTCAAATTTATAACCATAAACGGGCTCCGTTAGCGTGCACTCTTTGGTGGAGAATTTCTGCAAAGCGAGAGAAAACAAATGTAGTCAAGTGTACACCTTAACTGCCAGATACTCTGCCTATAACAATAATTCCATTTCATACCGACCAGAATTCAAACCTTCGACATACACACTATCGAATATACGTATACACTAGTCGGCATATTTATTTTGACAACACTTAAAGTGAAATCTACTTAAAATTTAAACTTACTTCGAAAGAAGTTTGCTATCAATGGATAGGTCACTTCAATTCCGTTTAAATAATACATAATGCTTCTTAACCCATTGAGTACTCGTGGAATATTTTCAATTCTTGCAAAGGTCTAATTTTTAAACTTTTTCCCCCGGACTAAAACAAAAAATGTTTGAATGCAAAAAGATTCTCCAAAAGAATCTATTAGTGATGGGAAAAAATTTTTTTCAAAAATCTCTTCGCATGTGTTTTTTAACCTATTTTTACCTACACTGGTCGGCATATTTATTTTGACAACACTTTAAGTTAAATCTTCAAAAATTACTTCTTTTCATCGATTTTGGAACTAATTTATTAGGAAAAATTAACATGTAGTTTTTATTCGTAATCTAATTCTGTTAAAATTACAAAAAAAAAAAATTTCTAATGACAATTTTGTCTGTTTATTGAAAAAACTTGTGCATAAGATCTGAAATCTGTATTTTTTTTTTTTAAACATTCGAGTAAATTGGAATTTTGTGTGAAAAATTAATTTAAAATAAACTAATTTAAAAATTCATTTAATCTGAAATGAATTAGTTTTACGTGCGCAAAGATGATTTAAAATATGTAGCTTTGTAATTATAAAACAAACTTGATCTGCGTACACACTACAGAAGTCTAAATATGTTACCTACGTAATGCACCTAATCTAACAAATGCATAGCACGTATTATATATACATATATATATTTAGAGACAAATAACCGATACAATCATTTTTTATATTATATGCCAATATAGTTTACATTTCTCAACAACTTAATAAACCCACCACATTACACATTACATTATTTCACAAACCGTTTTTAAAAGTAACTGGCAACTGTTAGCGCACTGTTATGACGCTGTTAAGTATTTACAGGTGTGCTTTTGTGTTGTTGTTGCTCTTGGCAATCTGGCTTCTTTATTACCTATAGTATGTACTGGACAACAAAGAGGCCATTATCACACCGATACACACACACAACGCAATTCGCATTTTTAGCTGGCCGAAAACAAAAACGTTTTTGCTTGCCTGTTAACATGGCAACAAGTGCGCAGTATGCAGTGGCTACAGCTGTTAAGCAACAGACAGTGACACAAACATATATACATGGTAACGAAAACAAACAAATGCAAAACTTCAACTTTCCCATTCCTCTCCCACCGTTTTTACCGACCCACTCCACAAAAATTACCCGGCAGCCACTTACCAGCTGATTTGCGTCATCCCCAGCGCTTACGCTGCATACAACCATCGAAGCAAGCAAAACAACAACTAGCATTGTAGACGACTTTGTGGCGCCACAAATTCTTATTTTCTGCACATTACTCATTTCAATAAAAAATATCACAACTCCCGCATAAACAAATTTTTAGCGATTTTAGAAACAACAAAAAAAAACACAAAGCAAACGGCTCACAAAGCAATTGATTTTTATTTTTAATGCACAATGAACAACTCTATTTGCAGCGCATTAAAGCGGTCTTATCAATTGGGCTTGTTAACTGCTTTTAATTATTGTTTATTTAGCACCGTCTAAGAATTTGTTGGTGTTTCGATTTTTCCAACGACCGTTAGTTGGACCTTATCTGATAGGGGCGCGCTTAACTGCAACGAACGATTAGCGCACACTCGAACAAAGTGAATCATTCGCAAAATCTTATTTTCTGCAAATGCGCAACGCGATACACAATGATTTAAACTTGATGAAATTAATTATATTGTAATTCAGTTAGCGGCTGGCGCACCGGAGCCGCAGTAGAAATGCAAAAACAGCAACAGTATTGAAGAGGAAGAAGCACAACCACCTAACCAGGGTGGCAGCAAACACTATTTTGGGAACAGTTTCGCTAACAGCTGTTTAGAGAACGAACAACATCGTTCATTTAGTTCACAACCAATTGCCTCAATTAATCGAACCAATTTGAGTTAACAGTTGAGTGCAAGCTTGCAATCAGGCTAAATTTAATCGGTGTGTGCCTAAAAGCAACGAACAATTAAAGTACACATAGTAAAAGTATTTTTTTAATGCTCGATTTGTAAAGTTGAAATTAAATTAAATCAGTTGCAATGCAAATTCAAAAACGCCATCTGTATTGAAGAGGGAGAAACAAAACCAGGGTGGCAGCAAACACTATTTTGGGAACAGTTACACTAACAGCTGTTTTCTTTAGAGAACGAACACGTTCGTTCATTTAGTTCACAACATTGCCTCAATTAATCGAACCAATTTGAGTAAACAATTGAGGGCGAAAAGCAACAAGCAACGACGCTTACCAAAAGATTTAATTAAAATACCTTAAAACAAAAAAAATGGCTGCAAATATAGCTGCTGCAGCGGCGGCAGCACAAGAAGTCGACCCAGTGTTAAAGAAAGCCGTCAAACTGCTGCACTCCAGTAATCCCAGCTCGGCGACCGAACTGCGCCTTTTGCTGGACGAAGCACTGAAATTGCGATTTGGTCCAGAGAAGTCGCTTACAAAGAACATAAACCACCAACGCATGCTAGACGATGAGGCAAACTTTCCTGGACGTGCGACGCCACAGCCGCCAGCAGCAGCAGCAGCGGCACAGACAATGGCCAGCGATGAAATTATCAATCTGACCAATTCACCGGATAAGGTGCCATCCGATTCGCCGGATACTATTGCAGATTCGGATGATAACAGTGCAGCCGGATTGACAATGAGCGGTGTAGTGAACACCGGCGACACGGGTGACTTTGGGGATTTAAATTGCTGCGTTTGTGGCGAAATTGTATTTACGGCCACCAATCGTTTGATCGAATGCTCCAAATGTGGTGCTTTGTATCACCAGGAGTGCCACAAGCCGCCCATAACCAACGAGGAGGCAGCCGACGATCAGGAGCACATCTGGCAATGCGACACCTGTTGCAGTAAACCCTCCACTAGTCGTGCAGCTGCCACAGCCACGCCCATTGCCACTGCACCCTCTGTTGTCATCCAACCCGACGATCCAATGCCACTGGCTAATAAAGCCTCGGCCAAGACCTCGGTGCCCTCCTCCCGCTCCTCCACGTCCTCAAACTCATCGTCACCGTTTTACAAACCTGAGGCTAGCAGCTCCACCAATGCCAGCAGCAGTAGCAGCGGCAAGCATGGACATAAATCATCCTCATCGTCCTCCTCCAAGTCACACAAAGAAGAACGCATCAGCAAATCAGCGGCTACTGAGAAGCACAACAGCTCCACAGCTACCACTTCATCCTCCTCGCGTCGCGGCAGTGCTAATGCCAAATCCAGTTCCAGTTCCAGTTCCAAAAGTTCCAAACATCACGAGGGCAGCAGCAGCAGCAAGCGACGAAACAAATAATCTCGAATAAAGTATATATTTTGAGAATCCACTAAATATTTTCTTTTTTTTTTTTTCAATTTATAAATAGACTTTTAAGCTGTACTTAAGAAGTCGAATTAAAATATATATTTTGGCTAGTCTCTTTTTAATTGACAAATTAAATATATATTTTTTATTATATAAAATCAAAAAAAGAAAACACTTGACCAAAAAGTATTGTGTGTAAACAAATAATAAGAAAAAAATGTGTAAAAAATAAATTTTAAACATTCGTGTAATTCTTGAAGCTGATATTTAAACAAATTTGGATTATACAGTTTTTGGGCAGATATGAACTATATAAATTGCTTCTTTTTCTGATTTCACTTTTCAGATTATATGAGTAAAAGTGTGGTTTAATAATTAATAATAGTTTAGAGAGAAAACTTGTTTAAAAACTCCAAAAAGAATTTGTGAAAAATATAGAATTATTGTGCTGCTCAGAGATTTTGAATTTTTGGGATTTTATATCAGGCTTCAGATACAGAACTGTTACGTGTGATCATTTTGGAAAATGTTTTGAATTTATGGTAGATCAGTGTTGTAGCCTTCAGTACTAAAAGAACAGATAGCAAAGACCTTGAATAAGACGGATTAATTTGCATCTTTGAAGAAAATCAAGATTAATTGTCTTTTGCAATTCTTTCAACATTTTGTAATGTGTGAAAAATAATAATAAAAACTTTATAATTTTTTTATGAATAACAATGTTTGCAATTAAATGTTTATAATGTTGGAGTGTTTGGAGAGTGTTGCTTAATGCTTGTATTTGCGAACAGTTACGGCCGGAGTGCGTGGACTACGTGCCGAGGAGGAGCTGCAGCCGGGTGAGTTGGCAGCATAATTATCGCTGTTTATCTTGCGGAGATTAACGCGTGTCGCTGGCGAATTTTTGCCGTTGCCATTGGGTGTTAAAGCGCTGCTCTGAACTGTTGAATTTGGAGTTGGAGTTCGAGCGGATTTGCTAGCGCTGCTGCTGTCCGTTTGGTTGGTTGGTCCTTTACGCTTGCGTTTGACGTTCACAATGACATTGGCATCCAGACTGACATCAAGTTCAAAATTAAATTCATAGGTCTTTTTGGAGCGCGGCTGTGGCGTTAGGTCATCATTGATAACAGTTTTGCCAGCTCGACCACGCAACGACATGGCTGGACTAAAGTTGAGTTTAGTATCCGACGCTTTGTTGGATGTATCTTTAGTTGCTAGTTTGGCACGCTTCGGTGGACTCGGACTCGGGCCACCGCTGTCTGGCGACTTGGAGTCGACTGGAGCAGTACGCTTCTTGGGCGACACTGAGGTGGTCAGCTTGTTCAGCTTAGGACGTTGCAGCTTGTTTGGAGTTTTAGCTGACTTGCGACGTATCAACTCCTGCTCCTTCTGCTGATCCTCCTCATCCTCATCGGTGTCTGGAATAACATCTAGGGATGAATCAAGTATTTGTGCTGCAGCCCTGCCACGTGCTGCTCCTGCTCCTGCTGCTGCAGTTGGCTTCTTGGCTGGCGGACTGTTATTGTTGTTATTGCTACTCGATTTTGTTGCTTTAAACAGCAAATCACCGCTATTGGCCACTTTCATTAGTTTGAGAGCCTGGCTAAAGAAGCTGCGACACTTTTCATAGTCGGGCTTTATCATTGTGTGCCAACTTGGCAACATATTTCATATAATCCTCGAGGCAGGCGGGTACTCCTTGTGGAAATAGTGGCTGCAGTGCAGCACTTACATCGCACATAAAAGTCTCCTTAGCTTTCTGAACTTTCAATGGAACTTTTAGCAGTTTTTGCTTAATCCAGGGCAGCTCAACTCCAAGCCATTCGATAAGATTGTAGCCTAAGATCTCCAAATCGGCACGACGAGTGGCCACTCCCAAATGCGCATCCCTCGATGTGTACTCAATGGTGCCATTGTGCATTTTCTTGGGATCCGATTTAAAGTCGTCACCGGTAACAAAATGCGACGCCAGACCAAAGTCCACCAGATAGGCCTGGGCGCCTCCACCTGGGCCTAGGCCCAGCAAGATGTTGGCTGCCTTCAGATCGGCATGCACATAGCCTGTGCCGTGTATAAACTGCAAAACATCCAGCATCTGTAGAGCCAGACGATAGACTGTCGCCTCCGGCAAGCGATTCCCATTCTGCTGCATTAGCTTGGATATATCCGTGCCATAGCGTGGCATTACAATAAAACGATGCTTCAGTCCATTAATATCCTCGGAGCCGTGAGCCAAGAGATGTGGCATGCCAAGCGTCTTTAAACGATGCTGCTGCTTGAACTGCTTAATGTCATCCAGCTTGGCGTTGCGCAAATAAAAATGCATTTCAACAAATAGTGGACCATTTCCATGCGGTTCCTAATCAAAAAAAACAAACTTCAAACTTGCTGCCACAATTTTTTAGCCAATATTTTTTTACTCACGCATTTAACTACAGCATCGTTTGACTGCTTATTATCCCCCAATCGACTGGCTGCATAAATTTCACCAAACCCACCAATGCCAATCGAAGTCCCAATGCGCCATTGTCCCTTGGCGAGATCTGTTAGAATTGTTCCCTCCTTGATTTTTTCCGGCATCGCGTACAATTTACTTTTGCCGCCCTTTTTGGGCGCTGCTGCTGCAGCGGCTTTTGGCTTTGTAGCGCGTGGCATTTTGAACAATAATATGTTTGTTTTTGAGCAGTGAGTGCAAATACAAAACAAATGCTTTATATTTAACTAAAACAAAACTACGCCTTTGCATCCAACGCGCGCCATTATGTGCCGTCAAATTGACATTCACATGTTTGCATTGCGTCTATCGCACATTTCAAAGCAAGTTGGCAGCGCCCTCACTTTTGCATTAACAACGCTGTTAAGTTAACAGTGACACAAGCATATACAATTGGTTTTGTTTAAAATTTAAAATATTCCAAAGTAACGGCTTTTTATATATTTTATTGCTTAATTTTATTTAATTTGCATGCATTTTGCTTAAATTATTTTCGCTAATACACAAAAAAACGGCAGCCAATGTTAACAGCTTTCAAAATAGTTAACATAATCCGCACATTACCGCTTCATTAACAACTCACTTTTGCGTTAACAACGCTGTTAAGTTAACAGTGACACAAGCATACAATCGGTTTTGTTTAAAATTTAAAATATTCAAAAGTAACGGCTTTTAATTTATTTTATTGCTTAATTTTTATTTAATTTGCATGCATTTTGCTTAAATTATTTTCGTTAATACATAAAAACGGCAGCCAATGTTAACAGCTTTTAAAATAGTTAACATAACCCGCACATTACCACTTCATATACAGCATCCACAGCCACTGCGCAGCTGTTTGAACTGTCAGCCGGCTTTTACATGTACCGAACCATGCCACCGCACCCCCTCCACCCACAATGTGGATTTACAAGGAGGCTGCAACAGGACAACGCCATCTAACATTTAAAAGAGCAAACATCGTACCAATGTGGCTCAGTCGCTGGCTTATCTCGGCATTCAAAACGACACAAAACACAATTGAAAGTGAAAATAATCCAAATAAATATGTTAAAAATGCCATCGCACGTCTGCAAACAAACATACAACTAAATTTGAAATTAAAAACAATAAACAGTCAAGAGAAATACAGTTACAAAATGTGGCCAACTATCGTTCATATTGGGATGCTAAAGTGTCTGCTGCTGTTTATTATACAAATAGTTTTTAATTTGCAAAGAATTGCGGGTCTGCCCGACATTATTAAAATTGGTAAGTGCCCAGAAAAACAACGATTTCGAATAAAAGTTGCTTTATATTCGAGCATGAATGAATGTTCATTGATAATTTATGTTTGGGCATCTTTAGCGTTTATCGATTTTTTTGGTACATTCTATAGAAAGGTGCGCGGGTGTGCCTGTGTGTGTGTATCCTTATAAATATTGTTTGTTTATTTTCCTACCATGACAGGAAATTAAAAAAACTATGTTTGTTTTTGTATTTTTAAATATATATTAATAAAAATTTCAATTAATTTTAAAAATGCACAACAATAGTTACCAATTTTTGATAAAATGTATTTTTGTTAAAATTATAGCTAGACTTATTTTTATTTGATATATTTATACAACTGTAAGTAGCGTTTGTTTTTTTTTTTAATTGATTGTAATTTTACTTATCATTCATTTTTTTTTCCTAAGATGACAGGAAATTACAAAAAAAAACTATGTTTCTATTTCTATTATTAGTTCTTAATATATATATATTAATGAACATTTTAATTTATTTTTAAAAATGCACAACAATAGTTAACTATTTTTCATAAAATGTATTTTTGTTGAAATTATAGCTAGACTTATTTTTATTTGATATTCCTATTAAATGTATTTTTGTTGAAATTATAGCTAGACTTATTTTTATTTGATATATTTATACAACTGTAAGTAGCGTTTGTTTTTTTTTTAATTGATTGTGATTTTACTTATCATTTACATTTTATTGAGACTTTAGAATGGTTCTGACAATATTTTAATTACATTCACATTCAAAATAAAATATTTTAAATTTTTAAATCTCGGCTTTTTTTTTTAAATCTAACCTGAACTATGTTTCAATTTTAATTTGAAGCTACTCAGTTTTAAGTTTAGAACTCCATTTTTTGCTAAAATTTACCTTGTTTTAAATAAAAAAAATTTGTTTATCTACGTTAAAGTTGAATCAATATATACGACTTAATTATTTACCTGTTTGTATACATATTTGGTGGAGTATATATATTATCCCATAATCTGCTATCACAGGTGGACTCTTCCACCCCTCGGACGACCATCAGGAGCTCGCCTTTCGTCAGGCTGTGGAGCGCATAAATGCCGACCGTTCCATTTTACCGCGCTCCAAACTGGTGGCCCAAATCGAGCGTATTTCACCATTCGACAGTTTCCATGCTGGCAAAAGAGGTAAGCATTGAATGGCGAATTTGGAGAGGGAATATTTGTGGAATTCCCCAAGTACAATTGAAAGCGCACTTCTGTTATTTTTTCTGTGATTGGCTTGTTATTCGCATTGTCTGTTATGATTCAATTGTTTCAATATCATAATTTAATAAGAATTCAATAAATCAAATTTTCAAGTTGAATATGCAATTATTTAGCAATGATGCGTAAAAAATTGAAGCAAATATTTTATGAAAAAAACTTGAATTCTTATTACGTGATAGGACAATTGACCATTTTCAAATGCAAAAACTTTGATATACACTAGTCGGCATATTTATTTTGACAATACTTAAAGTTAAATCTACTTAAAATCATAAAAAATACATGCGAAGAGATTTTTTCCATCACTAATAGATTCTTTTGGAGAATCTTTTTGAATTAAAACATTTTTTGTTTTAGCCCGGGGGAAAAAGTTTAAAAATTAGACTTTTGCAAGAATTGAAAATATTCCACGTGTACTCAATGAGTTAAGAAGCATTATGTATTATTAAAACGGAATTGAAGTGACCTATCCATTGATACCAAACTTCTTTCGAAGTAAGTTTAAATTTTAAGTAGATTTCACTTTAAGTGTTGTCAAAATAAATATGCCGACTAGTGTATAATAAAATATTTCAATATTTTCTAATAACTTAGTTCTGTTGTTTATGCATATATATTATTTTTCGTCAAATTAAACAAAAAAAGTTACTAAAAAACACACTTCAAGCCAATCCAACTATTTAACAATTAAAATAAATTAATTCCTCAAAATCCAATTGATTAACACCAATAAATTATATAGGGAAAACTGTGTTATTGCGATAAATGAGATGAGGAATATTTGTGGAATTCTCAAGTACAATTGAAAAAACTAGAATTTTTATTACGTTATAGGACAATTGAGCTTTTTCAAATGCAAAAATTTGAATATAATATAATATAAAATATTTTCTAATAATTTAAAATTATTGTTTATACATATATGTTATTTTTCGTGAAATTAAACAAAGAAAAGTTTATAAAAAACACCTCAAGCCAATCCAACTATTTAACAATTAAAATAAAATAATTCCTCAAAATCCAAATGATTAACTACCAAAATATTGTTTTCAAAAAATCAGTTGATGTATAGGGAATACTGTGTGATCTGTGATAAATGAGACACAAAGCTCGAAAATGGTACTGGTGTGACCACATGAAGAGAGAATCACATGACCAGATATGTGTATATATATAGTATAAGTATGTATATAGCATAGATACTTTGTAACAAACGAGGCAGATTGGAGAAAGCGCCAAAGTAAAATGGGGTTTCAGCACGATGGTAATAAACGGCTGGGAAGGATGCACATTGGTCTTGGAAGGACACAGAAATCCTTCCAACTTAAACCACCACACAAAAGTAAACATGTGGGTGGGTTTCTGGGTGTGTTTCTGGGTGCATGGTTATGTTGCACCTGCACACGTCGTGCAACGTAATTTGATGAGGCAAAGAGGATGTGATGCTAAAAGGCAAAACCGAAAAGCAAAATGAAATTATGTCTTTTCTAAAGTGCAATTTAAATATGAGGATAGAAACTAGGCAAGCCGCTCGCATGTAACTCGGATGTAACTGTATTTGCACCTATGTATATACTTGCAACCTGCATCGTACAACCTGCAACCTGCTACCAAGTACGTCTGTACGAGTGCATGCTACTTGGGCTCATTTTGTGGCAACCGCCAAGATAATCTCACATACTGAATTGGGATTGGAATTGAGCATTGAGCGGGTGGCTTGGGCTTGGGTGGCTAGGATTGGCATTGGGCATTGCGAACAACCTCAAAGCGCATTATATGAAAATCAATTTGAGACATGCCAAGCTCTTTGGCAATTTATATAGTAAAATTATGATTTACTATAGTACCTTAAGACAGTCTCTTTTAAAGTTGGCCAATATCTATATACATAGTTCATGTCCAGATAGCGTTAACATTATGTCTGTAAGTTTTAGTTTGAAAATTCTATTCCTATTGGGCAAACATTTTCAATTTTAAACAAGAAAGAAAATGTCAGTCGGGCATGCCGATCGTGTAATACCCTCTGAGCTTCGTATCCAATTATATGAGTTTATTTTGGACTGCTTACAAGCAGTGCACTGCGTAAATCTTATACACGCAAGTAGTGCACTGAGTAAGTTTTAAATACACAAGCACTGCTTGTAAACACTGCAACTTAAACGAAAGCAGTGCACTGCTATTGCGATAAAAATTTAAGTTTGTATGACAAACTTTTTTCATTATAGTCCGATTTGGATGAAATTTGCACAATCGTTTGATATTATTTGTCTACAAGTATATGCTAAGTTACAAAACTATACGTTAAGAAATAAGTGAGCCAGCCGCTTGCAAAATCACAACGTAATTGTGCTTTTGGTGGGCGAAGAAGGCGTGGCATCCAAAAAAATTTAATGGCATTGTCTTTATATTGCATCTAGCAACTTGCATGCCAAAATTGGAGTTCATAGGTGCCGAGATATTCGCAAAAAATCAGTATTTTTTCCGAGGTATGTCTGGTTTTACGCTTATTGTGGGCAAATAGGGCGTGGCATCGAAAAAAAAAAAAGATTCTTGTATTGACTGACTAAATATATGGTCGATACTGACTAAAACGGATATTGTAGCTCTTACCATCTCTGAGATCTGTTTGTTCATACGGACAGACGGACAGATGGACATGGCTATATCGACTCGGCTGTTGATGCTGATCAAGAATATATAGACTTTATGGGGTCTGTAACGCCTCCTTCTGCCTGTTACATACTTTTCACAAACCCATTATAACCCTCAGAGGGTATAAAAATGGTAAATAATTTAAGTATATTTACTACTTAACAACGCGTAACATAACGTTGAGTTTATTCTTCACCTAAAAAGTATAAACACACTCGAGAAAGTCTGTACTACCAAAGTTTATGTTCTCTTTTTAGTTTGTGGCTTGTTGAACATTGGCGTTGCTGCAATTTTTGGACCACAATCCTCACATACAGCGAGTCATGTGCAGAGCATCTGCGACAACATGGAGGTAAGTCGACCAAAATCCCCTTAAAAAAAAAAAGTAGATGTATATGAGTGAGCTTTTTATTTAGATACCGCATTTGGAGAATCGCTGGGACTACCGACTGAGACGAGAAAGTTGTTTAGTTAATCTTTATCCTCATCCAAATACACTGTCAAAGGTTTGTTTGGGTTTCTTATCAACTGTACTTTAGATTGTACATATATATAAAATATCCTAGGCTTATGTGGATATTGTTAGACACTGGGGATGGAAGACATTTACTATTATCTATGAGAACAACGATGGCATTGTGCGATTACAGGAGCTGCTCAAAGCCCATGGCATGACACCATTTCCCATCACAGTGCGTCAGTTAAGTGATAGTGGAGATTATCGGTAAGCATTAGGGATAAAACACTAAAACAGCTTTAAGCTTGACTTAATAATACTTTTGTATAATATTATACTTAGCCCACTGTTGAAGCAGATTAAGAACTCGGCGGAGGCGCACATTGTACTAGATTGCTCTACGGAACGTATTCATGAGGTGCTCAAACAGGCCCAACAAATCGGCATGATGAGTGATTATCATAGCTATTTGGTGACATCTCTTGATCTGCACACTGTTAATCTGGATGAGTTTCGTTATGGTGGCACTAATATTACCGGCTTTCGTTTGATTAACGAGAAAATCGTATCGGATGTGGTGCGTCAGTGGAGCATTGATGAAAAGGGTATGCTCCGTTCGGCTAATCTCTCCACTGTACGCTCCGAGACGGCGCTCATGTACGATGCAGTGCATCTATTTGCCAAAGCCCTACATGATTTGGACACGTCGCAACAAATCGATATTCATCCAATCAGTTGTGATGGTCAGAGCACCTGGCAACATGGTTTCAGTTTAATCAACTACATGAAAATCGTTGAAATGAAGGGACTGACCAATGTCATCAAGTTTGATCACCAGGGCTTTCGCACTGACTTCATGCTGGACATTGTGGAGCTAACACCGGGCGGTATACGTAAAATTGGCACCTGGAATTCTACGCTACCGGAGGGCATCAATTTCACCCGTACCTTTCAGCCAAAAGCAGCAGGAAATTGAGGCCAATCTGAAAAACAAGACTCTGGTGGTGACAACCATTTTGGTGCGTAGAGATTTTCTCATAAATTTTTATATTCCAAACCATAAATAACACTTAATATATACCTGATTACTTTGTCTGTCTGTCGAAGTGTGCCACTTGATATTATAGAAAATGGTTTCAGTATAAAACAAGAAAGAAAATGTCAGTCGGGCATGCCGACCGTGTAATACCCTCTGAGCTTCGTTTCCAATTTTATGAGTTCATTTTGGACTGCTTACAAGCAGTGCACTGTGTAAATTATATACACAAGCAGTGCACTGAGTAAGTTTTAAGTACACAAGCACTGCTTCTGCACTGCTTGTAAACACTGCAACTTAAACGAAAGCAGTGCACTGCTATTGCGATAAAAATTTAAGCTTGTATGACAAACTTTTTTAATTATAGTCCGATTTTAATGAAATTTTCACAATCGTTTGATATAATTTGTCTCCCAGCATATGCTAAGTTACAAAACTATACGTTAAGAAATAATTGATCCAGCCGCTTGCAAAGTTACAATGTAATTGTTCTTTTGGTGGGCGAAGGAGGCGTGGCATCCAAAAAATGTTGATGGCATTATCTTTATATTGCAAATAGCAACCTGCATGTCAAAATTGGTGAGCCTAGGTGTTATAATTACCGAGACATTCGCCAAAAAAATGTATTTTTTCCGAGGTATGTCTGGTTTTTCGCTTATTGTGGGCGAATGGGGCGTGGCATCGAAAAAAAAGATTCTTGTATTGACTGACTAAATATGTGGTCAATACTGACTAAAACGGATATTGTAGCTCTTACTACCTCTGAGATCTGTTTGTTCATACGGACAGACAGACCGACGGACAGACGGACATGGCTATATCGACTCGGCTGTTGATGCTGATCAAGAATATATATACTTTATGGGGTCTGCCACGCCTCCTTCTGCCTGTTACATACTTTTCACAAACCCAATATACCCCTCATTATTATTTAAATAATTATTAATTATTTTAAGTGTACCATTAACTATAACATTTACCTACTTATTGTATTGTATAAGCTCTGTCAGTTTATTTGAAAAATAACAAACCTTCCATTTTTTACAGAGTAATCCCTATTGTATGCGTAAGGAATCTGCAGTTCCGCTAACAGGCAATGATCAATTTGAAGGCTATGCCGTAGATCTGATACATGAAATATCCAGATCGTTGGGCTTCAATTATAAAATTCAACTGGTGCCCGATGGCAGCTATGGCAGTCTAAATAAAATGACGGGGTAAATTTCCATAAAACGATTTTTAATTTCCGATAATTAATAATTGATTTCCGTACTATGCAGCGAATGGAATGGCATGATACGAGAGCTGTTGGAACAACGTGCTGATCTGGCAATTGCTGATCTCACCATTACCTTTGAGCGGGAACAGGCAGTGGACTTTACCACACCGTTTATGAACCTCGGTGTATCCATACTCTATCGCAAACCCATCAAACAGCCGCCCAATTTGTTCTCCTTCCTGTCGCCTTTGTCACTTGATGTTTGGATCTATATGGCCACAGCATATTTGGGAGTATCCGTCTTGCTGTTCATTCTAGCCAAGTGAGCGGATGATGTGTATGATTGATGGTGATGAACAAATAAATGATAATTACTTCTCTGACTTTTAGATTCACACCCTATGAGTGGCCTGCCTATACGGATGCCCATGGCGAGAAGGTCGAGAGTCAGTTTACTTTGCTTAACTGCATGTGGTTTGCCATTGGTTCGCTAATGCAACAAGGCTGTGACTTTTTGCCCAAGTAAGTAGCTCTCAAAAATTGTATTTTATAGTTTTTTATACCCTCTAAAGGGGTATATTGGGTTTGTCAGAGGCGATTTGTATGTAACAGGCAGAAGGAGGCGTGGCAGACCCCATAAAGTATATATATTCTTGATCAGCATCACAAGCCGAGTCGATATAGCCATGTCCGTCTGTCCGTCTGTGCGTCTGTCTGTCTGTCCGTCTGTCCGTATGAACAAACAGATCTCAGAGATGGTAAGAGCTAGAATATCCGTTTTAGTCAGTATGGATCACATATTTAGTCAGTCAATACAAGTTTGTTTCCTTTTTTTAATGCCACGCCCCATTCGCCCACAATAAGCTAAAAACCAGACATACCTCGAAAAAAAATACATGTTTTTTTGCGAATATCTCGGTAACTATAATACCTAGGGACACCAATTTTGGCATGCAGGTTGCTATTTACAATATAAATATAATGCCATCAAAATTTATTGGATGCCAAGCCCCCTTTGCCCGCCAAAAGCACAATTTCGTTGAAACTTCGAATGCCTCTGGCTCACTTATTTCTTAACGTATAGTTTTGTAACTTGGTGTATAATTAGAGACAAATAAAATTAAGCAATATTGTAAATTGCATTAAAATCGGACTATAATTAAAAAAGTTAGACATACAGACTTAAATTTTTATCGCAATAGCAGTGCACTGCTTTCGCACCGACTGACATTTTCTTTCTTGTTATTTTTATATTTGCGGTAAAAGCAAACAGATTTTAAACGGTTCTTAAAGAAAGACCTTTAATTATTTTAGAAAATCATTGAAGCACTTTTATTCTTAAACTCCTTTACTACTTGTATTGCTACATACTTTACAGGGCACTTTCCACTCGAATGGTTGCTGGCATCTGGTGGTTTTTCACACTGATAATGATTTCCTCGTATACCGCCAACTTGGCCGCCTTTTTGACCGTGGAGCGCATGGACTCGCCAATTGAGAGTGCTGAAGATTTGGCCAAGCAGACGAGAATTAAATACGGTGCACTCAAGGGTGGCAGCACAGCGGCTTTCTTTAGGGTATTTTTGGAGTATACGTTATATAAATGTATATTATAAATATATGTTTTTCTTTTAAAGGACTCTAAGATTTCAACATATCAGCGGATGTGGTCGTTCATGGAATCGGCTCGTCCTTCTGTATTTACGGCCAGCAATGGTGAAGGAGTTGAACGTGTAGCCAAGGGCAAAGGATCCTATGCGTTTCTTATGGAGTCCACCTCTATTGAATATGTTACCGAACGCAATTGCGAGTTGACCCAAGTGGGTGGAATGTTGGACACCAAGAGCTATGGTATTGCCACACCACCTAGTAAGTTACATACAAAACTTCACCAAAAACAAAGATATTAACCAGGAATTGTAAATTTTATTATTACATTTAAAATTACAAAGTATTAACTTTAAATAATTGTGAAAGAAAGAAATACCAACTAAAAATATTTTATGCATTTTATGAACAGTTTTTAATTATTTGGGCAAAATTCATATTGTATTCTAAATTAAATTACAAAAGCTTTTTTAACAAAAATTCAGTTTCCCCTAACAATTTGAGGTTAAAACTTAAACCCTCTGCAATCATTTAATTAATACAATTTTTGAATGATTTTTAAATTTCAGATTTTTATCAAATTCTTCAAAAATAATCATTATGTTTGAGTTATTCTTTAATTACTTAAATAAATTAACTATTTTTGATCAGAATTAAATAAAAATCAGAAATAATGATTATAAATGATTTTCATTTTGTTTTGCATCAAGATATAACTGCAACAAATAATCATTATTTTTGATACAATATAATATTTCGATCAATATAATATTTCTGAAGAAAATCCGTTACAAGTGAATTCAATTTAATCATTATTTTATGATTTTAAAAATATAACTCATTATGATTACGGTCCC
Organism: Drosophila tripunctata; assembly: GCA_035047385.1. NCBI lineage: Eukaryota > Metazoa > Arthropoda > Insecta > Diptera > Drosophilidae > Drosophila > Drosophila tripunctata. The sequence continues at coordinate 1,966,374 of JAWNPS010000220.1, forward strand.
TGAATTTTACATATAAAATAAAAAAATTATTAGAGCTAAATAATATTGAACGCATATATTATTTTCCTCAAAATCTTGAAATATTTATTATTTATTGGTTATATTTGTTTACTCCAAATAATAATATTTATTATACTAAAAAGAAACTTAATTTTGCTATCACATAAAAATTTTATGAATTACATTAAGTTATCAATTTTTCTAAATATTTCTCTTAATACGTGATTTTAATATATTACAAACTTGTTGGAGCTCAATAATGTTTAACGCATATATTATTTTCCTAAAGATCTTTAAATATTTATTTTTTATAAGTTATATTTGTTTACTCCAAATAATAATAAATATTTATTGGTTGTGGTAACTAAAGAGAAACTCAAGTTTGATCTCAAATAAAAATCTTATGAATTATATTATTATTATATTATATTATTATTTTTATAATCAAACGTGATATTAACTTGTTCTATTTTTAGACTCACCGTATCGGACTGCCATCAATAGTGTCATACTTAAGCTGCAGGAGGAGGGAAAGTTGCACATACTGAAAACTAAATGGTGGAAGGAGAAACGCGGCGGTGGCAAGTGTCGTGTGGAAACCTCCAAGTCATCATCAGCGGCCAATGAACTAGGACTGGCCAATGTGGGTGGTGTGTTTGTAGTCCTTATGGGCGGCATGGGCGTGGCCTGTGTCATTGCCGTCTGTGAGTTTGTGTGGAAGTCACGCAAGGTTGCCGTCGAGGAGCGACTAAGTGCAATACTAAATGAATGAGGAAAATTGTAAACCCAGGACGAATGGGTTTGAATCAAAGCGGTCAAGAGTTTGGACCAGCAGTAATGGATAGTGTAATATTTGGGCGATCGTGTCTGGAAATATATAGCGATAAAAGAAGAAGGTTACCACCAATGAAAAATCGCACTACATAAAATACGTTTCAATAAAAAAAAAACACAAGCAAGAAAAAAACTTTTGAAAAGTAGCAATAGTCATTGAAATTTATATACAATTTATTATGAGCCGAAATACTTAAAATCTATATAGGTACATATACATACATATATATATATACTGAACTTATACACAAAAGTAAAATGATGCATAAATCTTTCGTAAAGACATTAATCAAGAAATAGAATTAGAATACAAATACGAATTACAATCGAAATCGTATGCATTTATAATAAAAAACCAAAAGAATTCAAAACAAAAGCATTTTTGGAATTGTACTTTAGTGTTAAGAGTAGATAATTGACACATTAAAACTTATCGCGATTACAGCGTTTAGTTAATATTACATATAGTATAACTTATGACAGAATCTACAAACAAACCCAGCTCATAGCACTAAGTTAGCATATAGCCTAAGCCTAACCTAAGTGAATTATATATACATATGGTATATACTATATAGCTAATATTTTACACTCTCCAAAATAGCAAAACTCCTATCTATATACTACTAGATCCGAAACCTTACATTTTCCTTTTCCTTTATAGCTTTAAGTTTTGTAAAATGTAATTACCTTACACGCAATTTTTGATGAACAATTTCATAAAATATAATTAAATAAACAAAGTTAACACTGCAAACACGTTAATTCAATTGGAACACCTGCCAACGATTTGCTGTCAGTGATATATATAATATATACCACTGAATAGCAGCGGATGTTCGACTTCTAACCGAAAACTGTCAATCAGTTGGAACACATTTGCCACCAGCTTAATCTAGCTATTAAATATTTCATGTGGCTTACAATTGCTCACTGCCTCAATTTTAATTGGGTTTAAGGGTTCTCTCTTTTTTATTTTTTTATTTCTACCGATATTCTCGACAAAACAAAGGCAACTTCTTGAGTCTAGTTGGCTTTCACTTTCAGTTAGTTTTCCGCTTTTCCAACAGTATGAGGTTAACGTGCTTAGTATTTTACCTAATCGGTGCTCTTAAGTTTCACTTTCTAGTCCCCGTAAAGGCCAATGACTTTAGCTCGTTCCTTAGCGCAAACGCTTCTCTGGGTAAGATACTATTTTAAACTAGTAAAGATAAAGGTTACATCGATATTTAGTCTTATTGTCCTTATGACAGCAAAATATGGTGCAGCTGTCAGATTTAAATCAAATTTGTGTACATAATTTATATTATTAAATACTTAATATGTGAGTTTGTTTGGAATTTCTTATAAGCAAACAATTATTTCACTCAAAAAATATATATCAAATTCATACATTCATGATATGGATATTATAAATAAAATATATCAATACAAATGAGTGAGTTTAGTTGAATTACTTTTAAAACAAAAACTTTTTTTTTTTTGTAATGCTTAAACTGCTTTTTTATACCCTCTGAGGTTTGTCAGAGGGCGATTTGTATGTAACAGGCAGAAGGAGGCGTGGCAGACCCCATAAAGTATATATATTCTTGATCAGCATCAACAGCCGAGTCGATATAGCCATGTCCGTCTGTCCGTCTGTCTGTCTGTCCGTATGAACAAACAGATCTCAGAGATGGTAAGAGCTACAATATCCGTTTTAGTCAGTATCGACCACATATTTAGTCAGTCAATACAAGAACCTTTTTGGTTTTCGATGCCACGCTCCATTCGCCCACAATAAGCGAAAACCCAGACATACCTTGGAAAAAATTCAGGTTTTTTGCGAATATCTCGGAAACTATAACACCTAGGGACACCAATGCTAGATGCAATATATAGATAATTCCATCAACATTTTTTGGATGCCACGCCCCCTTCGCCCACCAAAAGCACAATTACATTGTAACTTTGCATACCGCTGGCTCACTTGTTTTTAACGTACAGTTTTGTAACTTAGAGTATACTTGGAGATAAATAATATCAAACGATGGTGAAAATTTCATCAAAATCAGACTATAATTAAAAAAGTTTGTCATACAAAGAAGATCGTTACTTTCAAGCAAGGCATAGCCACATGCATTGCACTGTGCGAGCGAGACAGACATACAAATATGTGTGCATGTTAAGTTCTTGCAGCAGCTACTCCAATTGGAACTCATATAATTGGAAACGAAACTCAGAGGGTATTACACGGTCGGCATGCCCGACTGACATTTTCTTTCTTGTTCTAGCTGTCGTGGTAGATTCCGAATATATGTCCACACATCGTCAGAACATAATGGCGCATTTCGAGAAGATTCTCAGCGATATAGTGCGTGAGAATATGAAGAATGGTGGCATTCATGTGCGTTATTTTACATGGAGCTCTATTAAAATCAAAAAGGGTAAAAATTTGTAAATATACTTCTTATACAAAAAGTCGTTTTATAAGTGATTTAAATAGATTTTTTGGCCGCCATAACGGTTGCGGACTGTGAGAATACATGGAATTTCTATAAAACCACACAGAAGACATCGGTGTTGTTGATCGCTATAACTGATTCCGATTGTCCACGCTTGCCACTAAATCGCGCTCTGATGGTAAATTTACAAATTCTTGAGGAAAACAAAAAATTATGTTGTACTATATATAATTATTTTAGATACCCATGGTTGATCATGGCGATGAGTTTCCACAAATCGTATTAGACGCCAAAGTACAAAGCATTTTTAAATGGAAGGCGGTCGTTGTATTGGTCGATCAGTCTATACGTGGGTATTATAAGAAACCAGGGACCGTAAATAATGATTATTTTTTTTATTTTTAAATAAAAAAATCATTTACTTGCAACGTACCTAGAAATATATCTAGTATACCAAAATTATTATTATTGCATAATCTATGCATTTCTGAAATGATTTTTAAATTTCTAATTTTTATCGAATTGTTAAAAAATAATAATTATTTTTGAGTAATTAATGAAAAAAAATCGAAAAACCATAAAGATTATATTTGATCAAAAAAAATAAAAATCAAAAATAATGATTAAAAATGATTCTTATTTTTTTCGCTCAAAATAAAACTCATCAGTAGCATACGGCTTCTGTAAAAGGCTTCGTTTTTAATGAATTAATTATTTATTTGATTAATTACAAAAATTAATACTCGTGGGGGGTTTGCGGGGTTGCTAAATAGAAAAAAAAAAGATTATGTAATCACATTGGTGAGAAGTATTTCACAGAAGCCGTATGTATGTTCCTGTTGAGTTTTATTTTGTGCGAAAAAAATAAAAATCATTTTTAATCATTATTTTTGATTTTTATTTTTGTTGATCAAATATAATCATTATAGTTAAGTTTTTCATAAATTACTCAAAATAATAATAAAATACTTTACCTCTAACTTTAGTCGAAAACAATCCCATGTTAGTCAAATCTATTGTGCATGAGAGCACTACAAATCACATACCGCCCATATCGGTAATTCTCTACAAAATTGATGAGACTCTTCGTGGTCAGAGAAAGCGCTTCTTTCTGCGACAGGCACTGGAACAATTTGCGCCCTTAAAGCATGAATTGAAAAGACAGAATTTTCTAGTTATATCCAAATTTCATGAGGATATTATTGAGATAGCCGAGACTCTGAACATGTTCCATGTGAACAATCAATGGATGTTCTTTGTGCTCGATGAACTACGGCGGGATTTTGATGCCAGTACGGTGACCATAAATCTGGATGAAGGTGCCAATATTGCATTTGCCTTAAACGAAACTCTACCCAATTGTGCAGACAATCTGAACTGCACTATAGCCGAGGTATCTATGGCACTGGTAACGTCTTTGTCACGCATGATCCTGGAGGAACAATCCATATATGGCGAAATATCTGACGAAGAATGGGAATCGATTCGTTTTACAAAACAACAGAAACAAGATGAATTGCTGGAATACATGAAGGTAATAAAAACAGGGACCGTAAATAATAATTATTTTTTTTGTTTTTAAATAAAAAAATCATTCACTTGCAATGGACCTAGAAATATATCTTGTATACCAAAATTATTATCGATCTATGCATTTCTGAAAAGATTTTTAAATTTCTGATTTTTATCGAATTCTTGAAAAATAATCATTATTTTTAAGTAATTAATGAAGACCTAAAAATCAAAAATAATGATTAAAAATGATTTTTATTTTTTTCGCTCAAAATAAAACTCAGCAGTAACATACGGCTTCTGTAAAAGGAGTCATATTTAGTTAATTAATTATTTCTTAAATTAATTACAAAAATTAATATGAGTGGGGGGGGGGGGGGTTTGCGGGGGTGCTAGATAGAAAAAGAATATGCAATCATTTTGGGTGAGAAGTATTTTACAGAAGCCGTATGTTACTTTTGAGTTTTATTTTGAGCAAAAAAAATTAAAATCATTTTTAATCATTATTTTTGATTTTAATTTTTTTTGATCAAATATAATCATTGTAGTTAAGTTTTTCATAAATTACTCAAAAATAATGATTATTTTTGAAGAAAATCGGTAAAAAAAATTAAATATAATCATTATTTTATGATTTTTTAAATATAACGCATAATTCGATATACCCTATGTATATTGCCTGTTCCAATTTCCAAATAGGATTATCTTAAGGCCAATAGTAAATGTGCTAGTTGTGCGCGTTGGCATTTTGAAACCGCCATAACCTGGGGTAAAAGTCAGGAGAATAGCAAATATCGCATGGGTAAGCTTTTAAACAATTAATCACATACAGAATTCTATTTTAAAATTAAACATTAATTAGCACCCACGCGTGATGCCAAGAATCGTAATTTTGAGTTTCTCAAGATTGGGTACTGGACACCGTTGCTGGGTTTCATTTGTCAGGAGTTGACGTTTCCACACATCGAACATCATTTTCGCAACATTACCATGAACATTGTAACCGTGCATGTGAGTCTTTGAATCAGGAATATAACAATATTTTCGTATATATTGGTTCAAAATTCTCGTAGAATCCACCCTGGCAAATACTGACCAAAGATAATCGCGGCGTTATTGTCGAGCACAAGGGCATAGTTATGGAAATCTTAAAGGAACTAAGCCGAGCTCTAAACTTTACCTATTATCTACATGAAGCGAACTCTCCGGATTACGAAAATTCATTTCAAAACACAAATGACACGGTGAGCGCAAAAGAAATAGGAATAGAAATAGAAATTTCAGTTATATATTGTATTGTCTTATAGGTTGAACTAATGGGTTCGATGACTTATCGCATACCATATCGAGTTGTGGAATTAGTTCAGAATAATGAATACTTTATGGCCGCCGTAGCAGCCACTATTGATGAGCCCAGCAAGAAACATTTCAACTACACACAACCCATAAGTGTTCAGAAATACACGTTCATATTGCGACAACCGGATGAGGTTAGCCGCATCTATCTATTTACAGCTCCATTCACGCTAGAGACTTGGGGCTGTCTGGCTGGCATTGTTTTAATAACAGCTCCGATGTTGTATATAGTGAATCGTCTGGTCCCACTGCAGGAGCTACAGATACGTGGACTGTCCAGTGTGAACAGCTGCTTCTGGTACATCTATGGCGCGTTACTGCAACAAGGTGAACCCAATTACAATCTCAAATCAACTAATCGCTTTTTATACCCTCTGAGGGGTATAATGGATTTGTCAGAAGTATGTAACAGGCAGAAGGAGGCGTGGCAGACCCCATAAAGTATATATATTCTTGATCAGCATCACAAGCCGAGTCGATATAGCCATGTCCGTCTGTCCGTCCGTCTGTCTGTCTGTCCGTATGAACAAACAGATCTCAGAGATGGTAAGATCTACAATATCCGTTTTAGTCAGTATCGACCACATAGTATTTAGTCAGTCAATACAAGTTTGTTTCCTTTTTTTGATGCCACGCCCCATTCGCCCACAATAAGCGAAAAACCAGACATATCTCGGAAAAATATACATGTTTTTGACAAATATCTCGGTAACTATAACACCTACGGCACACCAATTTTGACATGCAGGTTGCTATTTGCAATATAAAGACAATGCCATCTAAATTTTTTGGATGCCACGCCTCCTTCGCCGACCAAAAGCCCAATTACGTTGTAACTTTGCATGCCGCTGGCTCACTTATTTCTTAACGTATCGTTTTGTAACTTAGCATTTAGTTGCAGACAAATAATATGAAACGATTGTGAAAATTTCATTAATTAAAAAAGTGTGTCATACAAACTTAAATTTTTATCACAATAGCAGTGCACTGCTTTTGTTTACGCTGCAGTGTTTACAAGCAGTGTACAAGCAGTGCTTGTGTATTTAAAACTTACACAGTGCACTGCTTGTGTGTATAAAATTTATGCAATGCACTGCTTGTAAGCAGTCCAAAATGAATTCATATAATTGAAAACGAAGCTCAGAGGGTATTACACGGTCGGCATGCCCGACTGACATTTTCTTTCTTGTTTTATTTGTGTACCACAGGTGGCATGTATTTACCTCGTGCGGACAGCGGTCGATTGGTGGTTGGCTTCTGGTGGATCGTAGTCATTGTGCTAGTTACCACCTATTGTGGCAATTTGGTGGCTTTTCTCACATTTCCCAAATTCCAGCCGGGCATTGATTACCTTGGCCAGCTATTTGGACACAAGGAGATTAAGCAATATGGCTTGAGGAATGGCACTTTCTTTGAGAAATATGTAGAGACCACAACGCGCACAGAATTCAAGCGGTTCATCGATCGCGCTGCTATCTACAATACAGCAGAGGGCGAGAATATAGGGGCGGTTAAGCATGGCGAGCGAATTAACATTGATTGGCGCATCAATTTGCAGTTAATTGTACAGCAGCACTTTGAGCTGGACAAGGAGTGCCGGTTTGCACTGGGCAAGGAGGATTTTGTGGATGAACAGATTGGACTGATTGTGCCGGCAAGAAGCGCGTATTTGCATTTAATAAATCAGCACATAGATCGACTCTTTCGCATGGGTTTCATAGATCGCTGGCATAAAACGAATCTCCCGTCGATGGACAAGTGTAATGTGAAGAATGTGCAGCGACAGATAGCCAATCATAAGGTGAATATGGATGATATGCAAGGATGCTTTATGGTGCTGTTGTTTGGCATTATGATGGCGCTATTTGTGACCTGCTTGGAGTTCTGGTATTATCGGTTCTTTGTGGTAAATCAACAGCGGAAAAACATTGCGTTTGCCAATTGAGAGAAATACACGAGTGTCGGGCTTCGGATTACAACTTTTGACGTTTGTAAAATAAAGTTGTTTAATTCTTGAAAATTACTATTACGAACATTATTTTGCAATAATAAAATTAGTTCGGCTCAATTATCCTCCAGCATCATCCTCTTTACGTCGAGTTGGCGTTGGGGCCACGACGACGGCCGAAGCCCTGTACAATGTTGACAAAGCGGCGATTGTATTGAATACGGCGCTTAGCACGTCCGGTCTTCTTCTTCTTCTTCTCCTGCTTCTCAACCTTGGGGGTCTGACCCTTTACCTTACCGGCACGCGCCAAGGAGCCGTGCACTTTACCACCAATCATGGGAATGGTAAGATCCAGCTCGAAAGAGCTCAAAGCTGTCACGGGTGTCTCGTTGGTCAGAGCAGCACCCTCACAGTTCAGGCTGAATTCCTCGGCATTGAAGCCATGCAGCTGGGCCAATTGGCTCTATATATTATAAAGCGATAAAACAATATATATTGAGGTTAGGTTGCAGGTTTTGTTGTGACGCTCATAGCAGTGCAATTCACTTACCTTAACGACAGCAATGGTGGCATCCTGGGACACCTCCAAAGCCTCGATTTGTTCCAAACCACGTACGAAAAGCTGCATATTGATGTGCTGTGAAAAATTAAGTAAAACCCAATTAGCTTTCGTTCACAGCCTACCGACTGCCTCCAGTGGGAAGAAAACACGTGTAGCGTCGCGAACTGATATTTTCAGTTTGGCATCACGCCAACAGTGGCATTTTATGCGCATCACATATCTCAAACGTTTAGCTAGCCTTTTAGCACAATTTGGCAGTCAAAATCTTTTAAAAACACATTAATTTAGCAAAAAATTTTGCTCACCTTGTCACTTCTATGCGGATCTATCGAAAAGAAAGAAACTAGGGTTGTTGTCGATATGTTACACTTTGCATACGCCTTAAATTGGCGCTAGATGGCGCCACTCGATTTAAAGCAACCCTGCATTTTTCTGTCAGTGTTGCCAGAGATTCTTATTGATATGCAGGCGCGCTTACGTTTATTTAAATTATTTAATAATACATGAAAACAACAAAAATTACAAATAGGTTGAATTTTAATTTTTTTTATTTGAAGAATATATTTTTAATGCTAAACGGATTTTCTAGTATGCGCTGTGTATCCAGAAATCACTTTGTCGTTAAAATTGAGCAATTTTGTATCTGAATGCATTGATTCGTTAAGAACAAGTTAAAATGGAAAATAAATTGTAATGCTTTCGTTGAACCAAATTCCAAATCGGTTCGTGATGCTATCGATAACGCGATACTAGAAAAATTGAAGCCTCAGCATCGATACCCGATAAAATCACGCTACGATTCACACATCTCTATATGGCACATGCTTTAGTTTGTTGAGTAAACAGAAACATAAACTGATTTAAATTCAACAATCAACAAATATGGATGAGCCCGACACACTGGTAGTGAATCAAATGGAATGCGATGTTTGTGGCGAGCGTTGTTTCCAAGAGCGTGAAGGCTACTATTACTGCACAGAATGCGGCACCAAAAAGGAACAGGTGCGCGCAGTGGAGATCAGTGCCGAAGACACATTTAACGATACCACAAAGCACACAATTCAGCGCACCATAAAAAAGGCCAAAATCAAACTGGAAGAAGAAAATGATATAACGTCGTGGGAGTTTTACAATTATGTGCTGCGTGGTTTTCTACAAGAACTAATACACATGGGCGCCAAGCCAGAGCTGAAGCTGATGACACTGCAAGTGTGGGCAGCCTACATGGGACGCATGGAAGTCGCATTTTGCAAGAACAATGAGTTGGGTCTGCCAAAGCTAAATGTGCGCGCCTTGGCGAGGTAAAGATTGGCAATTCCTGCTACATATATATATACACTAGTAGGCATAAATATTTACACAACACGTAAAGTGAAATCTACTTAAAATTTAAACTTACTTCGAAAGAAGTTTGATATCAATGGATAGGTCACTTCAATTCCGTTTTAATAATACATAATGGGTTAATTCTTAACCCATTGAGTACACGTGAAATATTTTCAATTCTTGCAAAGGTCTAATTTTTAAACTTTTTCCCCCGGGCAAAATCAAAAAATATGTTTCAATGCAAAAAGATTCTCCAAAAGAATCTATTAGTGATGGGAAAAATTTTTCAAAAATCTCTTCGCACGTATTTTTCATGATTTTTTGAAATATGCCAAAAGTGACTATTTTGATGAAAAGTAGGTAAAAATGGGTTAAATATCAATTTTCAAAAAATCATAAAAAATTCTTTCGAAGAGATTTTTGAAAAAAAAAATTTTCCCATCACTAATAGATTCTTTTGCAGTGAGTTTAAATTTTAAGTAGATTTAAGTGTTGTGTGAATATTTATGTCTACTAGGTATCTATATATATATATATATATATATATATATATATATATATATATATATATTTAAAATTAATTTCTACTGTTCCGCTTTAGAGATGCTCGTATTATCTACAATCACAAGCAGAATAAGCGCAAACGCGAGCGACAAAACAAAAAAGTTGCGCTACATTTTGGAGATGAGCGTAGCAGCTGGCGGGAGTGGAGAAAGACAAAGGTGTGTGCTATGCTCAATTATTTATTTATTTTTTTGAATTACATATTGTTGTTTAGTTGAAAGAGAATTGGTCGGGGAACAGCAGTGGCAGCAGCAGAAAGAATGTGCGTTGTTGTGCCTTGCCATGCTCTGATGCTGGCGGAGCCGTTGTTGGAGCCACATCCGTGTCACCCTGTATACCTTCGCCTACTGCTGAAAGCCACAAAAATGCATTAACTACCGATTTGGGTTAAGTTATATCAATTGCTTACACTCATTTAGCTCGAGGGGAGCAGCGTAGACCGCCACTAGAAGAAGCGCAAGGCAGATAAGGACCAAACGAAGAGACATATTTAAAGTCAAGTGTTGAACTGACATTTCTTCGCTTGGCTTGGGTCTTTTATACATATAAGAGACGGGCTTAAGCTAATTACTACTAATCAATCATCACCTGCGTTATCTAACTGCCAACCTAACCTACTGACATTCCGTTCCATTCTAATTACAGCGCAAGTTGGATGAGTCTGACTTCGAAGGCAAAAAGGGTGTACCCTCCGTGTCCACATTACAAAGTAATCGAGTAAATCTAAAGCTGCAGTGGTCGAGCAATGCACGTAAATCCTTGAAGCAACAGATGCCCCTAAAGCATCTGGATAAGCATAGCGAGGATAGCAACGGGAGTATGCACTGTCATCGCTTGCATCCCAAGGCCAGCACTTTAAACAATTTCGATCGCAATATTTACTGTCTTAACATTACCAAATTATATGTTGTGCTGGCCATTGCTCTCAATCAGGTTGAGGATGATATTCAGTTAACGGATTTACTGCGATTCGTCGATGAGGAGCATCTAACCAGTCGCTATATGCTCAACTATTTGCCCGATAATGTCGCCATGCACGGCAAATCGTTGATTAAACAAATGGAATTCGGTCATCAGATGGACAAGTGCCGCTACAAGGTGAGACGTCTGTTTTTTTTATACCCTCTGAGAGGGGTATAATGGGTTTGTCAGAGGCGATTTGTATGTAACAGGCAGAAGGAGGCGTGGCAGACGCCATAAAGTATATATATTCTTGATCAGCATCACAAGCCGAGTCGATATAGCCATGTCCGTCTGTCCGTCTGTGCGTCTGTCTGTCCGTATGAACAAACAGATCTCAGAGATGGTAAGAGCTACAATATCCGTTTTAGTCAATATCGACCACATTTTTAGTCAGTCAATACAAGTTTGTTTCCTTTTTTTGATGCCACGCCCCATTCGCCTACAAGAAGCGTAAAACCAAACATACCTCGGAAAAAATACAGGTTTTTAGCGAATATCTCGGTAACTATAACACCTAGAAACACCAATTTGGGCATGCAGGTTGCTAGATGCAATATAAAGACAATGCCATTAAAATTTTTTGGATGCCACGCCTCCTTCGCCCACCAAAAGCAGAATTGCGTTGTAACTTTGCAAGCGATGGGCTCACTTATTTCTTAACGTATAGTTTTGTAACTTAGCATTTAGTTGCAGACAAATAATATCAAACGATTGTGAAAATTGCATTAAAATCGGACTATAATTAAAAAAGTTTTTCATACAAGCTTTAATTTTTATCGCAATAGCAGTGCACTGCTTTCGTTTAAGCTGCAGTTTTTACAAGCAGTGCACAAGCAGTGTTTGTGTTTATAAAATTTACACAGTGCACTGCCTATAAGCAGTCCAAAATGAACTCATAAAATTGGAAACGAAGCTCAGAGGGTATTACACGGTCGGCATGCCCGACTGACATTTTCTTTCTTGTTTGATATATTCACAATGAAATTTTACCGCTTGTCCTTTTTTTTTGCAGTTTATGCGCATGCATATCGCCCACATGTCTCGATTCATTGATTTGAATGGCTTCCAGAAACCAAATCTGATGTCACTGTGCGAGCGTTATGTGCTGGAACTGAATCTGCCGCCACGCATGGTGAGCTATGTAAGCAGTCTGATGAATGTGATGCCGCCAGGATTTGAGCCCGTTAACGGACAACATGTGTATCCGCGCTATGAGGCACGGGTTATGGCTTACATTGTGTATGTGCTGAAGCTGCTCTTTGGACTGGATGATGTTAAGGAACGAGCAATATCTGAATCAGCTGTGCTAATTAATAAGCAACTTGAATCAGTGGAAAAAGGTGACCAAAAGATGGCGCCACTTTTTGTCTACACCGAATGGATGGAGTTTGTGGAAATGCGAAAGATTTTGATATCGCACTACAATGAAAGCTTTGCCCGAAGATTCGGCGTGTCCACACAAAGGGGACGCAAAGTCTATGACTTTCTTAGCAAAGAGCACAAGCAGCGGGCACAAGAGTTTAATCACAACGATATGCTTCTAACGCCTGCGATGCAACGTCAGCGGGAAAATCTTTGTCTCATTTTCGAGACGCTGTTGAAGAAGGATTTCGGGGAAACATCCAGCAAAAAGGATAACATTGAATTTCAGCCCAGCTTAACGCCCGCTCACAGTTATTTCAAACGGATTCTCCTGCACGCCTCTCAGTCCGATGAGTTGAGTGTCCATATTCCGGATTTTATGCACGTGGATCACACTGAGCATCAGCTGGAACCGTTTAATAAACAAACTAAGGTCATTAGCTCAATATTTAAGCAGCGTTGGGAGCAAGCGTTTATGTGTAGAGGAACTTGCCTGCCAAACGAATTATCAGCCAGTGGGCATCTTTCAGTCCTTGCCAAGATTGGGAAGTCAACAAAAGGAATATCGCGCCAATTGTGACATCAAAACAGAATCATGGATTGAGGAGCTGCGGAAAAAAGAGAAGCGTCCGGATTTTGTGTTTCGTCAACCCATCAGTCACTATGGTAAACAATATGAGGGCAAGATATTGGAACGAGCACAGCGACGACAGGCGCTGGAGCAGGAGAATCCCTATTGGAAGCTAACCGTTGCACCCAACTATCTGCTTAAGCTCGAAAACGAAAAGGTACCATTGGAAAGCTTAACATCCCTGCAAGCCTTTGATGAGAGCAACATGGATCCGCTGAGAGTACCACTAAAAATGCCAAGACGCCAATTGCAAGCAAAAATTGGAGACACTAAAGTGGAGACAGAAGAGGAGAATCAAGAGCAGTATCAAGAGGAGCATCACGAGGAGCATCAGCAGGATGAGGATCAAACACTGTTGTTGAAAATATCAAATCTTGGATTGTTGGCTTCTGCATGGTTATCTAACAAAGATCCGGGAGTCACAAAAGCAAAAGTTGGCCACACTTTTTCCCAGCTCTTTTCGTTGGCTTCTTGAAACCTGCGCTGCCACCATTGGCGTCGATTGGGATGTGCTCTATGAGCAATTGCTGGTAATTGAGGTGATGTTCCATCATGGCATCGAGGACTGGAGCAATCATTCAAACTATTTGAGTCTGAAATACAATATCTTGAACAAGGACATTAACTTGCTAACTAAATCCTTTCGAGATATGTGGTAAAAAAAAAAAAAAAAAACCATATATTAATTTTTTGTTTATCGAAAAAATATTTCTAAAAAAAATATATGCTTCTTCTGCGAGTCTTTAAATCAGCAAATGTAATGTTAAAGTTACAAAATCCAATATTTTTGTGTACCAAATCACAAAAAAATAGCATACAATATATTTAAGCAACGATAATGAAGAAAAAGAAAAAATTATATACACTAGTCGGCATATTTATTTTGGACAACACGTTAAAGTGAAATATACTTAAAAATTTAAACTTACTTCGAAAGAAGTTTGGTATCAATAGGATAGGTCACTTCAATTCCGTTTTAATAATACATAATGCTTCTTAACCCATTGAGTACACGTGGAATATTTTCAATTCTTGCAGAGGTCTAATTTTTAAACTTTTTTCCCCGGGCTAAAACAAACAAAAAATGTTTGAATGCCAAAAGATTTTCCAAAAGAATCTATTAGTGATGGAAAAAAAAAACATTTTCAAAAATCTCTTCGCATGTATTTTTTTTTTTTTTTTTTTTTTTTTGATTTTTTGAAAATTTCACTTTAAGTGCTGTCCAAATAAATATGCCGACTAGTGTATGTATAAGACCCTTTTCTAAGACCTATAAGTTTCAGTTTTGTAGATTACTAAATTTGCAAATGTAATGTTAGAGTTACGAAACTCAATATTTTTGTGTACCAAATCAAAAAAAAATGCATACATATATTATATTTAAGCAAAAATAATGAAGAAAAAAAAAATTATATTATTATATAAAATTACTAAATTTGCGAAAAAAAATCAAAAAATTTATAAATTTATTTATTTTATGTTTGATTTTCTACAACACTATTCAATGGCCCTTGACAGACGACACTCAGCAATATTGTCAAGTCAGTTATTGTTTATCACTAAACTACAGCGTAAGAGTGATAACAATTACAATAAGAACTATTGTTGAACACACACACATACACTTTGTTGTTTTGTTTACATTTTACAAGAATCTCCCAAGAAGGAGAGAAATTCTCTTGTCCGCAGAAAGATAATGCCTCTGCGTCCCTCCAATTATATTCACGCAGTGAGCAGCAGCAGGTGTTGAGTGCCGTTACAGAGCGTAACAAAGAAAGAGAGAGAGAGAGAGAGAGAGAGCGCGCGGTAAAGCAAAAGTCTACAGTGGATGCACACTGTGAGTGCAACTCTTTGTAGTAAAAACCATGTAAAAGAATTTTCAACCGATCGATGGAACATTTACGATGTACTTGTTCGATTTGGATTATATTTGAAATAGAAGAAATACTGATATATACATACATATACTTTCTTGGGTCTTCTCCTACGCCTTCAATTAGTTATGTTATCATAAATTAACCTCCAATTGAGTGCTGGCATCGTACAAAAAATAATTAGCACTCGAAATTTCTGGAGACGTTAATGCGACGCCGCACTGTACTGTGTGTACATTGTGTACGTTGTGTAGAAGAGCAGTCATAGGCCGCACATTCGCTACGGCGACGCATGCGAGTTCAGTGCTAATTTTAACGACGCGGCGGCGTTGACTGTTTTGTGCTTTTGCGGTTTTTGATTTGCGTCAAAGTTGAATTGAATTGAATCAGTTTCTGTGCCTTTTTGTCGAGTATCAAGCGTATGGAATAACATTTCTTGTACTATCGCTGTCTCTGTTTTTCGGGCTTAAGTTATAAAAGTGAGAGTGTTTACAGACAAACGGTGTTGGTAAAAGTAAGAAAAATACCATTTACCGTTACACATCGAACTGAACGAAGTAGCAAAGTAAACTGCAAAAACAAAAGACAAAAAGTGCTATGAGGAACTGAGAGAGAGAGAGAGAGAGAGAGAACATTAAATCAATCAAAATATACGTCACTTGATTTGGCTAATGATTCAGGTGATTTTAATTTTAATATAGACGTTTTAGAGTTATGTAAAAATGTAGATTTACATATCTGCCAGTGTTGCATAGGACCTTAGTGTATAAATATAAGTATTGTGGTGACAACAGATCCATTCCATGCCCATTTCGCTTCCCGCCCACCGAACTCACTGCCCCGCTGTCTATCGGAACGTTGCTTATTTCGTCCGATCCAAGTTTCAGTTGTTGACGTTCTTGGCGGCTTTTGAGGTGAACAACATTGTTGCTCTACAACAACAACAACAAGAACAAATGTACATAGTTGAATTTGCCATATAAATTTAAAAAGTACATAAATGTAGATATGTGTGTGTATAACAACAATTAATGACTGATATTTTGTCACTGGCTCAAAGCTTTATGCCAAAATATTTACTTAATTTGTTTGCATCAATTTCAAATAACAGAGAGAATTGTACAAATTGCTTAAAAAAACAAACGCAAAACGCGCGCGGTTTTTTTTTTTTGTTTTTTTTTTGTTTTTTTTTTTTTTATCTAACTCCGATGATGATAACTAGTCCATAATTTGTATAGCTTAAGAACTGTCTGTCAATATAATACTAAGCGTACGAGTGTAGAAATATGTGTCTATTAAATCACAATCAAATGATTAATGAGTTTCACAATTGGATTGGATTAATCGAATGAGATTATAACTTATTAGACAGCCGCGATTGATAAGCATACGTACATACATCATTGCCCCATATCGATTGATGGAGTATCAAAAAACCAATCAGTTGGTCTCCCAATTAAAATTATTTTCAACGACAAATAATGAGAGAGACAAGAGACAACGAAAACTATAGACATTTTGGCAGGCAGTATGTTGTTGAACATATCTAAATATAAAATAAAAACAAAAACATACAAATGTACATAAATACAGCTGTGTTCACAAATATAGCAGCACATTGGAGCTATAAATGAGCTAAATCAGCTGATAAAGATCGTGGATGCTAAAAGTGTATTGCAATATTGATGAAATTTTCACAATCGTTTGATATTATTTGTCTGCAAGTAAATGCTAAGTTACAAAACTATACGTTAAGAAATAAGTGAGTCAGCGGCATGCAAAGTTACAAAGAAATTGTGCTTTTGGTGGGCGAAAGTGGCGTGGCATCCAAAAAATGTTGATGGCATTGTCTTTATATTGCATCTAGCAACCTGCATGCCCAAATTGGTGTGCCTAGGTGTTATAGTTACCGAGATATTTGTCAAAAACATGTATATTTTTCCGAGATATGTCTGGTTTTTCGCTTATTGTGGGCGAATGGGGCGTGGCATCAAAAAAAGGAAACAAACTTGTATTGACTGACTAAGTATGTGGTCGATACTGACCAAGTTTGAACTTGTAGCTCTTACCATCTCTAAGATCCTATCGTTCATACGGACAGACAGACGGTCAGACGGACAGACGGATATGGCTATATCGACTCGGCTGTTGATGCTGATCAAGAATATATATACTTTATGGGGTCTGCCAAGCCTCCTTTTGCCTGTTACATACAAATCGCCCCTGACAAACCCAATATACCCCTCAGAGGGTTTTAAAATTGTTTTGAATTTTCCTAAAATCAACTAAGTTGCTAGTCACTTAATATATACATACATACTTCGTTATTAATCTATTAAAAGCTAAATAGACTTTAAGTGGACTTTGGTGTTTAAGAGCTTAGTTCTCCACTGTGACTTAACTGAACTAAAAGGATTTTATACGTTAGCTCCAAGCTACTATATCCACACATAAGTTTTTGATTTGCAATAATACAAAAGAAACTTTGCATTGGTTTTTTAGCCGTTTTTACGTTGCTATTTTCACGAACACAGCTGTACACCCAGAGAAAAATCAACCTAAAATCAATAAAAACGACATTGATTCAAAAATAAACATTAATGATAGTCTACTAAAGTTGAAAATTTTTGTTTCAATATAGAACAACCTTAATTTAATGTTGCACAATGTTCACCATATTTATATGGAAACATTTTAAAAACAATATTGAATTCTTATCGATTTAAGATGTTTCCAAATTGAATCAATATGAACGCATTATTGATTTAAAAGAGAAACAATATAGAATTTAAAATGAAAATTATTAATATTAAATGAAAACTTTATTGGATTAATAACGCGCAATATTAAATTAAAAACCCATCTTATCGATTTAAGATGTTTCCAAATTGAATCAATATGAACGCATTATTGATTTAAAAGTAGGTGTAGCTGATTTAAAAGAGAAACAATATAGAATTTAAAATGAAAATTATTAATATTAAATGAAAACGTTATTGGATTAATAACGCGCAATATTAAATTAAAAACCCACGTTATTAATTTTAAAATGCGGAATGCTAGACCTCCTCCCCCTCCTTTACCACCCCTTTCCAATAAAATGTGAACGCAATATGATTTAAAAAAATGAAACAAATTTATTCGATAATATTTTTGAAATTACAATTATTTAAATGTATATATTTTAACAACTATTTTATATATTTTTGCCTGACATATGTTTTACCGTTACACAGCGGATAAAGATGAAGAGGCGACGAATTCAAATCAGAAAATGTTTTTTCATTCCTTCTATCTTATTCCGAATTTTTTGCCATTTTTCGCATACTTCACTCCAGTTTAAGGTATCCCGGCTTAATGATGCTTGAAGGGCTAAAGCAACTGAATCATCTATTTCAGAAATTTCTTCTGATTGTTTTACAACACTTCTGGTTCCGATCAAGTTGAAGATTGACCACCAATTTTTTTTTTTTGTTCTACTGTTAACATAACATAACATATGTAAAGCTTGCCGGAAGGGTTCTTCTTACTATGCGGTTCCTTTGGGAACAAAGCACTAATCTCCGTGGCAATGGTTAGAAAATCGTTAGGTCTCAAGTGAATGTTTTCATTGGAGTTTTTAAAGCTTTGCTTGTTGGCGTAAACGTCTAGCAGGGATCTTCCTTTAGCAGTTTCATCCAACAGACTTGACAAATCCTAAATATAGCAGCAATATTAAGTAAAATTTTTACAAAATTGATTCGCTTTATTTACTTTGTTAAGACAGCCATGAACACTGGGTGTACATATCTAGGGCACTGAAGATGTACTGGTGCTGTGTTGAACCCATTTTCTAAAGGCCGACCTAAGCGACTCTTCTTCGTCTTCAATACCAAACTAAAAATTATTTTAAAAAAATTATTTCAAAATGCTTAAGATAATCTGCAAAACACTACTTGCTTGCTTCGAAACTTTGCCCGGGGCCTAATGGTGAAATAGCCTCCTTTATATCTTCTCTATCCAAATATTGCAAGCTTTCAAAAGTAACCTGCGCATCTACACTTATGTGAATATTTATATTAAAATTAGAAGTTTTTAATACTAAGCATCAAACTTACTTTGAAGGTAGACCAAAACATTTGATAACTTGCGCTAAAGTAACGATTTCACCGTTTTCGGTGAATAAAACACCATATTAAATTCAATTTTACCGACATTTTTGAAACGCACACTTGATAATTTACAACCAAAAATGAATCAGTGATTGATTTACACTTTGCGGTTTGATTTAATAGTGTTTCTTATTGATTCAATGCTTGAAATTTTAACGTCACAGATCAATTTGTTTCAATTTGATTTAGTGTTGTGCAATATAGATTTAATAACGTTTCATTTTAGCTTTAAAATCAACATTAAAAAATCTTAAATTAATATTGTTCAACATTGAAATAAAGTTATTTAAACATATTTTACAAAATTATACGAAAAATATTAAATCAAAATTGGAAATTTTAATTTAATTATTTCAATTTATTTTTTCCCAAAGTTGAAAACTATTGAATTAATATGTCGCGTTTGTGATTTTAAAATGGGATTTTTGGCTCAGTGTACGTACAAAAATACACACACATAATTAATTTGCTTTTTAAGCAAATTAAGAACTAACCTAATAATAGCGACAGGCCAAAAGGTGGATCGGGCGGAGTGCGGAGTGGGATTACATACTACTTAGCTTCAGGTGGAGGAGTACACGAAGGATGCGCAGTAGTCAAAATCGTACCGAGTCAGACAGTCAGTCAGTCTCGTGTTGCACGTGCTACTGGACTCTCGATTTGTCGTCCATCCTATTTATAGATCCGCCCTGCCCTCCCTGTATGTACATATGTACATATATGTGTGTACATATGTGTATGTAGTAGAGCTTTCTTTCATGTGTAGGTTAACGAATTTTCCGCATTTCCTTCGCATTCTTTTAAAAATAAACAAAAACTGAACTAAGCTATCTTCAATGTTATTGTTATTGCTGAGAAAAAATATAAATAAGTACGATGCGAATAAATGCGTACACACAGAGACAGATGTACATAACATACATATGCCATCTAATAAAAAAACAAAAATATATATATATATGCATCTTAATTTTAGTTTTCTAGGCCCTGTATTTGTATAAAAAAAAAAAACGAGTACAGAGATTTATAACGTATATTCCCACTAAACATTTGTGATCATACTCGAGTCGCTTTAGAGTCCCCTTTGCTGATTAAAGTAGTCATAAATGAACTCATTTTCTGATCATAAATGACTCCTTCGTCGGGAGAAAATAATCTCCTCTTCTTGAGGAGTCGCCTATGACCCCCTTTTCTAATCAGTTTCGAATCACTTTCGAGTCATATTTTTAATCATACGCGACTCGTTTCTTAGTCTTCTAATGAAAACAATCGCTTTTCAATCCCCATTACGATCAATTGGTGATTTCTGTGCATTTTGTTGTTATGCTTTGAACTAATCGCATTTTGATCATAATGGCGACTCATTTTCGACCCTTTCTTGAATCGCTCATAAGTTTAATCATTTTTTAATCTTCCCGGGGAGTTAAAAACGACTCGCCAAATTCAGTTCTTACAAAATGATCTCCCAAATGCTAGGTGGGTTACTTGTTTATTTATTTTATTGATACTTAATAAATTTGGAAACGGAAAAACTTTATTATTTAGCTGTCCCAACTTTAAAAATCAATTAAATTGATATCTACATAACAAATACAGGATATTTTTCAAATCGTTCGCTCAATTGCAATATTTGCTACTAGTTTTTATTGTCATTTTCATTTTCAATTAAGAGCTAGAGACTCCAATTTTGGCATGCAAGTTGCTAGATGCAATATAAAGACAATGCCATCAAAATTTTTTGGATGCCACGCCTACATCGCCCACCAATACCACAATTACGTTGTAACTTTGCAAGCGGCGGGCTCACTTATTTCTTAACGTATAGCTTTGTAACTTGGCATACACTTGCAGACAAATAATATCAAACGATTGTGAAAATTTCATCAAAATCGGACTATAATTAAAAAAGTTTGTCAAACAACGAAAATCGTTCCTTTCAAGCAAGGCATAACCACGTACATTGCATTGAACTCTGCACACAAGCAACGAAAACGAAAAACTTGTGAGCGAGATAGACATACAAATATGTGTGCATGTTAAGTTCTTGCAGCAGCTACTCCAATTTAAACTCATAAAATTGGAAACGAAGCTCAGAGGGTATTATGCGGTCGGCATGCCCGACTGACATTTTCTTTCTTGTTGCTTTTGTTATTGTTGTTGCTCATAGGACGCATGTCTCTTCTTATCAACTTGTTGCGTTTCTTCCTATTGCTCACGTATATATGTACATATATATATACCTGTAATATGTACATATGAATATCTTATGTCATTATGCACCTTTTAAAAGAGAACTATAAATTAATCTGTATGTGTATAGTAAATGTACATTTACAATGGCTCACAGTAAATTTAAAGCAACGCCTCCAAAAATTTTAGAGGGTTATAAAATCGAAACTATTGGGGGTATCCAAAAAATTTAAATGCAATTTGTTAGTGTGATGTTACAACTAACAAAAAATTAATTCATATCTTGCCAAGCATATATAAACTATCGGATATGTACATATGTATATACAATTTGTTAAATATGCCAGGTGATATATAAACTATTTGTGGTTCAAGCTTTGTTTACTATTTTCTGATATGGCAAAGATGCTTAAATAAATTGCTGTATTTTAGTTGTAATTCTTCAGATGCAAAAGTTGTTATTTATTTCTTCTTTTTTTTTGTGCACATATGTATGTACGTAATGTTTATTGTAAATAAGCGACAAGCACATTTGCACAATTAATTCGTTAGCAAAAATCTGGAGAAAATAAAAAAAAAACAGTCTTGTCGGAGATATTTGTAGTGTGATATAAATGCAAGTAGACAGAGTAAGAGAGAGAAATACCGAAAAGAGGGACGTGACAGAGGGGGGGGGGGGAGTGGGGGGGAACGCGTAAAACGATACAGGGGGGGGGGGAGACATGTGTTAATTGGCAGGCAAATTGAAAAACACGCAGCGCGCTCATGTGCTCAAAGTCAGGTCTAAAAAGTGATCAAGTTTTAAACAAATATCCATTATACAACACATCTATTTGAGTTTGTGTATACTTGTTAATAGATTTAAACATTTCATTTCATTTCATTTACTTACAGCCTTCCGCCAAACAGCAGCCCAACTAACTGTAACAGAGAGAGTCTCAAAAATGGGTCGTTGGGGTCGTCAAAGTCCAGTTCTGGATCCTCCAGATCCACAGCCGCCACCCATACCGCCGCGTACATTTATGCGGCAATCGAGTATTACAAAAATTGGCAACATGCTTAACACGGTTATCAATATTAACGGTGCAAAGAAACCGCAAAGTGAGTTTGTATGTGTATGTGTACATATGTACAGTTAGTTTTAACTTTTAAACACACATCTAAAAAAAATTACACACAAGAGTTGCCAGATTACATATTACAGATTACCATATTACAACAAAAAAAAACTGTTAGGAACGGTTACAGTCGAGCCGCCAGCCGACAGTAAGAGACTACGACGTATTGTAAAGCAAAGTCAAGTGAGATGCTTTAAACGCCAAAAAGCTTAACATATTTATCGCTGTTTTCCTATTTATAGGCAAATCGGCGTAGCTTTTTTTTCTTTTCAAAACAAAAAAAGGATAAATTAAAGAAAATAGTATTTGGCTAATTAAACATTTTGTCATAACCTGAGTTTGACCCCAGTTTAAAATAGTTTTCCAATTTCACTGAAAGTTGGTCAGGATATATCGAGTCGGCTGTTGTTGCTGATCAAGAATATATATACTTAATGTGGTCTGCCACGCCTCCGGCCCATTACACACAGACTGTCTCGGACAAACCCAATAGACTACTACACCATATTTCTTTGCGGTATGTCATAGTCTAAATATTAGCTATAATTATTATTTTCTGAGGTAAAAATTCAATCTAAGAACGTAGGTGGTATTTTAATAATAATTAATCCAATTTTTGGCATGATGGCGTATCATTTTGATAATGTCTTTATTGTTTTCGTCGTTTATTTCACACTCGCAATTCAAATTTTGCACAGCTAATTTTAATGTTAAGTACGCTCTAGTGTGACCGAAACTTATTATTGAAAATATACCATATACAAAAAATACCACAAAATACCAAAAAGAGTACACTAAATCCCTTTTTGTTCGACTTTTCCTAATAATGAGCAAAGAGATCGACAGAAACCGTAAATATTCTGGAATAAAGCTAAAAACATTGTCATAATTCTCAAAACATCTGCTTTCTAATGCGCAATATCTAGCTTTAAATAAGCAAAATGGCAACAGGGTAGCAGTCAGCTGCTAACGCTATGCACTTTACAACACTGAAAGTACATATTGTGCAGCACTAAGCAAAAATAGTGAACGCCGTTTGTTTTGGGGTAATTTAGTGGCCTGAAACTCCTATTGTAAAGTGCGAAATTTGCAATAAATTTTTGTACTTCCATTTTATGTTGAAATTATCAAAACAAATTAGTCATAAATTAAATTAAAGTTGTTAACGGCGCGTTTATGTGTTATAGCCGATATAAAATTGTATTATTGCAATAATGTACATAGTTTAAAAGTGCGTAAATTTTGGCTGTCGCTGTCGCTGCCGCATTTGCAAAAGCGACGACGCAACACACAACGACGGCGGCGACGACGAAGCAGTGCAGCAAAAGAGGCGGCAAAAACTGGAAGAAGAAGCAGTTTAACAGCAGAGAGGCACATTAGAGAATCTCTTTTTCCTTTTCGTTCTATATATTTTTTTTTTTTTTTTAGTCATATTTGTCATGAGCGCGCTACGTTGATGTGAGCACGATTTTGGATGTGATAATGTTTGACATTACGCGTTAGTTAGTCTCTCTCTGTGCAGTGTTTTTTTTTTTTGTTTTTTTTGTCAAAATAGATAAATGCCTTTGAAAATTATTAAGTGCGAGGCGCACTCCAATCGAATATTGATTGTGCGTCGCTGAAGACGCTGAAAGCCACAAAAAGCAACGGTTAACAAAATCACAAAATAATTATGAATATGGAAATTGCATATGCAGTCGGTCGGTGTTGTTAGAATTGTGCTGCCTAAGAACAAGGGACATGTTTTTTTGAAGGTTAGACTGCCCACCCGTTGCTTTTGTAAAATGAACGAACGTGCAAATAAAATGCGATAAAACAAAGCGTAAGGCAAAAGGCCAAAGCCAGCCGTCGGGGTAAACGAAGAGTAGAGGAAACACAGCAGCAGCAGCAGAGCAGAGATGTGTTGGTAGTGTTAGTGTTTGTTTTGCCACAAAATAAATAATATTAATCACAATTGTTTAGCAAATATAGTTTTACAGCTCCCTTCTCGTTTATCATTTGTGCTCGTTTCCACTGCTCTCTTTTCGAGGATCATTTTGCGATTACTTTTTTTTTTTTTTTTTTTTTTGGGTACAACCACCGGCTGCACAGCAGCACACACACACAGACACAATAAGAACGCTGCTGCTGCTTAGAGTTGCGTTGTTTCGTTCAGAACAATATCAAAATGCCGTAGTTAGTGAAATGAACAAATGAACTTATTCACTTATTCGTGAACTATATCGTTCAATTTCTTTAGTTGTGCTCACCTTGAAAATAAAAATTGTTGATTAAGCAAAATTTAACTAGAAATAATGATTTCATTTATTTAGATTTTTTTTAAAATACCAGAAAGTCTCAATAAAATTGCAGATAGAAATACACAAAAGTAATGAGTCATCTATTAAAAATAAATTTTAAAGTTCTATTGAAAGGAAAGTTCTTATTTAAAAATCGTTGTTCTATCAAAAAAAAAATTTTTTTTTAAACTGCTTAGAATCAGTTGCAGAAAATGAACGCTTGAACTAACTCAGCGAACTGAACGAAAAATTCCAGCGCTACTGTTGCTGCCACTGCCGTCGTCGTCATTGTCGTCGTCGCTATGTTGTTATTGTCGTCATATGTACGTATGTACATACATACATGAGAATGCATGATGTACGAAAATATATGTGCAAAAGTGTGTAAACGAAATGCTCCCTTACTTTTGCAGTTGAATTCTCCACATGTCGTCGACGTCGTTGTCGTCATCATCAGCTATACGTATACGTGCTTAAGTTGTGTTGAGCAGTGACGAAAAAAAAAAACAAAAAAAAAAAACAAACATATATATATTACATATATACTATACCAAAGTACATCACATAACAACAACAAAAGCAAAGGGCCGAAACAACAAAAGAAACGAAAGTTAAGCACTTTGGTTTTGCCTTCTTTGCTTTCGGTTTTTCGGTTCGTCGTCGTCGGTTTCTTTCGTCAAGCTTAAAACTCCTTCAACAACAACAACGAAACACACACACACACGTACAACAAAGCTTGAGCATTGAGCATTGAGCATTGAGCTTATATTGTGGGAGAGCGGAAGAGAGTGACAAAAGCGAGAGAGAGAATACAGAGAGAACACAGCTCCTTGGCCTTATTTTGTTTGTTGTTGTTGTTGTTTTTGTTGTGTGACTAGTTGTGTTTTGTAGTTGTTGTTGGTGCCTCCTCTGCTTGCGCGCGCTCTGTTCAACGAAAACTGTTCAACTGTCATGGCCGGTAAGTCATTAAATTACGCTTCCCGATCGGAGAGTATATCGTACATGTATGCGTGTTCGTCTGTTGCTTTTTGGCAACTTCGGTAAACCTAAACAAATTGTTTGCGAAATAAACAAAATAAAGATCAGCAGTTGTTATCTAATTTGTTTACAATTGCATTTACAAATTACAAATATAAAACACAGTTTCTCAGTTTACATTGATCTCTTTTAGAAGAATCAAATTATAATTTAATTTTATATTCTTAAGATGAATGAAGTTTGCAATAATTGATCATCAGCATTTTTATATTTTTCCTTTAAATCCAATTGGGTTCCCCCCCCCCCCCCACACCCTTGTCGCTATAATATGCAATCTGTGCGCCTCGTAATTCCCTATCAACTACATACTAAAACACTTAATTGATTCGCGTCACTTTACGTCTAAGCAATCATTATCAATTGCGGGCATTGGTCTGACAAATATTATTATGTTTCTGATTCGATTGTACCTTTTGCCATAGCAAAAGCTTTGTAACATTTTTCCTTAGTAATACGTACAAGATAAATATACAAAAAAATTTTATACATAGAAATATAGTAAAACAGAATAATAATTTTCTTGTACCGTAATTGCAAACACAGAAAAAAAAAAAAACAATCGAATTATCAAAAGTGTAGTGTACCAGGTTTTTTTTTATAAAAATATGCGCCCAAGTATTTCTAAAAAAAAAAATAATTTTAAATTACAAAAAAAAAAAACAAAGATGAAATAAAATAAAATAAAATGCATATTGAAATTTTTGTTCGCTGTTAAGTTTATAAAGGAGAAGCAAAATTCGCAAACAAAAAAAAAACCAATGTTTGGCATAAAGTTAAGCGCTTTTCTTTTTGTTGTCTGTTTTAAATTATCGTTCGTTTCGATCAAGTTCATTCCAAACTCTTAAAAAATCGAAAATCATTTAAAATAGCTAGCTTACCCAATAATGTATAAAACTAAATCTCTTAAAAATATTCTTGACGATATTAAATGAAATAATTAGTTTGACGAGTTCAAAACTGACTCGATTTTAAGGGAGTCAAAGGGAATATTTATATATTATTACTAAATGGCTATTATATGCAAACCAATACCAATACCAGTATTTAATACCAATGTTAGTTTCAAGGGGATTGTTCTGAATTTGGAATTGGCTCAAGTCAAGTCGCGCAACACATCGCGTGCTTTTGTTAAATAATTGTGCCAATATTTGATTATTATTTAGTTTTGTTTTGTTGGAGCAGCGAACCAAGTTCTGTTTGTACTCTCGAGTATATATACATATATATATCATCTGAGTTCGCAGTTACAGGACTGCAATAATATTATTGTTTTAAACAATTAAATATGGCATTTTAATTAGGCAGCCTTTTTCCCCTAAACCTACATACTTTTGTTAGTTCAATATTTGAACAAAATAAAATACGCATGACTTTATTTAAAAAAAAAAAAAAAAAAAAAACAATAAATGGCTACTAATCGTGCGACTTTCTGTTGTTATTTGCCACACAGACTGACACTGTATGTATGTACATACGTATATTGTCAGTTTATACCTTTACCATTAATTGACTGACTGACTGACTGATCCTATTATCGTGATTGAAATACAGTTTGCACGTCAAGAGCAAAATATGTAAGCTAATTTCATTAGCGTTAAAATTAGTAATTCTAAACAAAATCGTATTTCACTAGATTAAAATAACATTTTTTTTTTTGTAAAAGGTATTTATTGAAAATTAAAAGTACTGAGTATATTTCATTAGCAACCTTTTTAAGAAAAAATTTTTTTTTAATTAAAAAAAAAAAATTTTATAAAACAACAATTAATTATGAATAGGTAATTTATTAATATATTTTATTTGAAACATTTATATGGTATTATGATATTATGTTATCAATATTAATAATTTATTGTGCATTTATTTTTTTTTTTTTTTTGAGAACTTTATTAGAATTAATTTAACCGTTGCTAATGAAAAAGTTGTAATAATATTTAAGGACATTACTCTGCGAATTGCAATAATTTCAAATAATATTAAATATTAAATTAAAAATTCCAATAATAATATTGAATTTCAATAGCAACCTTTTTAAAAATATTTTTTTTAATTAAAAAAAAAACATTTTATAAAACAACAATTAATTATGAATAGGTAATTTATTAATATATTTTATTTGGAACCTTTATATGGTATTATGATATTATGGTATCAATATAAACAATTTGTTGATCATTTCTTTTATTTATTTTTTGAGAACTTTATTAGAATTAATTTAATTCTAAACAAAATCGTATTTCACTAGAAAAAAATAACATTAAAATGAAAAGTACTGAGAATATCACTTTAGCAACCTTGTTACAAATATTTTTTATAAATAAAAAAAATTATAAAACAACAATTAATTATGAATAGGTAATTTATTAATATATTTTATTTGGAACCTTTATATGTTGTTTATTTTATTTTTATTTTTTTTTGAGAACTTAATTAGAATTAATTTAATCGCTTCTAATGAAATAGTAGTTATAATATTTAAAGACCTAACTCTGCGAATTGCAATAATTTCAAATAATATTCATAGACAGCAATTTTGAGAGTTGCGACAATTTAAAGCAATACTAAGGAAATTCTACGTTGGCCAGCAGCGTGATGGCGTCATTACTAAATTATTAAGTGGGGCACCATAAAGACAGAAACGTCACCGTTTGTCCTCTCGAATGGTATACTCTGTTGCGTATACAGTTTTAGTAGCTATTGATTGTTTTTTTTTTTTTTGGTCTAGACTCTTAGAGCAAATCAAATGTAACAGGCACTTAGTCTTAGTTTGGTTGAGATTAGTTTCAATTAAAGCTATTTTGATATATTTCGTACTGATTTCATTTTTTATATTCTCTTTCACTCTCTCTCTTGCTCTGCTAGGTAATGGAGAGGCCTCTTGGTGCTTCTCACAGATCAAGGGCGCCCTAGACGATGATGTTACCGATGCCGATATCATATCCTGCGTGGAGTTTAATCATGACGGCGAGCTGCTTGCCACCGGCGATAAAGGCGGTCGTGTCGTCATCTTTCAGGTGAGTAAAAAAAATGAATTAATAAATTTTAATACACAAATATGAATGGGAAATAATTTTGTTACAGCGTGATCCCGCCTCGAAAACCGCTAATCCGAGACGCGGTGAATACAATGTCTATTCGACATTCCAATCGCATGAGCCCGAATTTGATTATCTTAAATCGCTGGAAATCGAAGAGAAAATCAATAAGATACGATGGCTGCATCAAAAGAACCCTGTGCACTTTCTCCTCTCCACCAATGACAAAACGGTGAAATTGTGGAAGGTCAGTGAGCGTGACAAGTCCTTTGAGGGCTACAATACAAAAGAGGAGAACGGTCTGATACGAGATCCACAAAATGTGACAGCCCTGCGAGTTCCTTCTGTGAAGCAAGTGCCGTTAATGGTTGAGGCCTCACCACGTCGCACCTTTGCCAATGCACACACCTATCACATTAATTCAATTAGCGTTAATTCGGATCAAGAGACTTTCCTATCGGCTGACGATTTGCGCATCAATTTGTGGCATTTGGAGGTGGTCAATCAGAGTTACAATATTGTTGACATCAAGCCAACCAATATGGAGGAACTGACGGAGGTCATTACAGCCGCCGAATTCCATCCAACCGAATGCAATGTATTTGTATACTCTAGCTCCAAGGGGACAATACGATTATGTGATATGCGATCGGCGGCCCTCTGTGATCGCCATAGCAAGCAATTTGAGGAACCAGAGAATCCAACGAATCGCAGCTTCTTTAGCGAGATAATTAGCTCGATAAGTGATGTCAAGTTAAGCAATTCGGGTCGTTACATGATCTCCAGGGACTATCTAAGCATCAAGGTCTGGGACTTGCACATGGAGACAAAGCCAATTGAAACCTATCCGGTAAGAATTTGAAGATCTTGTATTTTTTAGAAGTTAAGAGGTCGTTTTGGTTTGGTCGGAATTGGACAGTTATAAAGTCGTCATTTAAAAAATGTTGGAAAATCTGTATTTGTATTAGTTTTTTATGTTTTGTTATGTAGTTTTTTTGTGACTAGCACTTTTTGTGATATATATATATATATATATATATATATATATATATAGTCGCCATTTAAAAAAGTTAAAAAATCTGTATTTGTTTTAGTTTTTTATGTTTTGTTATGTAGTTTTTTATTAATTTTTTTTTTTTTGTGATTTTTTGAAAATTTAACTTTAAGTGTTGTCAAAATAAATATGCCGACTAGTGTAGGTAAAAATGGGTTAAATATCCTATTTCAAAAAATCGTAAAAAATACATGCGAAGAGATTTTTGAAAATTTTTTTTCGATCACAAACAGATTCTTTTGGAGAATCTTTTTGCATTCAAACATTTTTTGTTTTAGCCCTGGGGAAAAAGTTTAAAAATTAGACCTTTGCAAGAATTGAAAATATTCCACGGGTACTCTATGGGTTAAGAAGTATTATGTATTATTAAAATGGAATTGAAGTGACCTATCCATTGATACCAAACTTCTTTCGAAGTGAGTTTAAATTTTAAGTAGATTTCACTTTAAGTGTTGTCTAAATAAATATAAATATCAGTATAAATATATGTATATATACATATTAAAACTATATTACTAATCATAATGCAATATATATATATATATATATAAATATATTAAAATTATTTTTTCGTGCTTACTTATTTGTTTTTTATAATGTGTCAACTAAATTTACACAGTATGTGTATTGTATTTTTTTCTATACACTAACCAAATTATCCGGGTATCAGGCAAATATTCATATCATGCAGTTTTAAGAAGCTGAAATTCTAAGAATTTTTATTAGTACAGTTTGACTGAGAAACGATCAATTTCGCACAAGTTCGAATCGCAGCTAACAGAATTTGATTGATTAATAAATAAATTGTGATTTTGTTAATGTTTACAATAAAAATCATTTCAGGTTCATGAATACCTACGTGCCAAGTTGTGCTCGCTGTATGAGAACGACTGCATCTTTGACAAGTTTGAGTGCTGTTGGAATGGCAAGGATAGCTCCATAATGACGGGCAGTTATAATAACTTTTTCCGTGTGTTTGATCGCAATTCGAAAAAGGATGTTACACTGGAAGCATCCAGGGACATTATCAAACCCAAGACGGTGCTTAAGCCTCGAAAAGTTTGCACTGGCGGCAAACGGAAGAAGGACGAGATCAGTGTCGATTGCCTTGATTTTAATAAGAAAATCTTGCATACCGCTTGGCATCCCGAGGAGAATATCATTGCTGTGGCCGCGACTAATAATCTGTTCATATTTCAGGATAAATTTTAGCTAAAACTAAAACTTCAACGGCAATTTATGTTGTACATGATGCCCACATTCACGCCCACGCCCACGTCCACGCCCATTACAAGTACATTTACAATTACAGTTATGATTACAATAATGGCCTTGGCAAAGCCTCTGGCAACAGTTGGCTCATTTAAATGATAATTTGATTGATTTGATTCAAAAGCGCTGTCAAATTTCACATCAATTGTTTGCTTAATATTTAATATTTATCTTCTTATCCAAGACCCTTCCTATACACACACACACACTCAGAAATGCCATAGCAAAAGCTTTGTAACATTTTTCCTTAGTAATACGTACAAGATAAATATAAACAACAAAAATTTTATACATAGAATTATAGTAAAACAGAATAACAGAATTTTCTTGTAGCGTAATTGCAAAAACAAAAAAAAACAAAAACAATCGAATTATCAAAAGTAGTGTACCAAGTTTTTTTTTTTATAAAAATATGCGCCCAAGTATTTCTAAAAAAAAATATATAATTTTAAATTACAAAAATAATATGAAATAAAATAAAATAAAATGCATATGGAAATTTTTGTTCGCTGTTAAGTTTATAAAGGAGAAGCAAACAAAACAAAAACATGTTTGGCATAAAATTAAGCGCTTTTCTTTTTTGTTGTATGTTTCAAATTATCGTTCGTTTCGATCAAGTTCATTCCAAA
Source organism: Drosophila tripunctata (assembly GCA_035047385.1). Classification (NCBI taxonomy): domain Eukaryota; kingdom Metazoa; phylum Arthropoda; class Insecta; order Diptera; family Drosophilidae; genus Drosophila; species Drosophila tripunctata. Next base: position 1,998,516 of record JAWNPS010000220.1, read on the forward strand.
ACTCTTAAAGAATCGAAAATCATTTAAAATAGTTAGCTTACCAATAATGTATAATACTAAATCTCAGATGAAAAAACAATACTAGCGCGTGTCCCCCCCTCACTGTCACCTTTCCTCTCTTCTTCTGTTATCACCAGTCATGCGAATCACGCCACATAATAATCGCAAAAAAAAATGCTCATTTGAAACATTTAAATTTACTAAGAATCTATTAAGGAAAGCAAAACAAAACAAAACGAAAAAACAATTATAATACTATTAAAATAAAATGCAATGGAAGCATCAATTTTGAAGTCTTATAATTAAATGCAAATATAAGAAAATTGAAAGGATCACAATCTAAGTTAAATCTAATTATATGTTTATTAGGGTTCTCAAGTTCTTTAATTTTACAACTTACTACAAAAACATTAAACATTACTTATTTTTATATGCTACTTTTTAAGCTAAGTATTGCTATTGTTAGTTACACTTTCAAGATCAATTCAACATACATGTAAAACGTATAAATTACTTAGATCCCCTCCCCCTCCCTCTGTTCCTCCTTAATTCTGCCATATAATTAATTGACTTGGTGTTTATCATGTTTCCCCTACCCCACGACTTTTCTTTAGGTTACCACCCCGCGTCTCGGGTCAATCAATCGGAGATCAAACAATAAACACATTATAAATATATATATGTATGTATATCTTTTGAAATGGCAAGCATTGATAGAGAGAGTTCAAAAAAAAAGTGGAACATAAACGCATAATGATAAACAAAAAAAAATATGTGCTTCTTATGAAATAAATTATGTATTAAATATAATATGTATTTCCAATGAACTAGTTATACAGTAATATAAAGCAGGAAGAATAACAGTTACACACATACACACATACATGCATACACATTAAACCCAAAATAAAAAAAAATAAAAATAAAAAAAATATATAATTGTTTGTAACAAAAATCGTGTGAAATTCGTTTAAAACTTAAGTGAAAATTCTATTTTTAATACATAAAATGTACATTTTGTTTCAGACAAATACAACACACATATTATATGCCCAAAAACAAAAAAAAAAAAAAAAAAAATAATATGATTTTATTGCATTCTTTTTTAAGCAGTACTTTGATTTTTGTAAATAAATCGCAGTTCAGTTTTTGAAAAAAGTGCAGAGACAAAAATAATAAAAATGAAAATACATTTAAATTCATTCATCAAATGAACTAAAGCCATAGTCGGTAGTACGACTATTGCAGTCTTAACAGAATTACTGCTAACAAAAACAAAAACCAAATAGTAAATCTAATAAAACATACAAAGTTTAATTTTGCAATATGTATGTATTACTTTGTTTACATAAAAAATTTTGGGAATGTTACTCTTTTTTGTAGAATTTCTTCGCATTACTTATGTGACCTTGCTATAAATTTTTTTTTTTAAATATTTTTGAATCTTAATTTAATTTTGCAGTTTTTAACAATACCTATCCTAATCGAGTTAGTATGTGTTTGTTTTAAATATTTATGTTCTATGGGAAGGCAAATGAGTTCTGCGATTTTCATTAAAAGTAAAATTCCATTATACTTTTTTATAAAACTTTTACCCCATAAATATTTTTTAACTTTTTTTACAACAACTGAAAGAACTCAACTTATAAAACCCAACCAATAGCTTGGTTGAAAATTATAAATTGGAAAATAGCGCACGCATGATCTCTTAAAACGAGGGAGAGAGCTACGCATACCATTGGCTGCGCATATCAGTTTAAGAGAGGAGAGAAAACGGCGGGCAAAGCTCAAACGAAGTAAAATTCATTCACAGAGGGGCTTTATCATAGAGCCATCGAAATGCAGAGCACGCATTAATCCATACTTGCTGAAATAAGAGAGAAGAGAGAGCCACACGCGTCACGCGTGACTGCGCGCGGCTTTAAAGAAACTCCAACTGAACAGAGCGTTTAGTTGAATTTGTGTTATACACACGGGCGGTTCGTTTTGTTGGTCTGGTCTGCGCTCAGTGTTGGATAAAAGACCGAACTCGCGACTTAAACCGGTTTTTCAAACTAATAACCCAAGAAGCTTGCTCATGCGAATTTTGAAACGACCTTAAAAATACCGAAAATAAAAATCCTATAATTTGCAGTGTTTTATAAATATTACGAAGGAATAAAAAAGACTCTAAACGGCAAAAAAAAATGTTTTTTAAGTACGCACATATAATAAAATACTAAATACTCAAATTACAATGGCACTGACAACTGAAACCAAAACCATTCTTTGTGATTGCCCCTCTGCAGCTGTTAGTGGGCGTGACGCAGCTCTGCTGCGACTGCTACGTCAACTGAATATGCAACTATTTCTTACATTTCTGGCTTTTTTCCTGCTCTGTTACCCCATGTCTGCATGTAAGTAAAGCAAGCACTTTTTTTTAGAGAGAAACTTTAAAACATTTATCTATGTACATGCATATGTATGTATGTTTGTACATATTACGTTAAAAAACCTGCAACACAATGGATAAACACAACAGCGAAAGCAAAATTCACTTTCGTGCAAAGCTAGCGAAACTGGTCTATATTTTTAGAGGTCTCTCTTGTGTGTGCTTCATATGTAGCTTAATGCTCCTCAAGACTTGATCGCTTGCACATTCTCCCGTCCTCTATATATATCTCTCTCTTTGTCTCTATCTCTTGCTGGTTTTAAATGAGAGAAATTATTTAGGCATTAGTCAGCCACGGTACACGAAGACAAATCAAATTGTGAGTGGTTATTATTGTTATTGATTACTTTTATTAACTTTTTTTTTTACATATTTTGCGGACAAAAGCAATAAGCAGAGTCTTAGTAACTAGAGTCTACTTTATATTAAACTTTTAAATAATATAAATTTTTAGTCTTAATAAAAAGTAGATGGTAAAATGAATGCCAGATTCGGCACACCGCGAAATGTATAATACAATTTTTTATACCCTCTGAGGGGTATAATGGGTTTGTCTGAGGCGATTTGTATGTAACAGGCAAAAGGAGGCGTGGCAGACCACATAAAGTATATATATTCTTGATCAGCATCAACAGCCGAGTCGATATAGGCATGTCCGTCTGTCCGTCTGTCTGCCTGTCTGTCTGTGCGTCTGTCCGTATGAACAAAAAGATCTCAGAGATGGTAAGAGCTACAACTTCAAACTTGGTCAGTATCGATCACATATATAGTCAGGCAATACAAGTTCGTTTCCTTTTTTTGATGCCACGCCCCATTCGCCCACAAAAAGCTAAAAACCAGACATACCTCGAACAAAATACATGTTTTTGGCAAATATCTCAGCTAAATATATCACCTAGGGACTCCAATTTTGGCATGTAAGTTGCTAGATGCAACATAAAGACAATGCCATCAAAATTTTTTAGATGCCACGCCTCCTTCGCCCACCAAAAGCACAATTACGTTGTAACATTGCATGACGCTGGCTCATTTATTTCTTAACGTATAGTTTTGTTACTTAGTATATACTTTGAGACAAATAATATCAAACGATTGTGAAAATTTCATTAAAATCGGACTATAAATAAAAAAGTTTCTCACACAACGAAAATAGTTACTTTCAAGCAAGTCATAGCCACGTGAATTGCACCGTGCGAGCGAGATAGACATGCATATATGTGTGCATGTTAAGTTCTTGCAGCAGCTACTCCAATTCGAACTCATATAATTGGAAACGAAGCTCAGAGGGTATTACACGGTCAGCATGCCCGACTGACAATTTCTTTCTTGTTTGAACATACAAATTTGTTTTTGTTTTCGAAATCTAGGGAAAAAATTTTGATAAATTTTTAATGCACTATTGACAATAAAATTCCATTAGTATTACTATTCGTGCTATAAATACAGTAGAATTCGGTTAAAACTACACTCCAATATAAGTTTGTATGGGGATTAACGAAGTCATTGAATTTTCGTCGTAATGACCGGACGAAAGCAATAAGCGGAGTCGTTGTAACCAGAATCTACTTTATATTTAATTTTTTAAAAAGTAGATGGCGAAATTACTGCCAGATTCGGCACACCGCAAAATGTATAATAAAACTTTGTAAGGTATGAAAAGCCTTTAGGGGAAATACTTTTTAAATATTTTACCTAGTTAAATATAGTAACAAACAATAACCAAGTTATTTAGTAATTTCTTTTATGTATTGCAATTATTAATAAATTAATTTTTGTTTATTTTTTTTGTAACTTATAGCTGCACAGGACGAGAATGATGATGGACCTTATAGAGGAAAACAGCTGGGAAGGCTGAACTCGTATCATCACCAAGTGTCTGGTGATGTTTATGCCGTTAATGAGTACACATTTCTAATAACTGGCTTTAATTACGATGGCAATGGGGCGGATACGTTCTTTTGGGCTGGTGCTAGCAATCGTCCGGGTCCTCAGGGATTCATTGTACCCGATGAGTATGGCAAGTGAGTTAAAATCCAGTTGGGATTGTTATGAATGAAAATATTGAATTTGAATTGTGCAATTTAGGACCAACATTTTGGATCGCTATCATAATAAGGACTTTACGCTAACACTGCCTGATCGCAAGAAAATAACTGAAATCCAGTGGCTTGCTGTCTATGATTTAAACAATCAAAATAACTTCGGTGACGTGTACATACCAGAGGATTTCGAGCCACCACGGACTCAAACCGGAGGCACATTCTCCAAACGCAGTCACAACGTGAGCAGCAGTAGTATTGAAATATTGGATTCAAAGACTATCCGCATCATGGACTTCACTTATGATGGACTTGGAAAACGCACGTTTTTCTGGACAGGCGTAGGAGCTCAACCCTCGAGTCGTGGCAGCAAAATACCAGACGAGCAGGGATAGTAAGTGATACGTGGAATTGTGGGAAATTTTAATTAAGGGTTGGGAATAGTCATACTATTTTAACTAAACTTCAATGGATTCTAAAAATGTTTAATATTAAACTGAAACTAATTTTTATACCCTCTGAGGGGTATATTGGGTTTGTGAAAAGTATGTAACAGGCAGAAGGAGGCATGGCAGACCCCATAAAGTATATACATTCTTGATCAGCATCAACAGCCGAGTTGATATAGCCATGTCTGTCTGTCCGTCTGTCTGTCTGTCCGTCTGTCCGTATGAACAAACAGATCTCAGAGATGGTAAGAGCTACAATATCCGTTTTAGTCAATATCGACCACATGTTTAGTCAGTCAATACAAGTTCATATCCTTTTTTGATGCCATACCCATCGCATAAGCAAAAAATCAGAGGTATCTTGGACAAAATAGAGGTCTCTGGTAACTATAACACCTAGGGACACCAATTTTGGCATGCATGTTGCTTAATGCAGTATAAATATAATGCCATCAACATTTTTTGGATGCCACGCCTCTTTCGCCCACCAAAAGCACAATTTCTTTGTAACATTGCAAGCGGCTGGCTCACGTGTTTCTTAACGTATAGTTTTGTAAATTATTATATACTGGGAGACAAATAATATCAAACGATTGTGAAAATTGCATCAAAATCGGACCATAATTAAAAAAGTTTGTCATACAACGAAAATCAAAAACCACGCGCATTGCACTGAGCTGTGCACACAAGCAACGAAAAGGAAAAACGCGTGAGCGAGATAGACATACAAATATGTGTGAATGTTAAGTTCTTGCAGCAGCTACTCCAATTTGAACTCATATAATTGGAAACGCAACTCAGAGGGTATTACACGGTCGGCATGCCCAACTGACAGTTTCTTTCTTGTTAATAATATTGTAATTGAAAAAATTCAAGCAAACATAAAAAAAAATGTTTATTAGGAAAAGAACTCATATAAATCAAAAACTAATTTATTTATTTTAAATTAAGATGGCTTTGATTATAACTTAAATTAAATTCTTGATCTGTGATTGCAGTCTTGATCCTATACGCACCTACAATAGGGAGAACATTGAACTGGAGTTGCCAGGGGATAAAACAATTTTTGACATCGATTGGATAAGTGTCTACGATGTGGCGGATAATGAGAATTACGGTCATGTCCTAATACCAGATGGCTTAAATGTTCCACCATCTCTGGTGAAGATAACACCCTACGAGTTCTCATTGCCAAATTGCAGGCAGCTGCATAAGGATTTGCAGGTTTCCTGGGAAGTTTTCGGACCACAAATCACATTCCAACTCTCTGGCCAGGTGGCTCAAATGGATTACATGTCCTTTGGCATCTCAGGATCTGATGTTTCAAGCCAGATGATTGGCGCCGACGTTGTGGTCGCTTACATTGATGACATCAGAGGCTACACTGTGGACTACAATATCACCTCGTTGGCTCCCTGCGTTCAGGTACTGGGTCAAAATAAGGGCGTTTGTCGAGATGATGTAGTCGGCGGATTGGACAGCTTTCAGTTGAACACTTACAGTCGCAAAGACGGCATTAATACCATCAGCTTTAGGCGCACATTAAAATCTTGTAGGTCTTGGACATTCAATAGAATCCAATCCAGTTTCAGTTTAATTGACTATTGACTATTTTTGCAGCGGATGATGGTGATAAGGAAATCTTTTTGGACCGCAGCAACTATGTGGTATGGGCTCTTGGCCAGCTGGATTCCAATAACGAGCCTGCTTTTCACAACTACTACCCCAAAAGCGATATAGTTATTGACTTTAACACCACGGAACCGGTTAATGACTGCTTTAGCTTCACAAAACGCATGGATTCTCCTGTCCAACTCTGGGAGCGCACAAAAATAAGAGATGCGTAAGAAAATAAATATGGGCAAGAGATACACTAGTAGGCATAAATATTTAGACAACACTTAAAGTTAAATCTTAAAAAAAATCTCTTCGCAAGTATTTTTTATGATTTTTTGAAATGTGCCAAAAGTGACTATTTTGATGAAAAGTAGGTAAAAATTAAAATGGGTTAAATATCAATTTTCCAAAAATCATAAAAAATACATGCGAAGAAATTTTTGAAAAATTTGTTTTTCCATCACTAATAGATTTTTTTTGGAGAATCTTTTTGCATTCAAACATTTTTTGTTTTAGCCCGGGGTAAAAAGTTTAAAAATTAGACCTTTGCAAGAATTGAAAATATTCCACGTGTACTCAATGGGTTAAGAAGCATTATTAAAACGGAATTGAAGTGACTTATTCATTGATACCAAACTTCTTTCGAAGTAAGTTTAAATTTTAAGTAGACTTAACTTTAAGTGTTGTCTAAATATTTATGCCTACTAGTGTAGTTAGAAGCTGAAACTAATTAAATTTTTCTCCAGCACTACTCGAACATTCAACGCTTATTTGGGTCCGTCGGGAGGTAAGCGGGGATATCAGGGACTTACGGGTCATGTTTCAAGTGGCTTGGCCTGGTACATCAATGGCTTTATGATACCGGAACTGTATCTAAAACGTGGACTGACCTACACCTTTCAAGTACGTGGCGGCAATAATCCACACTCGCCGGAGCATTATCATCCGTTGGTAATCACGGATGATCCACAGGGTGGCTTCGATCGTCTCTCGGACGCCAAACAGAGTGAAATTCGTGTGCTGGCTGGTGTCGAGTTTACGCGACGTGGTCGTCCAAAGCCCACAGCAGCGGGTCCGCTTTGCTTGTCCCGTTATCCGGAGAATTACGATCGTCGATTGGATGATAATTTTGCCACCTTTAAGAAGTTCAATCGCACGCTGCTAAACACGTGCAGCTCCAGCTCGGAGCCACCAGCACTGCTTGAAATTACGCCCAACATCACCTGGCCAGACACTGTTTACTATAACTCATTCACCCACGGCAACATGGGCTGGAAGATTCACATTGTCGATAGTTATACCAATCTACGCAGTGGTGGAGCAACCACAATTAAAACAACTTCTTGGTTGCTAGGCATCTCTCTAATATTCACGGCTCAATTCTATCTCAATCGATATTTGTAGCATCAAGTCGTTTAGTCACTATTTACATACTCTACCCACATTAAGTATACGTAACATCTCGTACTTTATAAACTAATGAGTAGTATTATGGGGAGTAGCATGTATGTATGTACCACACTTTAGCTTTTATTTATTGTAATATGTATTTGCTAATAAAGGTAAAATTTGTACATAGGTCAAAATCAAAATCCAAAGTAGACAGTAACAAGAAAGAAAATGTCAGTCGGGCATGCCGTGCAGTGCACTGTCTTTGCGATAAAAATTTAATTAATTATTAATTATAGTCCTATTTTGATGCAATTTTCAGTATTGCTTAATATTATTTGTCTCTAATTATACACCAAGTTACAAAATTAGACGTTAAAAAATAAGCGAGCCAGAGGCATTTGAAGTTTCAACGCAATTGTGGGAGTGGCATCCAATAAATTTTGATGGCATTATATTTATATTGTAAATAGCAACCGGCATGCCAAAATTGGTGTCCCTACGTATTATAGTTACCGAGATATTTGCCAAAAACATGTATTTTTTCCGAGGTATGTCTAGTTTTTCGCTTATTGTGGGCGAATGGGGCGTGGCATCAAAAAAAAAAAAGATTCTTGTATTTGCCTGACTCAATATGTGATCGATACTGACCAAAACGGATATTGTAGCTCTTACCATCTCTGAGATCTGTTTGTTCATACGGACAGACGGACGGACAGACAGACATGGCTATATCGACTCGGCTGTTGATGCTGATCAAGAATATATATACTTTATGGGGTCTGCCACGCCTCCTTCTGCCTGTTACATACTTTTCACAAACCCAATATACCCCTCAGAAGGTATAATAAAATGACTTCAATTTTTCACAACTGTAAACTATTAAATTTATTGATTAGAATCAGGTTTCATTTGGTGTTTAGAATCTAAGCTTCAGATTTATACATTATATTGAATAGAAGTGTCATAATTTAATCATTATCTTTTGGACAGTTCATTTACAATTGAAATTTACAATAATAATAATAAGCTAGATGATTAATCTTTTGCTGTTGAACCCACTAACATTCTTTCATAATTTTACATGTTGCAGTTTAATTTCAGTATTTTTTTTTGAACAAGTGATAAATTAGTTATTCTAATGTGTATATAGTATATGCACTTGTAGTTTTCTAAATATACGTTTTATATAGATACTTATGTATGTATGTATGTGTGGGTTTAATGATTAGTAATTTTCCGGGACCGTAAATAATGATTATTTTTTTATTTTTAAATAAAAAAAATCATTCACTTACAAATACCCTAGAAATATATCTAGTATACCAAAGTTATTATTTTTGCATAATCTATGCATTTCTGAAATGATTTTAAAATTTCTGATTTTTATCGAATTCTTCAAAAATAATCATTATTTTTGAGTAATTAATGAAAAAAAATCGAAAAACCATAAAGATTATATTTGATCAAAAAAAATAAAAATCAAAAATAATGATTAAAAATTATTTTTATAAAAAAAAAATTTAAAAATAATGATTAAAAATGATTTTTATAAAAAAAAATAAAAATCATTTTAAATCATTTTATAATCATTTATTCATTTTATTTTATAAAAAAATAAAAATCATTTGTCTATCATTATTTTTTGATTTTTATTTTTTTTGATCAAATATAATCGTTATGGGTAAGTTTTTCATAAATTACTCAAAAATAATGATTGCTTTTGAAGAAAAACGTCAAAAAATTAGATTTAATCATTATTTTATGATTTTTAAAATATAATTCATAATGATTACGGTCCCTGGTAATTTTATATTATGGATTGGCTTGTTGGCTTCTTGGTTGGTTACTTATCTACTGAAGTGCTTCAGTGTTAATTTCATAGAGAAGAATTTGTCATTTAAGTATAATCGAAAATACATAATTATAATTCACTTTCATTTCCTATATACAGATTTAATATCACGTTTATCGCTTACACTTTTTGCTTTTGTTTCACATTTTTCTTTTTGTTTTTTTTTTTTTTTGCATTTTTGTTATTGAGTTATTTTTATCAAATTATTAGCCGAATAAGTTAACAATAGTTGGGGGGTAGGGAGAGGTGCAGTTATAGGGATATGGATGGGTACATATACAAACATAAGTAAGGAAAAGAAAACAGAAAATACACTGGTAAAATTTCGATATGACCCCAATTAACTACACATGAGTACTAGCAATTTTAAAACAGAGACGACGACATCCATCGCATACAATGGAAAAATGTGTATTCTGTGTGTCTATCCCTCATCATCATCATCATGGTTCATGATTATGCACAAATTGCTGAAGCTGTTTGTGTAGATGATCTTTATAACAGATCTTATGTTTACTAAGCACTGTCGCACATAGGCACTGCAGGGAGACATAGTTGAGTAGCGGTATGGTGTTCGTTGGATTGGAGGCAATGGAATCATAGGGTCGCTTCTCGGCCCTGTTCGGCTGATCAATGTCGGCGCCACACTTCAGCAATAGATGAACAATCTAAAAAAAAATATAATATAAAAATTATTTAAAATCTACTCTTTAGGTATATTATACTCCTAGTTTTTGCTTAAACTTATAAGCGTTTGAAATAAATATTAAAAGCTAACAGCTAGAAAATTTGCTCACAACATAGAAGCAATAATTTTCAGGGACCGTAATCCTTATGAGTTATATTTTAAAAGTCATAAAATAATGATTAAATTGAATTTTTTTTACCGATTTTCTTCAAAAATAATCATTATTTTTGGTAATTTATGAAAAACTTAACTATAATGATTATATTTGATCAAAAAAAAAAAAACAAAAATCAAAAATAATGATTGAAAATGATTTTTATTTTTTTCGCTCAAAATAAAACTCAACAGTAACATACGGCTTCTGTAAAATACTTCTCACCAATGTGATTGCATATTCGTTTTGTATCTAGCACCCCGCAAACCCCTCACACGAGTATTAATTTTTTTAATTAATTAAAAAAAATAATTAGTTAACTAAAAATGAAGCCTTTTACAGAAGCCGTATGTTACTGTTGAGTTTTATTTTGAGCGAAAAAAATAAAAATCATTTTTAATCATAATTTTTTTTTATCAAATATAATCATTATTAAGTTCTTCATTAATTTATGCAATAATAATAATTTTGGTATACTAGATATATTTCTAGGTCCGTGCAAGTGAATGATTTTTTTATTTAAAAATAAAAAAAAAAATCATTATTTACGGTCCCTGATAATTTTATTATTGATATTATGATTAACTTTGCGATCTAAGCAAAAATCTGCAAATAGCAGACAGATTTCTGTTAAACAGATAGCAAGTGAACAGAACAACATAAGCTTAAGTTTTTGGAAAGTTAAAATATAATATGAAAATATTTAAAATCTACTCTTTAGGTAATATACCTATACTCCTAGTTTTTGCTAAATTATTAGCGTTTGAAATAAATTTTAACACTGTTAACTAGAAATTTGCACAAAACATAGAAGCAATAATTTTATTATTGGTATTTTGATTAACTTTGTGGTCAAAACTAAACTTTTAGAATACCCTATACTACAGGAATATTTTGCTTTTGCGGAGCCATTCTCTTTGATATTCTTTAAGGTAATACTCACCTCATTGTCGTAATTGTAGGGCTGACAGGCGACATGCAAAGGTGTTGATTTGGCTTCATTCTTAGTGTTAACATCAATACCGCATTCAATGAGCAATTTAATAACATCCGCATTGGGGAACACAGTCTTCTACAAAAGAGGCAGTAGAGAAATGTGAAAAGTGTATTTAATAAAAAAAACTAAACAAAATATAAAAATGTAAGAAGGTAAAAGGCGCGCACATCGGCAAAATTATCTTCAGTAATATATCCACTCTTGATCACATTAAGACGCGATGCACCCAAATGGAGGAGAGTATCTGAGGTGCTGGCGCTACGTAAATTTCCACTGACGACCGTTTGATGAACTGCCTGCAAATATTTGCTTATGCTGAGTGTCTGTGTGGACGGTGGTATTGATCAGCAGATAGATGAGATGTGCCAAACAACGCAAGACACGATCATAGTTCTCCTGTTGGCGCCGGAAGACTGGCCGTATTTGCAATAATTCCTTGACCTCAACGGCACTTTCGGCAAGCGTACGAAATACACCCAAAACATCCTCGAATTTGGGCAACGCATCCTGATCCTGATCCTGATTCTGATCCTGTGGCAAAAAACGGGCGCGTGCATCACTGCGCATTTGATTGGAATTGCGTACGTGCAGATCAAGCATTAGACGGACCAAGGCCTGTGCCGCAAAACATGTCTCAAAGTGTAAAATCGACCAATTCGAGACACGAACTTCGAGCAAGAAACGCCAGAGATCAATGCAGCGCTGCAGTTGTAGGGAATCCGCATAGGAAGCACCACGAAATGTTAAACGGAACAGCATATCTTTGTGTGTTAGCCCCAGGATACGTTCGCAAATTAAAAGGCTTTGCGTACGCATCGCATCCATGTCCGTGGCAATGTTATCCAATTCCTCTAGAGTGGCAAATTCTACGGCATTCTCATACGCATTACGCAGCGGCACCTTTGGCTTTTTCTCAATATACGGCGGATAGGCGGCCCGCATATGATGTGCCATGCGCCAATGCAAAATGCACACACGCGACTCATTGTGTTCATCCAGAAAAGTGGAACCCATCAGTTCATGTGCCTCGGCAATACGTTCTACCGTATAATTTAATTCCTTCTTGAGATAATCGAAAATCTGATGTGCTCCCTTGAGGCAAGCGGTGCGCAATGCATCGTCACCATAACGACTTTTCGCAAATGGATCTGCCCCTTGCTCTATCAGCATTCGCGTCGTGTCCAATCGATGCTCCTGTATGGCATAATGCAGTGCCGTCTTGTCCTGAATATCACGGGCATTAATATCCGCTCCCTTGCGCACCAGATACAAACAAAGCTGCACAGATTGCACCGAGTTAATTAGACAGGTGCCACCATTAATGTTGGGCTTCTTTATATCCGCACCATTCTCCACCAGGAACTTGACTGCAAAACGAGAAAGTAGGAGAATTAGTTAGTAACTAGATCATACACTAGTCGGCATAAATATTTAGACAACACTTAAAGTGAAATCTACTTAAAATTTAAACTTCCTGCAAAAGAAGTTTGGTATCAATGGATAGGTCACTTCAATTCCGTTTTAATAATACATAATGCTTCTTAACCCATTGAGTACTCGTGGAATATTTTCAATTCTTGCAAAGGTCTACCTTTTAAACTTTTTCCCCCGGGCTAAAACAAAAAATGTTTGAATGCAAAAAGTTTCTCCAAAAGAATCTATTAGTGATGGAAAAAAAAATTTTTCAAAAATCTCTTCGCAAGTATTTTTTTTATGATTTTTTAAAAACTGATATTTAACCCATTTTTACCTACTTTTCATCAAAATAGTCACTTTTTAAACTTTTTCCCCCGTGCAAAATCAAAAAATGTTTAAATGCAAAAAGATTCTCCAAAAGAATCTATTAGTGATGGAAAAAAAATTTTTCAAAAATCTCTTCGCAAGTATTTTTTATGATTTTTTAAAAACTGATATTTAACCCATTTTTACCTACTTTTCATCAAAATAGTCACTTTTGGCACATTTCAAAAAATCAGAAAGTTTACATTTTAAGTAGATTTAACTTGAAGTGTTGTCTAAATATTTATGCCTACTAGTGTATAGATCTTTTCACTTACCAATGTCTGTGTGCGTCATGTAGCAGGCACTCCGCACCGGTGTAGAGCCCGAATCGGATGTGGCATTTATATCACAGCCGATGCGTACCAGATATTTAACCATGGACAATTTGCCAGAGACAACAGCTGCCCACAGCGGCGACACATAGTGAAAGCTATTGTCCTCGGGCACCTCAAAGTGTCCCCGTTGCTCAATGTCCGCCTCGCAAATGGTGATCAGATATTCGGCAATTACCACTGCGCCACGTTTGCAGGCAATAAAAAGTGGCGCACAGCCATTGCGTTCCTTTCTAACCACTTCACGACGCGACTCACGTGGATATCTGCAAAATCCAAAAGGCAAATGGAATGGAGTGAGTGGAGTGAGTTTGATTTTGGGAGCGAGAGAGAAAATTATACACAAAAAAACCAAAAAGGAATGTAAAAGATTTGATTCCCTTGCTCATACTAAGTATATCTAACCGATTGTTTGTATGGCTGCCATATATATATATAGTGATCCGTGCAGAGAGAATACGCATTTGTAGCAAATTTCATTGAGACAGCTTTAAAATTACCACCAAACATTTGTGATCAACGAGTTAGAGATATGTGAAAATGCTTTTGCAAAACATTTTGGTCTAATTATTTTTACAAAAAAAAATAGAGACTAGTTTTCATAGAAATTCACTGTATGTAGATATCGCTTTATCGACTCTGATCAGGAAAATATATACACATATTCAAGATGCTTAATATACCCTTGATGTGCTATAACAAAAAAGAAAATGTCAGTCGGGCATGCCCGACCGTGTAATACCCTCTGAGCTTCGTTACCAATTATATGAATTCATTTTGGACTGCTTACAAGCAGTGCACTGCGTAAATTTTATACACACAAGCAGTGCACTGAGTAAGTTTTAAATACACAAGCACTGCTTGTGCACTGCTTGTAAACACTGCAGCGTAATCGAAAGCAGTGCACTGCAATTGCGATAATATTATAAGTTTGTATGACAAACTTTTTTAATTACAGTCCGATTTTAAGAAATTTTCACAAGTTTGTATTTTTTTGAAAGTAAATGAAAAAAAATTTGTTAATAAAAATTGCAAAATTACAAAGAAATTGTGTTTTTTGTGGGCGAAAGAGGCGTGGCATCCAAAAAATTTTGATGGCATTGTCTTCATATTGCAAATAGCAACCTGCATGTCAAAATTGGGGTCCCTAGGTGTTATATTAACTGAGATATTTGCCAAAAACATGTATTTTTTACGAGGTTTGTCTGGTTTTTCGCTAATTGTGGGCGAATGGGGCGTGGCATTAAAAAAAGTAAACAAACTTGTATTGACTGACTAAATATGTGGTCGATACTGACCAAGTTTGAACTTGTAGCCATTATCATCTCTGAGATCTGTTTCTTCATACGGACAGACAGACGGGCGGACAGACAGACGGATATGGCTATATCGACTCGGCTGTTGATGCTGATCAAGAATATATATACTTTATGGCGTCTGCCACGCCTCCTTCTGCCTGTTACATACAAATCGCCTCTGACAAACCCAATATACCCCTCAGAGTGTATAAAAATAAGAAGCATAAACATTGATTGTCGGGGTAATTGATCAGCACTCACTTATCGCCAACAAACACGCTGAATTTTAGGTGTGTGTACATAAACAACAATAAACTTTTACATACTTTTCAAGCTCGTGGCGCAGATGGCGCGACAATATTGAATCCTCCTGACTGCGCTTGCACTCCTCAACCAGCTCGTGGCTGAGCTTTGTAATCTCCATCTTGGGACTGCTCTGCTTGCGCTCGTTGGCCATGGGGCTGGGGCTGGAGCGCCGCTCTAGCTGCTGTGTGCCTTCATGTCTGGAGTTCATTGCCAGTGCAGTGGAATTTCATTGCCAAATGTGTAAATGTAGAAGAGGACTTGCAGTTTTTATTTTTTTAATTGCGTTAGTTTTCGTTGCGTTCCGCTGTTCCGTTTCAAGGCCTTTTTGTGTGTTGTTTTTTTGCTATCACCCAGGCAGGCACTTTCTTTTTTTCCCAATCAATTTTGTATGTGCGGTGGGCATGTAAAACGGAAAAGAGTTTTGGGACCACTGCAGTGCATAATATGCGTCGAAGATAGTAGTAGAAACTCAATAACAAACAACAGAAACAGGTAACGTTTTCTTTGACTATTTTTTAATATTTTCTTTTATTTTATGTTTATGTGTAGCAAAAAAAAATACAACAACAAATGACAAAATAGGGTGAACAGCTGTCGTTAGCTGCCAGTGTTGAAAACACAATGGCATTTCGCCAGTGCTGCAAAATGAGCAACGTATAAAAAAAATATAAAAGAATTTCAAAAACTACGCGCTTAAAGCGCCAGTTATTTTCTTTATAATTATAATTATAATATTTAATGTATCGCTAAAGTTTTTAAATCTTTGTTTTTGATTATATTACTTTAAACAGCTTTTGTTTGATTTACAGAAGATCTGGCAACGCTGCCAGCTGATAAAAGGATTTAAACAACATACACAAATTTTCTGTTCAACTCTGTACTTTAGTTGTTTATAAACTAAAAAAAATTATGTTAAAACGAAAGCTAGAGCAGCAAACAGCTGCAATTGAACAGACAAAGTCAAATGTAGTAACATTACCTGGAGCAATCAATTCGGAAATGTTTTCCCAACCGTTGTGGATGACATTCTACGCCATTGAATGCAAGTTAAATGAACAGCTTTCGAGACTTGAACCACCCAGTGGCATTAAATGTACTTACAATCCCGTTGAATATGCAGCCTCCTTGCATTGCGCCTACTTGCGTAAATATTTAAAAAGACGCAAGCAGATCATGTTCATAGGCATGAATCCCGGCCCAAATGGAATGGGTCAGACAGGTGTGAGTGTATATATCTTTATTAAAATTCTCAAGTTTTATACATTTATATATTGTAGGTACCATTTGGCAACATTCGCACCGTGCGAGACAAAATGCAGCTAAGTGGTGAGGTGATGCAGCCACCTGTGGTTCATTTTAAACGACCGGTTGAGGGACTTGACTGTAAAATTGAGGAACCCAGCGGTGTGCGTTTGTGGGAGCTGTTTGAGCGTTTGGCAGGCGGCAGTCTCGATACCTTTTCACAACAATGCTTTGTGTATAACTTTTGTCCCCTCGCATTTTTTGATGAGGCTGGTCATAACATAACGCCGACCGAGTTAAAAGGTGAATTCAAACAACAGATACGGCAACACTGTTTGGCTGCTTTAGATCAGTTGCTTAATCTTGTGCAACCGGAGACGGTGGTAGCGGTGGGTGATTATGTCTACAATACTCTCAAGAAATCCTCGTATTGTGAATCAGTGTCGTTGATTCGATTGTCGCATCCGAGTCCGCGCTCTAGAAACAACACTGACTGGGCTGAAAAAGCCAGCACTTTTCTGCAGCAACATGATTTAATTAAGTTTATGCGAAATGAATTATAATGAGGGAAAATCAAACTTAAGTTTATCTAATTATAATTAATTACTTGAAATGTGTTCTTTTGTAGTACAACTAAATCAAAAGGACTCTTAAGCAGAGCTGGAATTTAAATCGATTCTAGAATCGATGCCTTGATGCGTACTCATGTATTTATAATTTTAAAGAATCGATAAAGTCAAAAATATTTTTTTTTGCTTATTATAATATATGAGTAATTAAAAAGTAATATTTGCACCGTTTATTTCATTTATTGTAAAAGTATATGCAATATATATGTGTAATCGATATACAATAGACTTGGAACTTGTTCATGATTGATTAACAAAATTTAGCTGCTTTTTGAGTTTGTAAATGAGTGAACAACGTTTTTTTAGGTACCCCTAGTTTCCCGCGCGAGCTGCGAAAAGCTGGTATTTACTTTTTTTTAAGTTTGCTTTTTTGTGATAGAATTCATTCGTGCCCAACTAGCTTAAAGTGAGTGGTAGTAGAAATATGTATGGTGCTTTGAGAATGTGGGCGAGCTAGAAAAGTTTACTTAAATTAAAATAAAACGCCAGTGAAAATGAGTAATATGTGCTGAAATCTAGTGTTGATCAATTAATTCGAATTTTTTTATTGGCCAGTGTCGCCATTTTTCGCGCGCGAGCTGCGAAAAGCTGGTATTCATTTTTTTTTTATTTTTTCTTTTTGTGAAATAATTAATTTGTGCCCAACTAGCTTAAAGTGAATAATAGTAGAAATATGTATGGTGCTTCGAGAATGTGAGCGAGCTAGGTAAGTTGACTTAAATTAATACATTAAACGTGAATGCAAATATTTACCAAAGTGAGTAATATATGCCTAAATCTAGTGTTGATCAATTAATTCGAAGTTTGTTATTGGCCAGTGTCACCCCATTTTCCTGCGCGAGCTGCGAACAGCTGGTATTAGTTGGTATTATTTGTTATTTACTTGCGTGGCTTCATAAGAGCAGAGAGTACACTATGACTTTAGTAAGTTTATGCGAAAATAAACTTGATTTTTTTTTACTTACAATGAATAATAGCTAGGACAGAGTACAAGTAAATGAAATGTGCTTATCAATTAATTATTTCAAATACGGTTATAAACCAGTGTCACCCTATTCTAGCAAGTAAATTATTGGCCAGTGTCACCCTATTTTCCCGCACGAGCTGCGAACAGCTGGTATTAGTTGTTATGTTTTTTTTGTATTTACTTCGTTTGGCTCAGAAGAGCAGAGAGTACACTATGACTTTAGTAATTTTAGGCGAAAATAAACTTAATTTTTTTTTACTTACAATGAATAATAGTTAGGGCAGAGTACAAGTAAATCAAATGTGCTTATCAATCAATTATTTCAAATACGATTATAAACCAGTGTCACCCTATTCTCTGTATTGTAAAGAACAGCTGATTTCGCTTGTTATTCTTTTGCTTGCTTGAGTCGTGGCGTCGTCGTCGATAGCAGCTTTGTTTTTGTTGTTTTTGCTTTTGCGTGCTTGTGAAATAATCTGAGAGATTTTTCCATGCCAAATGGCGGCATTTATGGAGGAAGCTTTAGTGGAAGCGCGACGAGCACGTGACGCCGGCGAGGTGCCCGTTGGCTGTGTTTTCGTGCACAACGATCTGATCATCGCACGTGGTGGCAACGAGGTGAATGTTCATCGCAATGCCACACGTCATGCTGAATTCATATGCATTGACGCCACCTTGGCCTACTGTCGCGAGAAACGTTTGCCGGCACGCCAAACATTCAACGAAATCAGCGTATTTGTCACTGTGGAGCCCTGCATTATGTGCTCGGCAGCCCTACACACGTTGGCCGTCAAGGAGATCGTCTATGGCTGTGAAAATGATCGCTTTGGTGGCAAGACAGTGGTTGATGTTGCCGCCGTTGTTGGCCAACAAATTGCCATCACTGGCGGCGTGCGTGCTGATGAGGCGATGGCCCTGCTCAAAGAATTCTATAAGGGGGACAATCCAGCGGCACCGCCAGTGGCCAAAAAGAGGAAATGACTGACTGTCTTATATACATAGTTAAAAGAAGAAGAGAAATTCTTATAGTCATTGGAAACTCTTTGTATATTGTTGTAATTTATTATTATAGATTATTAAGCCTAGACTAAGCTCTATATATGGCGTTCAGAACGTTTTTTGTTTAAAGTTTAAACATACAGAATACAATTAATGTGTAAAAAGCTACAATATGCTGGTTATACTACACTAGTCGGCATATTTATTTAGACACCACTTAAAATGAAATCTACTTAAAATTTAAACTTACTTCGAAAAAAGTTTGGTATCAATGGATAGGTCACTTCAATTCCGTTTTAATAATACATATTGCTTCTTAACCCATTGAGTACACGTGGAATATTTTCAATTCTTGCAAAGGTCTAATTTTCTAAACTTTTTACCCCGGGCTAAAACAACAAATGTTTTAATGCAAAAAGATGCTCCAAAAGAATCTATTAGTGATGGAAAAAAAAAATTTTTTTTTTTAAAATCTCTTTGCATGTATTTTTTTTTATGATTTTTTGAAAATTTAACTTTAAGTGTTGTCAAAATAAATATGCCGACTAGTGTATATATGCAGTTACTATTTTTGCAGTTACATTTTTTTAAACTAATCTGCGTACTGTGGTCTTAAATTAACCGACACCAGAAATTTTGTATATAATGCTGTGTTAAAATTATTATAATTGCACTACGAATTATATGCAGAGCTGTTAAAAAAAAACATTCGAATATAAAATGGAAATGGTTTTAAAGATTTGAAAACCATTTTCATTTTATATTCGAATGCTTTTTTTTAACAGCTCTGGAATTATGATATGTTTTTTTTGCCGTGGCCCATCGTTTGCTGTTCAAGTGATGATCACTTGGTGGATCTTCACTTGCAAAAGCAAACAATTCAATTGCCATTTTGCTTACCAATTACTGCAAGTTAATTAATTAATCTATGTGTTAATTTAAGACACGGACGTGTCGCAGACTGCGTTGTCTCTGGCCTATATTGAGCCATTCAAAGGGCACGCTAGTACCGAAATTATTGTACATGAGCGGGTTGCAGTTGGTTAGTTTTTTGTTGGGTTCACAGCGACGGCTCACGTTCCAGTAAGCATAACCCGCCGGACAGCGGTAGATTTGACCCTCGATGCGTTGCGTCTGTTGGTTATGGCCACATTTCACAAATACCTGGCTGCATTCAACTTGGTTCAAAGCAAAGTGTCCCTCCTCCGGACAAAGTGGCAATGTCGAGCGTATTTGCACCTACAGCGACAGAAAAGAAAAACTCTTTTTTGTTAGATTTATTGTCTTATTTACACATTGGGGCATTTTCCCATTTTTTTTTTGGAATTAAGTGTTTTTTTTCAAGTTAGTTAAATTAACATTCTGATAATGCCATTGCATCATCGAAAACTTCAATTATGTAAGTTGTATACTCAGAATGTTAAGTTAACAGTCCTCTGTTAAAGTGACACCTCTTTAACAGAGTTGTTATAGACTACTAGCACATGTTAGCAATTTGAGCAATATTTTCATCACGTTGAACAATCATTTAAATTAAATACAAAGTCTTTTAGATTTTCAATTGCAATGGATAATATTGGGTGTGGTTTGTACTCTGTGTGTAATGTATGATTTTCGTCACAAGTTCATGTAGTTTATATTGTTTTGTGAGTTTTAGCAAATGTTCCCAAAAAAAAAAAAAAAAATTTGGAGATGACTAAATAGTGTTAATTTACCATAAAAATCCTATCTATATGCACATTTTTTATTACTTTAGCCAATATTTTTGCATTTATTTCAAAATAGTTATTACTTTTTTATACCAAAATTAAGGTTGTAAGCGATTATTTCTATTGGATATTTTTGATATAGCTTTTCGATCCTGATATCTATTAAGGACAATATGAGCAGCGAAATAACACTAATATTTATTTATTTGAGCTGACAATATTAAAAATTACGACAGTTTTATCATCATATAAAAACTATATGATATAGTCAACCGATCTTGGTGATTTTTGGCCAGGCCATTTTAGGTATGATGACCCACGAATAGCTTTGAAGACAAAAAAGGAAGAATTGATATTCTTAAGAAGGGGGGGCGGTGCCACGCCCACCTTTCTGAGCAATAATGGATATTCATATCATAAGTCGAATGCAAAAAACTAGAGAGTGATATCTTGCACGGTTCTTGAGTTATTAATTTATTCCAAAAAAAAATGGGAAAATGCCCCAATGTGAATTATACAAATTATACTTGCCATATTTGTTGCTTGCGTTTCCGTTTCCTCAAACTCAAATTGTGTGCGTGATGAGCCGAACTTATTACTGCTGCTGCTGCAGCTATCATTCTGCTCTGGATTGGCACAACGGCATGATTTTTCATCATAAACGGTGCCATTGGGGCATTGGAACATTACAACATTCAGATTGGAGCTATCAGCATTTTCAGCATTTGAGCATTGATAGAACATGCTGCATTGTTTGGGATGACGACGGAAGCCCGATGGGCAGATGAATAAACTTTGTTCTTCGCTAATTTCCGGACATGGTGCAATCGAACTGTTCGATGGTGATGGTGGTGATGGTGATGGGGGCTTTGGGTTATTTACTACTTCCGTTGTTGCTTCAATTTGTTCAGTACTAGTCTCCAATAATGGACCACTAGTTGTAGTTGTAGTTTCAGGTCTGATTGTTGTCATAGGTTCCACGGTGCTTGTTGGCACATCTTGAGTGGTCCCTTGAGTGGTAGTTGTCATGCCATTTGTGGGTGTACCATTTGTTGTTGTTCCACTTCCGGACGAACAGTTTCCAGTGACCTGATCAGCATAATTACATGTCTCCAACGATGAGTCCCACACTGTGCCATTGGGACAACGGAATTTATGCGATTGATAAATTTCATTGTATTTGATGCATCGGTAATAAATTCTACAATCTTGAGGATCAGCATGGAAACCTTCAGAGGTGCATTTAAAATTCATTGTATCCGGCTCTAGTGTAGTAGTACCACCGGAATTGACTTCAGTTGTCGTTGGAGTTGGAACTGGTGGTTCGCTAGTAGTTGGGTTATAACCTGGTTGCGATGTTGTAAAACTAGTTGTTGTTGTTTCTGGATAATAATCGGTGGGTTTAGTCGGAGTTTCAGAAGTGGTAGGATTATCTGTTGGCTTCATTGGATATTTAGTTGTGGTGGGTTTCTCAGGATTATCTGTTGGTTTCATTGGATATTCAGTAGTGGTGGGTTTCTCAGGTTTATCTGTAGGTTTTGTTGGATATTCCGTAGTGGTGGGTTTCTCAGGATTATCTGTTGGCTTCATTGGATATTCCGTAGTGGTGGGTTTCTCAGGTTTATCTGTAGGTTTTGTTGGATATTCAGTAGTGGTGGGTTTCTCAGGATTGTCTGTTGGTTTTGTTGGATATTCAGTAGTGGTGGGTTTCTCAGGATTGTCTGTAGGTTTTGTTGGATATTCAGTAGTGGTGGGTTTTGTTGCCGCTTCTTCACTCGCTGTGGTTGTAGTCTGTTGGGTTGGATATTCTGTAGTTGGCTGAATCACAGTCGTAGGATCTTCGGTTTGACCTGAGCAGCGTGGAATATTTCCCACATGATCGCATGTTTGTAAATCTTCGTTCCAAGCAGTATTTTTGGCACATTGGAATTCATGTTTTGTATAGGAATCGCCATGCTTTAAACAGCGATAAAATTTGCGACAATTCTGTGGATCAGCCATAAATCCTTCGCCACTACATTCGGTGCCTGGTGGCAAATTTGGCACAGGTGTTGTTGTTGTTGAGATGGTAGTAGTAGGAGTCATGGTGGTGGTTGGAAGATTTAGTTCAGTGCTTGTAGATTGTTGAGATTGTTCAGTCGTAGTAGTCGGTCTGAAAGTCGTAGACCACATTGTGGTTGTAGTTTCAATTTCAGATTCAGTTTCAGATGTGGTAGGTCTATTTGTTGTTGTCCACATTGTAGTTGTAGGTTGTTGTTGTTGATCGGTAGTTGTCGAATCGGTGCTTGTTTCAATTGGCTGATTGGTTGTTGAATTGGGATCCATAGTTGGCATGGGTGATGTAGTAGATTCTGTGGTAGCTGTTGTATTACCATCATCAACACTGGGATTGCATTTATTCATATCATGATTGCATGTTTGTAAATTCTGATCCCACACAGTGCCCTTACCGCAATTGAAAGAATATTTATTGAAACCACCGCGTCCATTGCTAATACAGCGATAGAATTTGGAACAATTGCTTGGATCACCAATGAAACCTTCAGTTTTGCACTTTACATTCGAATCTGGCTGATTCGACGCTTGCGTAGTGGGTCGCATAGTACTAGTGGACTCTTGAGTCGAAGTTGAAGTTGAAGTTGGATTTGAATTTGGAGATGTTGTTGTTGATATTGGAGATTGAGAATTTTCTTGATTTGGACGTTGTGTTGTTTGTTCACTTAGACAGTTTTTATCTTTTACTGCCCATCGATGATTACAGCTCATAATATCAGCATCCCATATAGTGTTTGAGCCACAAGAGAATGCAATCAACATGAAGCCACCTCTGATCATTATCTATGCATCTATAGAACTTGCTACAGTTAGTTTTATCTCCTATAAACTGACCATGCGAAAGGCACTTTTCAGATGGATTTGACACTGTTGATACTGTTGTGGATTCAGAGTTACCTGACTCAGATGTTGTCGTTGTCGTTGTCGTTGTCTCCTCGGTGTTACTCGAGGTCGTGGATGCTGATGATGTTTGCTGATTATTGTTGTTGTTTGGCGGTAAATTACCGGCATCTTTACACTTTAAGCTTTGCATATCCACTTGTGCTCTATGATCGCAGCTGTTGGCATCAGGATGCCAAATTGTGTTGCCTGGACATGTGAATGAAACCATTGTGAAACCGCCTTTACCGTTATCTACGCAGCGATAAAATTTCGAACAGTTATTTTTGTCAGCCAAAAAAGTCTCTTCGCTTTCGCATTTGTCTGCTGGCTTAAATGGTTTTTGGGTTGTAGATGAGGTGGAAGATCCCTGGTTAGAGGAAGAACCTTGATTAGCAGATGATCCTTGATTCGATGATGATCCTTGATTAGAAGAGGATCCTTGATTTGACGATGATCCTTGATTTGATGACGAGCCTTGATTAGATGATGAGCCTTGGTTAGAAGAGGATCCTTGATTGGAAGAGGATCCTTGATTAGAAGATGAGCTTTGGTTGGAAGAGGATCCTTGATTAGAAGAAGATCCTTGGTTAGAAGAGGAGCTTTGGTTGGAAGAGGATCCTTGATTAGAAGATCCTTGATTAGAAGAAGATCCTTGATTGGAAGAAGAGCCTTGGTTGGAAGAGATTCCTTGATTTGATGACGAGCCTTGATTGGAAGAGGATCCTTGATTAGATGATGATTGTTGGCTGGATGACGAGCCTTGATTAGAAGAAGATCCTTGATTGGAAGAGGATCCTTGATTTGATGACGAGCCTTGATTGGAAGAGGATCCTTGATTAGATGATGATCCTTGATTAGAAGAAGATCCTTGATTGGAAGAGGATCCTTGATTGGAAGAAGAGCCTTGACTAGATGATGATCCTTGATTAGAAGAAGATCCTTGATTAGAAGAAGAGCCTTGGTTGGAAGAAGAGCCTTGGTTGGAAGATGAGCCTTGATTGGAAGACGATCCTTGAATAGAAGAGGATCCTTGATTGGAAGATGAGCCTTGATTGGAAGAGGAGCCTTGATTGGAAGAGGAGCCTTGATTGGAAGAGGATCCTTGATTGGAAGAGGATCCTTGATTGGGAGAGGATCCTTGATTGGAAGAGGATCCTTGATTGGAAGAAGAGCCTTGACTAGATGATGATCCTTGATTAGAAGAAGATCCTTGATTGGAAGAAGAGCCTTGACTAGATGATGAGCCTTGATTAGAAGACGATCCTTGATTAGAAGAGGATCCTTGATTGGAAGATGAGCCTTGATTGGAAGAGGAGCCTTGATTGGAAGAGGATCCTTGATTGGAAGAGGATCCTTGATTGGAAGAGGAGCCTTGATTGGAAGAGGATCCTTGATTGGAAGACGATCCTTGATTAGATGATGAGCCTTGATTAGAAGACGATCCTTGATTAGAAGAGGATCCTTGATTAGAAGATGAGCCTTGATTGGATGAAGATCCCTGACCGGCCATTGCCTTGCATTGTTCTTTTTGCACATCTGTTGGATGGTTGCAGCCCTTTGAATCAGGATCCCAAACTGTACCTGGCGAACAATCAAAAGATATTCTATCGAATCCGCCATTGCCGTTATCTACACACCGGTAGAAAATCGAGCAGTTCTTCTTGTCTGACAAATAAGTTTCTGAATTTTCACATTCGCCATCAGGATTTAAAGGCTTCAAAGTTGTCGTAGGACCATGACCGCTGTTTGAACTTGAACTCGATGAACTTTCAGTGCTGCTTTGATTAGATGATGAGCCTTGATTAGAAGAAGATCCTTGATTAGAAGAAGATCCTTGATTGGAAGAGGATCCTTGATTGGAAGAGGATCCTTGATTGGAAGAGGATCCTTGATTGGAAGAAGAGCCTTGATTAGAAGATGAGCCTTGATTAGAAGAGGAGCCTTGATTAGAAGAAGATCCTTGATTGGAAGAGGAGCCTTGACTTGATGAGTTTGATGTTGAGCTGTTCGAAGACGAGCTTTGTTGATTGCTGGAAGATTGCTGATTGCTACTTGTTGTGGATGATTCTTGCTGACTACTTGATTGATTGGTGGCGGAGGAGTTATTTGACTGATTGGCACCTGTTGAGGAAGCTTCGTTGCTGCTACTCGTCGTTTGATTACCATTAGTTGTGGATGAACTTGATTGTATATTGCACTGCTCCTTTTGCATTTCATCTGGAATAACACAAACTTTCTCCTTTTGGCTCCATATAGTTCCTGGCCCACACGTAAAAGGTACCTGCTCCAAAACATTATCGTTATTAAGTCGACATCTGTAAAATTTGGCACAGTCCATTTTATCAGGAATATAAGTGTTCTCGTCTACGCATTCTGTAGGATCCGGATCCGGTTTATTGCCAGTCTGGTTTTCTTGGTTATTGGATTGATTGTTAGCAGAGTTTTGGTTATTATTAGAAGATTGATTACTATTAGATTCTTGAGCCTGGCTTTGATTCTGATTACTGGCCGAATTCTGATTGCTGGATTGATTGGAGCTTGTTGTAGACTGCTGCTGATTACTACTTGATGTGGATGATTCATGATTGGAACTCGAACTTGAATGCTCTTGATTTGATGATGATGAGCTTGTGGATGACTGAGACGAAGAAGAGCTCGTTGAGCTAGACGAGGACGATGATGATGAGGTTGTATTCTGATAGCTTGATTGTGTAGACGAGGACTGTGTAGATGTTTGATCTACATATGAGTCATTCTGTGGATCATTCTTCTGTTGACGACACCCGCCATTAGAACGAACATCTGATATATGGTTGCAGGACTGAAGGGATTCATCCCAGGCAGTGCCTTTAGAGCATCTAAATCCGATTTTATTATAGCCATGTCCATTGGAGATACAGCGATAGAATACGCTGCAATCATTGTGATCAGTCATAAATCCATCATCAAAGCACATTGTAGACTCATCAGCAGCATAGCGCGCAGATGATGAGCTCGATGAAAATGAGATGACTTGAACACCACTCAGTCCAGTCAATCCATAATTTATAGGCAAATCATTTGCCCTGGCATAGGTGTGTAGCTCAACGGCGGCGGCAGAGGAGGAGGGTGTGACAAGCTGATGGTCTGCCTCGACACTGCTATCTACTATTTCGTTCATATAGTGTAGTGCACACTCCTCACGTCCGGCCAGCATTGGAGGCAAACACAGTTGGAGCATGTGGGAGAATATAGTGCCCTCTCGACAGGCTAACATATGGGATTGAATGTTATGGTCGTCGGACCGCCTCTCACAACGATAGTAGATACGACAGTCGTTGTCAGCGGGATAGAGACCCTCCCCTGGGCAGTAAAAGGTATCATCATCATGGTTGAAACGTGCATAGAGTGACGACGAAGATGGAATGTCTGGAATAAAAGTCAAGTGAGAGATTTCGATTAAAAATATATGCGAGTAAATTAATATTGTCAAGCTGCAAAGGACACTAGAGCAGTGATGTCATTTTTTTTTTTTAGTAAAAACAGCTAGATTGACGAAAAAAAACGGCTAAAAACAGCTGAATCCCAGGGAAAACAGTTGAAAAAACAGCTAAAGCTCAAAGTAAAACGCATAATTTTGCAGTAATTGTGCACTTAAAAAAAAAAAAAATTTAATACAACTGAGTTAAGTCTGTGGAATCCTTCCTAAGTCACTTGTACTTTTTGTTTGTATACTTCCTTCGGCATTGTAAATTTTTTAAATATTTTTCAAACAAATTTCACAATGTTAGTGATGGAAGACGCATCAATTTACATAGGTCTGAATTATTGAGAAAAATTTTTCGATATAAGTAAATAGCGATATTTTACAAATAGTAATAAATTATAATCGTCAAATGCGAAAGGAACAACTCAAAAAATTAAGAAAAAGTTATATAAAAATTTGTTTTTTTCAATTTGCTAAAAAAAACGCTAGAATTCCCGCTGCCCGCTGTTTTAATATTTTTCCCGCAATCGCATTTTCAAAACATTCAGATCTGGCGGGAAAAAAGCTGAAATGACATCAGTGCACTAGAGCTCTGAGTGCATTTTTAGTCTGTAGTATCTTGCCAATGCAAAACTACACTATATACGTATATATATCCAGGCAATTCAAAATCGGCCGCTGGAACAAACCATTGAACTGAAACTTCCTGTCACAAATGCCCCCCCCACTTGAATATATATTTTGCTCAATTTTGTGTGACGTTTCGAATTTCGAACTTTTTTGCGCCCTTTTTTGCTCTCTCTCTGAACGAAACGGGATTTTTGCGCGCTGTCAAAATAAATTTGATAATTTATTGTCATTCAATGGATGAGCTTGTTTTTTTGCTTGCTTCTTCTTATAGCATATACGTAGTATATATCTATGTATAAGTATTTATACTGCCGTTTCAATAAATTTAAATGCATTTATGGCCGTTACAGCGGAACAAATTCATTTACAAAATGAATTGTGTATATTTTTTGCTCCTTACCCTCCCAGTTAGCTGGCAGTTCATTTGCCACATTTTAAGGGTCTGTTCGTGTATAAAGCACAAAAAAAAAAAAAAAATTGTTCTTGTTGTTGTGGCGCATGCAAATCTGGCAAAAACATTGTAAACGCGCAGTCTAAAAATTAGACCTTTCTGGGATTTTAGACATAAATTTGCATTTGTCAGGCAGCGCGAGATTTTTTATTGAAACATGTATGTATATGCTAAAGCCAATGCTTTATGGCCTAGTTCATTTATTGCGATAAAAAAAACTTCCAAATCTATTGGCTATAAAGTTTAATTATGGCTAATGGTAGACCTGAAATTTGAATTATACTTGTAATAAAACAATTTTAAATACGCTGTTAAGTTGCTTAAGATTTTGCATGATGTTAATGCAAAATTCAAATGTTAAACAGCTTTTAGGAATTTTTGAATTTTTTATACCCTCTGAGGGGTATAATGGGTTTGTGAAAAGTATGTAACAGGCAGAAGGAGGCGTTGCAGACCCCATAAAGTATATATATTCTTGATCAGCATCAACAGCCGAGTCGATATAGCCATTTCCGTCTGTCTGACCGTCTGTCTGTCCGTATGAACAAACAGATCTCAGAGATGGTAAGAGCTACAATATCCGTTTTAAACAGTATCGACCACATATTTAGTTAGTCAATACAAGTTTGTTTCCTTTTTTTGATGCCACGCCCCATTCGCCCACAATTAGCGAAAAACCAGACATACCTCGAAAAAAAAAATACATGTTTTTGGCGAATATCTCGGTAACTATAACACCTAGAGTCACCAATGCAGGTTGCTATTTGCAATATTAAGGCAATGCCATCAAAATTTTTTGGATGCCACGCCTCCTTTGCCCACCAAATGTACAATTTCTTTGTAACTTTGCATGCCGCTGGCTCACTTATTTCTTAACGTATAGTTTTGTAACTTAGCATATACTTGCAGACAAATAATATCAAACGATTGTGAAAATTCAATCAAAATCGGACTATAATTAAAAAAGTTTGTCATACAACGAAAATCGCAACGAAAACGAAAAACGTGTGAGCGAGATAGACATACAAATATGTGTGCATGTTTAGTTCTTGCAGTGGCTACTTCAATTTAAAATTGGAAACGAAGCTCAGAGGGTATTACACGGTCGGCATGCCCGACTGACATTATCTTTCTTGTTGAATTTGTTTTATTTCAAGTAGTGGTTATCAGTGCATTTCAAAGCATAGATTCACCATGCGGCATAAAAAAAAGAAACCCAACATAGCCAATAAATTAACTTATTACATTCACTTACTACGTTCAGTGTGCGTATATCAGTCTCATCTCATCATCGTCAAACACAATCATGAATTCTTAATGCAAATATTTATACATGCATGAAACCCAATTGTCGAGAGCATTACTTAGGCAGGGTCAGGCCGCTGAGGCGAAATTGACCGTTTTGCGATTTTAATAATATATGATGTGTACTTTAGAGCTTATGCAAAATGGAATAAAAGGAGCGACCGCAAACTTGTGCGGCACCCAACGGGCAAAACAGTCAACAGTCAACAGGCGGAATTTGGCCCAAACCAAAGGTTGACCGCAGAGCATGGCCGCAAATAGTTTCGAATAGGCCATGACTCTCTCTGTCTCTGTCTGCTTCTATCCCTTCTATATCCCTTCTATATGCGACAGAGACGCACTGCCAAAACATGTAGTTTGTTTTGCTCTTAAAATTTCAATTTGGAGCATTATGGCACATTACGGCCATACTTAATGTAGTTATAAAAGTTTCAGAAATCCCATATTTTCGAAATTAGTGAGAGAATTTACAATTTTCAGCAGTGGACGTGAGACTAGACAGTAGTGCGTTGGTGCGCTACTTATTAACAAAATGACAAGTAGTAATTAATGATTTTTTTTTTTTTTGGTTTTCGTTTTCGTTTCATAATAAAATATTTATTGAGCAGCACTCTCTGGTTCTCTGGTTTTATGATAAAGTCATAACGGTGGTACACGCCATTAAGCTTCAACAATTTTGAAATAATTGCGAGTAGCGAAGTGTTGGGTAACGCGCGGGTTTTGCTGGGTGGTTCTGGAAACAGTGATGTCATTTTTTTTAGTAAAAACAGCTAGATTGACGAAAAAAAACGGCTAAAAACCGCTGAATCCCCAGGAAAAACAGTTGAAAAAACAGCTGAAGCTCAAAGTGCTCGTAAAACGCATAATTTTGCAGTAATTGTGCACTTAAAAAAAAAAATTTAATACAACGGAGTTAAGTCTGTGAAATCCTTTCTAAGTCACTTGTACTTTTTGTTTGTATACATCCTGCGGCATTGTAAATTTCTTAAATATTTTGCAGAAAAATTTCACAATGTTAGTGATGGAAGAAATTGTTCGATATAAGTAAATACCGATATTTTTACAAATAGTAATAAATTATAATCGTCAAACGCGAAAGGATCAACTCGCAAAATTAAGAAAAAGTTATGTAAAAATTTGTTTTTTTCCCGTTGCCCGCTGTTTTAAAATTTTTCCCGCAATCGCATTTTCAAAACATCCAGATCTGACGGGAAAAAGGCTGAAATAACATCAGTGTCTGGAAAGTGTTTTAGCTCGCAAAAGAGTAATTTGATGAGGAAGGAGCATGCTGCGCCGCACACTGTTGGCAATTTTAATTTTAATTTGATAATTTGAAGCAATGTTTGATTTGTTGCCCAACACACAGAAAGATAGAGAGCTACAGAGAATGGCAATATAATTGAGTAAGGGAAATGCCAAGCGAGAGCAGAGTAGAGAGAGAGAGAGAAAGAGAGACAGGGAGATATTGCAAATATACTTAAGTCTTATTGCTTGCTTGGCAGTTTCCGTTTACGCCCAAGGCACTTGGTGCGCTAACCTGGCATATTTTAACGTACAATTTGCGCTTTGCTGCATTTTGTCAGGCAACGGAACGGAATTGCGTAGTGGCGCGCTTAATTAGTTATTAGAATCTGGGGCAGATATACTACAACAATTTCCAATTAGCTTCTGCCCCAGGCGCTTAAAGTTGTCGTTCGACATATCGTATATGAATAGGGTGTTATGTAAATACTTTTCGTTGTCAGTTTATATTTTTTAAAGGCAAAATAACTGTTGATAGTATATTTTTCAACGCTCAATCCTCTCCGGAAATGTTAACTTTTTTCAACTATATCACACAGCTTCGAAATGAGCAATCTATTATAGTTTAGAGCGACAACATAGCATAATATAAAAGAATTACATTTAAATTTTTTTACAAGGTTATCCTCGAGATTATTGGATTTAAATGAAATGATTCTAGATACATCCTAAAGTCTTAAGTTTTTATTTATAAATTTACAAAATTTATAATTACTCGTCTACCTTTATCTTTATTTTAAAGGCAAAATAAAACCGTTGATAGTATATTTTTCTACGCTCAATCCTATCCGGAAATGCTAATTTTTTTGTTTTTTTTTTTGTTCGAATCGGTCAACTATATCCCACAGCTTCGAAATGAGCAATCTGTTATAGATCAGAGCGACAACATAGCATAAGATGAAAGAATTATTTTTAATTTTTTTTATAAGGTTATTCTCGAGATTATTGGATTTTAACAAAATGATTCTAGATACATTCTAAAGTCTTTAGTTTTTATTTATAAATTTACAAAATTTATAATTACTCGTCTACCTTTATCGTTGCCCCCATCGGCAAAACCCCCATATTCTGATCGATACAAACCAAGGACCGTAATCATTATGAGTTATATTTTAAAAATCATAAAATAATGTTCAAATTTAATTTTTTATCGATTTTCTTCAAAATCATTATCATTATTTTTGAGTAATTCATGAAAAACTTAACTATAATGATTATATTTGATAAAAAAAAAAAATAGATAAAAAATAATGATTAAAAATGATTTTTATTTTTTTTCGCTCAAAAAAAAAACTCAACAGTAACATACGGCTTCCAAAAATAGTGTCCCTAGGTGTTATAGTTATCGAGATATTAGAAAAAACCTGTATTTTTCCCGAGGTATGTCTGGTTTTCGTTTATTGTGGGCGAATGGGGCGTGGCATCAAAAAAAGGAAACAAACTTGTATTGACTGACTAAATATGTGATTGATACTGACTAAAACGGATATTGTAGCTCTTACCATCTATGAGATCCTTTCATTCATACGGACAGACAGAAGGACAGACGGACATGGCTATATCGACTCGGCTTGTGATGCTGATCAAGAATATATATACTTTATGGGGTCTGCCACGCCTCCTTCTGCCTGTTACATACTTCTGACAAACCCATTATACCCCTCAGAGGGTATAAAAACTGCAAAAAAGCTGACAGATAAAAGAATTCAGTATATATACTTAAAAGAAGCTCACAAATTGGTTTAACACAACATTTTCATAGATTTCGAGTATAGTTATTATGCTTTCACAAAACTAATCAAAAGCAAAACTTTGCTTAACAACAAGAAATCCAAGAATATTATGCGAACAACAACAACAACAACAACAACCGCAATCCAACTACCAACTACCGCCTGCTGCTCAGATTTTACTCCTACTCCTATTCCAGCTATCCTAATTCTATTCCGGCTATGGCTTCTATTCCTGCTATTCTTGCTGCTGTTCTTGCTGCCGTTTGCTGCCAGTTCGAACAAATTTAATTCATTGTGAGCTATTCATTTAGCATGCACAACCGCACCGCTACTTTCATGGCGTCCCTCGACCATCAACCCGCTGCACTGGATTGGGTGCAGCGGGTGAATACGGCGTACAGTGTACAACGTACAGATGTTCTTGTTATTATTGGCGTGCCATGCGGTGAGCTAAAAGAAGACAGCAGTTCCTTAAAGGCAAAAAGCCCCTTTCCTTTTTATACCCTCTGAGGGGTATATTGGGTTTGTCAGAAGGCGATTTGTATGTAACAGGCAGAAGGAGGCGTGGCAGACCCCATTTTTTTACGAATATCTCAGAAACTATAATACCTATGGACACAAATTTTGGCATGTAGGTTGCTGGATACAATATAAAGATAATGCCATCAAAATTTTTCGGATGCCACGCCTCCTTTGTCCACCAAAAGCACAATTACGTTGTAATTTTGCAAGCGGCTGGCTCACTTATTTCTTAACGTATAGTTTTGTAACTTAGCATTTACTTGCAGACAAATAATATTAAACGATTGTGAAAATTTCATCAAAATCGGACTATAATTAAAAAAGTTTGTCATACAAAGAAGATCGTTACTTTCAAGCAAGGCATAGCCACGTGCATTGCACTGTGCGAGCGAGATAGACATACAAATATGTCTTTATATTAAGTTCTTGCAGCAGCTACTCCAATTCGAACTCATATAATTGGAAACGAAGCTCAGAGGGTATTACACGGTCGGCATGCCCGACTGACATTTTCTTTCTTGTTCGTTTTGACGTCACTTGCTTGGCATGGCTCACTCTTTTGTCTTTCTGCCCACATTTCTATTGGAAACATTTGAACCGCGGGTGAGAAAGAACCTAAGTACACAAACCGCTTTGTGTGGCTTCAATTCATAAAGTGGAAATTTAACACAATCACACATAATACAACATATGCATCATATGTGCTAGTTGTAGACTAGTTTAAAGGCAAACATTGAAATATTTCTATAGAATTACTGCAGAGCGGTTGTAATTGTTATTATTCTTGTGGTGTACGGCTTCAAGCTTAATTGAATATATACTTATTGTAAGTACAAGGATACTTTTGTATGTGTTCCGTAATAGCTGGCAGCACTTTGTTGCGCCGCTCTACAAATGAAATTAATTGGGGAACCGCGGGCAAAGCACACACATTCACAAAGCTCAAACTACTTAACTTATTCAACATTATAACTGCAGGCTGTTGGCACTTATTTTACTTTCTAGTTGGCCAAGTTATCGAACGTTGTATGGGAATACCATAAAAGACTAACTAACTAGTTTATGTTAGTATAGTACTAAAAAGAAATCGGCGGCCCTAAACACTATGCATAATCTTGATAAAAGAGAATGAATTTGCAAGTGTCATTAGACATAATATTCTTCTTATATTCCTATTATACTATATATCATAAACATTGGCACTAAATTTAGGGAGTAAACGCATTGAGTTACAAAGCAACTTGATTAATATTGCGGGAGCTCCCTCATTTTCAACATTAACTGACTGCTAACATGCCACATGACATTGCCAAAAAAAAAACAAGAAAGAAATTGTCAGTCGGGCATGCCGACCGTGTAATACCCTCTGAGCTATGTTTCCAATTAGATGAGTTTAAATTGAAGTAGCTGCTGCAAGAACTTAACATGCACACATATTTGTATGTCTATCTCGCTCACACGTTTTTAGCTTTCGTTGCTTGTGTGAACAGCTCAGTGCACTGCACGTGGTTATGCCTTGCTTGAAAGGAACGTTTTTCGTTGTATGAGGAACTTTTTTAGTTATTGTCCGATTTTGATTAAATTTTCACAATCGTTTGATATTATTTGAATGCAAATAAATGCTAAGTTACAAAACTATACGTTAAGAAATAAGTGAGTCAGCCGCTTGCAAAGTTACAAAGAAATTGTGCTTTTGGTGGGCAAAGGAGGCGTGGCATCCAAAAAATGTTGATGGCATTGTCTTTATACTGCAAATAGCAACCTGCATGCCAAAATTGGTGACCCTAGGTGTCATAGTTACCGAGATATTTGCCAAAAACATGTTTTTTTTACGAGGTATGTCTGGTTTTTCGCTTATTGTGGGCGAATGGGGCGTGGCATCGAAAAAAAAAAAGATTCTTGTATTGACTGACTAAATATGTGATCGATACTGACTAAAACGGATGTTGTATTGCTCTTACCATCTCTGAGATCAGTTTGTTCATACGGACAGACAGACGGACAGAAGGACAGACAGACAGACAGACAGACGGATATGGCTATATCGACTCGGCTGTTGATGCTGATCAAGAATATATATACTTTATGGTGTCTGCCACGCCTCCTTCTGCCTGTTACATACTTTTCACAAACCCAATATACCCCTCAGAGGGTATAAAAAAAAACACACGAAAGAACATAAAGTGACCAGTCGAAAGCAGGTCAACTCCAATGATAACAATATAGTCGAAAGGGGTCAACGCTTAACGGAGTAAGTAAGCATAGGAGCAGCTAAAAAGCATTCATGTAACTAACGATGTTAGCCAAGTTCTGCAAAAGACATCGCACAAGACTTACAAAACAAAAAAAAATAACACAGAAGAAGGTCTTGCAGGGACTGGCTACAAGTTGACTCGTTTCTGAATAGATCTGCTTCATGGGCTGTCGCCTCTAACTTATTGGTGTGGTGTAGGTTTTGTTGGCCTAAATAGGTGGGATGTGGGATGTGGGCTGGATGGCTGGTGGATCGATGGTTGAGTGGTTGGGTTTGGGTTTTGGGTAGGTGTGGCTAAGACAGCAGATAGTTTTGCGAAACATAGGGGGTAGGTGGTGGTGGAGTGTTGGCAGACTGCTTTCTGCTTCAGGCTTTCATTATAATTTTGAGTGAGTCAATGGTGTACATTGTCTTGGTGCATGTTCGTGTTCTTTTATGAGTCATTTTGTTGTTGTTGTTGCTGTTCTTTTACTTAGTTACTTATAGTTGTGTGTGTCTACTACTATATGCAATTAAATTAAATATTTAACTTAATTACATGAACGAACTAACGCGTCGTACAACACGCAGCAGTTGAGACTCCTTAGGATGACAGGCGAGTCAAGGCGACACCCAACAACAAGGCAAGTCGAGACGACATCTCCTTGGACCTGTCAAATATGACAACGCGCTCAATAATACAACAGGATTGTAGGAAGTAATGAAAGTCAATTGTTACGAAGAAAAGCCAGAAGCAAGAGCCAGAGCGACACAGTCACGTGCTAGCCGTGTTTTTGCTAACTATACTCAGTGGGTCAGGTCCGAACATCCCCCACTGCACCCTTAACATTCTTTACTTTACTTTACATCCCCTGGACGCTCTTCTAACCGTAATGACAATGTTGCTTACACTTTGCGTCGCTGCTGCTGTCTGTTTCTTGCTGCTTGCTAATTGAATTTAATGTAGTTTAATTGAGACGAACGTGATTCTAACTAAAAGCGCTTTATGTTTAATTTAGCAGCAACGATAGCAGCAGCCAGAAGCATGAGCAGTTAACAAACCAGCATTCAGGCTTTCAGTTAGGCAGTCAGGCAAGAGTTCAATAGATGAATGGACGGAGGGATGGAGGGGTGACCAATTCTTGCCACTCAACTACTTAGTTGACATGATAAGTGCTGAGATGCTCTTAAATTGTTTAAAATGCAAATTAATTGCTGCCAAGTCAAGGCAATTTAGTGAGTAAATGTGTGCGACAAATGCATTTAAATATTTAATATTTGAATTTAGCAGATGTCAGCAAATTTTCTTCAAGTTTATCAAACAAATGAATTATGCATGCCAATGATAAAAAAAAAATAGAAGAAGTTTGCCCCTGGCAATCGGCAACTATGTCACACTTTGCGTATGAGTAATAGTGTTGCCAGAAAATCGAAGCAAATGGCCAAGTTGCATTTGATTTCAAGGACATTTCCAATATTAAAAAGCTGTTCGAGTGCAGCACAGCGCGAAATTCAAACGCAGCTGCTGCATTGCATTCCGAAATTGCTGTAATAAAGGCAACAAAACTACTAAAATAGAGTAAGTAAGAAGAACAGGAGTAGCAGTAAGAGTAGGAGACAGAGACAGAGTAACAAGGCAAAGGGAATTTTCAACAGCGACAGCTGCTAGAATTAGCTTACAGTTTTGCTACTACTTTTTTACTTTATTTTTTTTTGAAGAACCAGCAGACGAAGCAACTGTCAGAAAACCAGGCATACTATCATCACGCAAAGAATGTCACAAAAAAAAAAAAAAAAAAAAATCGCCAAGCTGTATAATAAATTGAATTTATTCTGACTGGTCATTTGGCGCATCTAAGGCCGTGGCTTACATACATATACACTTGAAAGTAAATACGAGAACTATCTCTTTTTATTTTCTCTCTCCATCTCGTATATCGTATAATCCTTGACACCATCATTGCAGCACACGTACTACTGCTACTGTCCACCATGATGCAGTCAGCGACGAAATGCCACCAGACATAAATGAAATTACCTACCAAGCCCAATGGACAGCCAGTTGGACAGACTCAGTTGCTCAAATGCTTAAAAATGAGACAACAACAACAAACTTGTGAGGCAGCTCAATAATCCAAATATTATATTTACATCACACAGCCAGTGAACAGAGCTTACTTCTTTGTGGAATGCAAAAGGGAAAAGTACTTAAATGAAAACTGACATTTCAATTCTTACATTTTGTCTTGCATAGCATTTGCACAGAACACAGCAGTATTCTGCTGCAGCCGAAAGCTAATTCAATAAAATCTAAAGCCAGCCAGCAAATTCTGAAAATCACTGGTACAATAAAATGGTGTACAATATCACAGCAAAAATATTAAAAAGAAGAGTGTTAAATATGGTTAATATGGTATTGATTATACAATGTCAGGTAGTTGGAAAAAGTTGGATTTATGTCCAAAAATTATTCTAATCTATTATCGGATAATATCATAAAATTTCAAAATCTTTTTTCACATAATGCTTTAGAACCTTTAAGATTACATTAAAAACTTCAAAAACAAACTTCAAAATGTTTTAGAAAGACAAATTAGTTTGTATCAGAGACCGTAAATAATGATTATTTTTTTATGCCATCAACATTTTTTGGATGCCACGCCTCCTTCGCCCACCCAAAGCACCATTGCGTTATTACTTTGCAAGCGGCGGGCTTACTTATTTCTA
Organism: Drosophila tripunctata; assembly: GCA_035047385.1. Lineage (NCBI taxonomy): Eukaryota > Metazoa > Arthropoda > Insecta > Diptera > Drosophilidae > Drosophila > Drosophila tripunctata. Next base: position 2,036,705 of record JAWNPS010000220.1, read on the forward strand.
AACGTATAGTTTTGTACATTAGCATATACTTGCAGACAAATAATTTCAAACGATTGTGAAAATTTCATTAAAATCGGACTATAATTAAAAAAGTTTGTCATACAACGAAAATCGTTACATTCAATCAAGGCATAACCGCGTGCATTGCACTGTGCGAGCGAGATAGACATACAAATATGTGTGCACGTTGAGTTCTTGCAGCAGCTACTCCAAATTGAACTCATCTAATTGAAAACGAAGCGCAGAGGGTATTACACGGTCGGCATGCCCGACTGACATTTTCTTTCTTGTTTTCACTACGATTTCAATCACCAAAATGCGAAAGAAACTTTGTCTACTTATGTTGCTGAACAGTGATGAAATGCTTACGTAGGTTGCCACATTAACCTCAAGGTCATTAACATTCATTCTACCAAGATGCTGAGAAAACACCAATCTACTATAAATTAAAAATTAGAATAAAACGCCTAAGCCGCCTCCCCGTCGACAGTTTTGTGAACTGTGAAGTGTGAAGTAAAGTGAAGTGAGTAAATGTCTCAGTCAGTTTAAAACAATAGGTCCGCAAAGGACCGGAGGCCACGGAAGTTATCATCATCAACTCAACTGAACTGAACTCAACTCGGCTGCTCAGAGTTGGATACTTAGCGTATAAGTACCACGAAGAAGACAGAAGTAGAAAAGTTTTTTACTCTCGGTGCAGACTGTTAGCCGAAACCTCTTTAATTGCCTACAATCAAAAAGTCAACAAAGTACTATAAACAGCTAAAAGCCAAGCAACAAGCATCCATTGCATTGCCAACTTCTAGGTCCAAGTGCCAACTGAATGCACGTGTTAATTATTTATTTGAGTATCATTCGAAGCGAACCTCGCGGCCAGAGTTATTCTTGGTAGAGCTGATGGAGCTGACAATACAAAAAATTCCTCAACTGCTTGGGGTTCCACGAATAAATTATACACATTATTATTTAGTTTGGTCGGTCTCGAAAAGAAACCACAGCGGCTGTAAGCATATACTCTTCTTAGTTAAGAGTTATGTACAGACAAACCGCTTATTTAGATTACAGCTGGCTTCTCTACAGAAAGATGTAGACGCAGATAGAAATACATAGAATGCAAACATTTCAGCTGGCTACAATCTTGAACCAATCTTGGTCAGTTTTTATACCCTCTGAGGGGTATATTGGGTTTGTCAAAGAATGTTACAGGCAGAAGGAGGCGTGGCAGACCCCATAAAGTATATATATTCTTGATTAGCATCAACAAGCCGAGTCGATATAGCCATGTCCGTCTGTCCGTCTGTGCTGTCTGTCCGTATGAACAAACAGATCTCAGAGATGGTAAGAGCTACAAGTATCCATTTTAGTCAGTATCGATCACATATTTAGTCAGTCAATACAAGAACCTTTCTTTTTTCGATGCCACGCCCCATTCGCCCACAATAAGTAAAAAACCAGACATACCTCGGAAAAAATAGAGGTTTTTGGCGAATATCTCGGTAACTATAACACCTAGGGACACCTAGGACCTAGCAACCATGCAGGTTGCTTGATGCAGTATAAATATAATGCCATCAACATTTTTTGGATGCCACGCCTCCTTCGCCCACCAAAAGCTCAATTGAGTTGTAACTTTGCAAGCGGCTGACTCACTTATTTCTTAACGTATAGTTTTGTTACTTAGCATTTACTTGCATTCAAGTAATATCAAACGATTGTGAAAATTTCATCAAAATCGGAGTATAATTAAAAAAGTTTGTCATACATCGAAAATCGATGCTTTCAAGCAAGGCATTGTCACGTGCATTGCACTGAGCTGTGCACACAAGCAACGAAAACGAAAAACGTGCGAGCGAGTTAGACATACAAATATGTGTTCATGTTATAAGTTCTTGCAGCAGCTACTCCAATTGGAACTCATATAATTGGAAACGATACTCAGAGGGTATTACACGGTCGGCAACAAGTTGCTGTGGCCTAAAAGAATTGTCTTCTGTTCTGCGTTGTTGTGGTACCAAAGCTAAACGTCCACTTAAATTATAGAAAGACAATTGTGTACACTTAAACTCTGCGCTTTGCGATCATTTTCAATTAAATGCTCACACCAACCCTCTAGGTTTATGTTATGAGCTATTTCAGCTTCATTACTATTACCAGTTTGTGTTGAAAAAAACTCAAGCGTAAGAAGAAGAAGACTGATGGAATTTAATCTATGATCTAAGTGTAAACTTAACAAGTCAATGGTTCATGACAGCAGCAGCTATCAGACGATGCTATGTTTGTTTGCTGGCAGTGTCCGTGCGATTTAGTTGACTTCAACACGAAAGGTCCTGAGACTCTCTCTCTCTCAATGATTGCAAAACTTGGCTGCTTAAGCAACTGTGGAAAAATTCAACACTTTTGCCTCGACTTTGCGCATTTGTCATAATAAAATTATCATTTGCCTGGGTCCAGTGCATAGCGAAACGGGCTTTGGGACAGAAAGAAAGACAAACAGAGAAAAAAACAGAACAGAAACAGACTCGAGCCTCGTCCAACATGCCTAGGAGCAGCAGACAACCTAGCGGCTCTAACACTTATCAGCGTGTTGACAGTCATCAGTGCGACGGACGGGCAACCAACCAACCAACCAGCAACAAACAGTCAGCAAGCCAGAAGTTGGTAATAGAAGCAGATGCAAAAATAGCAGCAGAAGCAGAAGCAGAAGCAGCAGCAGCAACAAAAAGGCAAGTGCCTCAGCAAATTTTTGCAATTTCTAATTTGCTTTTACTCGCTTGTTTTATGTGCCACTGCAGCAGATTTCATTCCCATTGATTCCAGACAGTTGTTTTGCTGCTTCTTCTTTTTGAATCTGAGTCAAAGTCCCAAGGGAGTGTGCAAATCTAGCTGTTGGCGATATTATCAAAATATCTCACTTTATTTTAATTAGATAAAGCATACCTACTTTCACTTTTCCGTTAAATAAAAAACAAATTGTTTGCTAAACGATTATTTGGCCGGAGAGATGAAGAGATAGGGTGGGTGATACGGGGATACGGGGATACACTAAAAGTTACGCCCCCCAAAATTCAAATCACGTACTCTGGCTATTGATATTTCTTCTGACCAATTTCACGCAGCTGCAACAAATCAAATATCAGATACGAATCTGCTGCGAGTCGAGCTAAGTCGACGCGACAGTAGTTTTAAATAAATTGAAAATTGAAAATTCTAAATTTTTAATAAAAATTGTCGCAATATGGCAATGAAATTGTCATGAGCAGTGTGTGGACCGGACCTTCGTCTCTGAATCCCAATGGTATATCAATAGCAATCACGTGATCAGCTTTCATTGCATTGCAATTGCATTTTTTTTATTTTTTTTTATATCCCTATGATTGCACACACACAGAAATACATGCTGAATGTGTCAGTGGAATACCATTTTTTTTTTGATAAATTTATCATCGTCTTTTGGTGTTGTTGGTTTTGCTGTTGCTGTTGCTATTGGTTTATGTTTTATTTTTTTGTGGTGGCCGCGGATGTATGAAAGGATTTGGTGTATCGCTATCGGAGCATTGATGTAATCGTTTGAAATTCTGACAAACTTTCATTTCATTTTGTCATTCATATTTCAATGATAAGTCGTTCTCAAAATCTTTAAAGTAATTCAATTTAATCGCAAGCTTCACTTTTATGCATTAAATTATTTATATATTATTTTCTTAAACAGTATAAAATGCAGTTAAGATAAATGCTACATTATAATATGTTCTCGTTTAATTTTAGAGCACAGAGCATACATTCTATATATTGACAATTATGATATTTATATTATATGAGCTCAAAGCGTTTTGAGGGACATGCAAATTAAATTGCTGAATCTCTGTCATCAAAGCTGGTAGTACGGAATTTGCAATATTGAATTCGCACGGGACAACAAATATTTTTTTTTATGGTTTATATTGATATATATATACAAACAAAAATGCATATATCTATGGCATATATGCATTTGTTTTATGCATAAAATAAAAACGTTGCTGCAAAATCTCACGTCATTGTGACTATTTTAACTATTTGGAGGAATTTATTAGAGAATAGCACGACTATAAGCTACCTTATTTACAACTTTATTAATATGTTTTTATATTTTTATATTTTGGTATTTGGTGTTTAAGTTGGCTTATGAAAATTTACAGCGAATATGCTCCCTCTTGATAAGTCTCTATTGTCGGCTGCACTTAAGCCCAATTCTTGTGTGCTTGGGTGCTTGTACAGCATAAAAAGAGTATAATAAAAAGAGCATATTTTACTGAATGCATTGCGCATTGTGATTTTGACAGGTAATTAGTTTTACGCAATGCGCCGCTGGTACCACTTTGAAGTCTGCACCAAATGAATTCCTTGTGCATTGTAAAATATAAAATGAAAAAAATTCTATAAAATATCCGGAACCTGTGCATTGCCAATTCAACGAATGGATAATATGTTCATATTACATTTATTACAGATGTAAAGAGTGCGTCACATTTGCATAAGCAACTGATATTTTTAATTACACTGAGCCAAAAATTCCATTTTAAAATCACAAACGCGACATATTAATTCAATAATTTTCCACTTAGGGAAAAAATAATAGTGAAATACATTAAATTAACAATTTTCAATTTTGATTTAATGATTTTTCATATTAATTTTGTAAAATATGTTTAAATAACTTTATTTCAATGTTGTACAATATTATATATATATATTTTCATTTTAAATATTTTAATAATTTTCATTTTAAATTCTATATTGTTTCTCTTTTAAATCAGCTACACCTACTTTTAAGTCAATAATGCGTTCATATTGATTCAATTTGGAATTATCTTAAATCGATAAGAATTCAATATTGTTTTTAAAATGTTTCCATATAAATATGGTGAATATTGTGCAACATTAAATTAAGGTTGTTCTATATTGAAACAAAAATTTTTTAAATATTTGAATCAATGAATTAAAATATTGAATCAATGTGGTTTTTATTGATTTTAGGTTGTTTTTTCTCTGGGTGTACCTACAAATATCCTGTTGAGTGTTTATTATGTATTGTCTTATATTGGACTGCAGTTGAAGTCGTTTTAAAATATACATAGGTATAAATATTTATAAGATAAGCCGTCTGTCGCTTGTCTGTAAATTATGTATATGCTGAAACTTAATCTATGTTTACCTCGAGATGCAGCGGCGCCAATGCAAACGCAAAGCAGTAGCATTCGGCAGACCCAGCGTACTTCCGCTTTAGATGCGAGCGTCATTGTTGTCGCCATTTTGTCGAGCTGCGAAAATCGTGGCGTCATCTGTGGCGCCATTGCGTTTTATGTTGCCAAAATGTCACAACAACTGCAAAGAGAGATGGAAAGCAGAGTGGTAGGAAGTGTTAAAAAATTTGTAATATACAACAATTGGAATGGGGAAATGGGTAAATGATTTTCGAATTTTTTTGTAAACAGCTGTAGAATAACTATGCAAAACATTAAGTTTCAATTAGAGTTGACACTCAGCCAAAAGCCAGGCAATTTTGCGCATCATAAATTTCAAATCAATTTTGCTAATTAGCAAAAGTAGCTGGCAATCAAGAGGTCGTCCAGGCTGCAAACCAATTTCAAGTTGCTGAACTAAGTCGCAGTTAAATGAATTACGCGACAGTCTGCAGGAACAACAACAAAGAAAGAAAAGGAAAGGAGAGGAAAAAAGAGAAGCCGTAGAGTAGAAACAGTAGAGAAACGTATGTATGTGAAGAAAGTGCCATTTCTCTGGACTGCCGGTGCACTTGATTCATATTTTTTGTTTTTTGTTTTTACTCTCTGTTTCCTGCTCACACTTCTAGTTAACGCGCTGTTCGCTTTCATTTACACAATTTGCACACGGATGTCCGTTGCGCTGTTGCTTCCTTTTGCCTATTTGACTTTTGTTTTGACCCGCCGAAATCCTTTTAATAAGTTAATTGTTACAGCACTGTTGCACTTTTAGCCGCTTTTGAATTTATGATTAGGTCGCCGCCAAGGATGTAGCAAAGTACTTAGTGCAGCTCAAGGCTTTTTCCGACTCTCTGTTTCTTTTTTTTAGGCTTCTCTTTAATACTACTTGGACTTGGACAGTCGTGGTCTACATTCTACATTCTGAAGCCAGTACAGAACGCGTGGTTTTCACATAAATGTCAACTGTGGCTGCTGCCTTTTTATTAAGTTGACTTTTATGCATTTGTCGAGCTTCCTCTTGAATAATATTCATTGCTGTAAATGGTATACGCAAGGACAACGTCATTGTCATTATTATCATTCGTGCGTTTTTCTTGGCAGCCCTCTTCTACCAATGACTGACTCTGTGTCAACTTCATAATAATGGCATTTTCTTTATTTTGTGCAAAAGTTTCCATGAGGAAATGTACTTACCGTGGTCCCAACTATAAACTGTTTGTCTAATTACAACTAAATTGCTAGCATATTTATTTTTGATTGGGCCAAGTATGAGTACAAATTGCAATTGAATATATATTAAATTTAAAAGTGCTGAGGGCCGAGTGAATTTCTCAACACAATTTCCACAAACTTTTAACCACTGTTGTTTCATTTATAGTTGGTTGCTTGACACGGGAGCGTTAGCAGCAAGCTGGAAAGATTCTATTAACCTAAGAAATTACGAGAAATGAAAACTTATTACGAGAAGTCATTAAGATTCGAAAGAATTTAAAAAACTTCTAAAGAAAAACTCAAAGTTGCGAACTAGGCTCTTTATCGATGTAGGCTCATTGGTCGTTGGCGCTGGTATGGTATGGTATGTTAACAGTGCAGCCTTACAAACTGTGTTGACGGTTTTGAGACAAAGCCCTGAGCCGAAGTTGATGGTAGTGTAAGCTTTACTTTTAAGTTTTAACTTCATACCGACCGAAAGGAAACTCCAAAAATAGTTGAGGTGCATTTTTGCTTCAAAAATTTAACAATATGTATATTTAAAATTTGCCAACTATTTACTTATTTGCTATTATTTTTATGAATTGTAGCTTGCCGCTTTTGTAATTTGTAATTCCATTTAAAGTTTGATTAAAAAACTTTTAATTGTTTCTTATTAAACGTTGTGCATTAAATCATTTAAATAAGCTATTGGCTTGATTTATTATGTTATGATTGAGTTTTTAGTTAGGTTAACCGAGTCATCGAGTCATCGAGTCATCGAGTCATCATCGTTACTTTTATTAATGTTATCTGTTACGGCAAAGTTTGCAAACCACGTACCAATGTCAGTTTCAGTTTCAGCTTCATTTCGTCGTGATTTTTTTCATATTGCCTGTGCATTTTTATCAGCCATTTGGCGACTCATTAAGTGATGTCGTCTCTTCTTGTCCGTTCTGGGCTGTCTGCATGTCGCTGATGTCTGAGTGTCTGAACTGCAATTTAAATGCGTCATTGGCGATTGAGTTTTACATGCTTTTAATTGACGTCGTCGTCATGCAATAAAATTCAATTTATTCCGCACGCCATTGATAGTAATTCATACTGATGCAACCACCTATTATGGCCCGTTGTACCTATTGTACTCTTTTATATATGTTGTACCTACAGCAAACTGATGAGATGGAATATGCGTAACCGTATCGCAAATATGCAATATCTGAGTTAACTTAAATATACACAATTTTTAAATCAAAATTCAAATGTAAAAAATGTGTTCTTAAAGAAATTTTAGAATATATTATTCTGAAACTTATATCACAGACACTTAAAATGATTTAAATAATTGAATCCAATAATTCTTTTTAAAACAAAATTCAAATGTAAAAAATGTGTTTTTAAAGAACATTTTAGAATATTATTCTGAAACTTATATCACAGACACTTAAAATGGTTTTAAGTAATTGAATCCAATTATTCTTTGCCTAAATTAATTTTATTTTGGAGTTGCGGTCTTAAAAAGATTTATTGTCTGTTTTTAATAACTATACGTTCTTGTCGCTTTTTGTTCAACAAAGTAGAAATGAGCATTGAACGTTGTATTATAACTTGTTTTTTTTCATAGCCGAAGTAAGTTAAGTTTTGCTATAAAGGTTTGTCTATTCTTCATAAAAGCTTGTAGTATTATAATCGAGGCAATCACTCAGTCGTTATCAGTGGCATCGTGCAAAGGTTTTTAAACTCGCCAAAGAAAATTAAAAATTAAAAATCCCAGCATGATTGAAAATGTGACCAAAGAGTGTAATTAAAGAACACGTTGTCAGTCTCGGTCTCGGTCTCGGTTTTGGTGCCAGTTTTTAGTCTCCGGGTCTAATGACGATGACAAATCTAAATTTACCAATTTTCCAAAATATTAATTGACTTTTCATAGCGAGGCACCAGGCATCATTAAAATAAAATATAATTACGTGACAATTTGAAAAGGAAAATTAATTACGCTGCCTCCTACCCAAGGGATCAATCAGCAAAACGGTCAGAAAGGTAAACAATAAAACGGAGTGGGGAAATCCCTCTGCTGCTTAAACAAACATAGCCAGATCAAGCCAGACGACGAATCAGAGCAACTTGGACATTTCAGATCAAGCCCAAAAAAAAGGGTCGCTAGTTGACTTTTAAAAATTTAAATCCACTTTGGGTCACAGCGACATTCATAGCCGCATTTTTCAACGGGAAAATAATAGAGCCCACAACGTCAGCTGGGAGTTATAATCTGTTTGCTGCTTTTTCATTGCCGCCATTTGGCCATTTGGTCAATTGCTTTTTGGCTGTGCTTGTGTCCTTTTTTGGTTTTTGTTTTTATTTTTATTATTTTTAGGCGAGACTGTTCCGCTGACGACAGCTAAATGAAACGTAAATTGTGTAGCAATTACGCGGGTAAACATGCATTTAAGCTAAATTTGCATATAATTATTTTTCGCATCAAAATCTAATCAAATTCATCAAATTATTCGACTGTCATCGTTTAGTTGTTGTTGAGTTGGAATAATATTTTGTTAATATTAAGGCAAAAATAATTGTAATTGTAGCATTCAGTTTTGATAAAAATATGAAAAATAAAAGCATAAATATTTTACACGACATTTATCAAGTCTCAGATATATACAAATGTTTTATATATATTTAAAAGCGTTATATGCATTGAATTTGCAATTGTCCCAATGGTATGGTCCAACTCTATTTTTTTGATAAATGACCTACTAAAAAGTCTATTAAATTTTAATAAACAACTTTTTGATATATTTAATTGTATAAACACAATGACATTTGCTAATTGAGAATATATAAGAATATATTTTTTTTACATATGTAGATTCATTAGCGCATCTGATTGTGTTTATTTTTTTGTTCAAACTATCAATCGATGCAATTAACAATAAATTGGAAATTTCAATGGAATTTTACTGAATGTATTGCCATTGTCAAGTCAAAGTCAGTTTGACTCTGTGTATGTCATGAATTTAACGACTACGCGACATCTACTATGGCCTGCCTTACAAATCCCACAAAATTCGTAGACAAAAGTAAATGAAATTGCACTAAATCTAGAGCAAAATGCTAACCTTTTGTGCCGGCAGTTTTCTCTCTGAAAATTGGCTTAGCATTGCGCTCAAGTTCTTTACGTTCCTTTCCCTTTCCCTTTTGCTGAATTTTGCCTTTCTGTCGGGCGGTCTTTCTGTAAAAAGGTACGAACAGGCCTAGGCCAAAGTGATAAACCGTTTCGCACTGACATCTCATATAAATCTGCGACAAAGTTGCGTTTGCCAGATACACGGACAGCTCCAAATCGTGCGGGATTTGTCATGCCAAATCCAAAATCCAAATCGTTGAAAATGGCGTGCGTTGTTTATACGCTTTCTTCCTCTTCAACCCCTCCTCTACTCCATTCGTTTATTCGCTATATTTCTCTCTCTCTCTCTCTCTTAGTTTAGTCAGTGAATTTTGCACAAAACAACAACAACAACAACAACAACAATAATAAAAGCAGTAACAGCTCGTCTCCCGGCTGTGTCGTAAATCTTCAAGTGGCTTATCTATAGCAAAACTGTGTGCTTTTTAATTCGTTGAGTAAGAAAAATAGAAGCACAGCACAAAAAATAAAAACAAAAGAAAATATCAGACAAGGAAAAGCTAAACAGTGAGAATAAAAAAAGAAAAGTGAAAGACCTGAAAGTCTTAATGTTTATTTAAAAATAGGTATCTGTGTTTTTTATACCCTCTGAGGGGTATAATGGGTTTGTCAGAAGTATGTAACAGGCAGAAGGAGGCGTGGCAGACCCCATAAAGTATATATATTCTTGATCAGCATCAACAGCCGAGTCGATATAGCCATGTTCGTCTGTCCGTCTGTCCGTCTGTGCGTCTGTTCGTATGAACAAACAGATCTCAGAGATGGTAAGAGCTACAATATCCGTTTTAGTCAGTATCGAGCACATATTTAGTCAGTCAATACAAGTTTGTTTCCTTTTTTTCATGCCACGCCCCATTCGCCCACAATAAGCGAAAAACCAGACATACCTCGAGAAAAATACAAGTTTTTGGCGAATATCTCTGGTAACTACCTACACCTACACCTAGGGACACCCAATTTTGGCATGCAAGTTGCTTGATGCAATATAAAGATAATGGCATCAACATTTTTTGGATGCCACGCCTCCGTCGCCCACCAAAAACACAATTGCGTTTTAACTTTGCATGCCGCTGGCTAACTTATTTCTTAACGTATAGTTTTGTAACTTAGGATTTAGTTGGAGACAAATAATATCAAACGATTGTGAAAATTTCATTAAAATCGGACTATAATTAAAAAAGTTTGTCATACAAACTTATACTTTTTATCGCAATAGCAAGTGCACTAGCTTTCGTTTACGCTGCAGTGTTTGCAAGCAGTGCACAAGCAGTGCTTCTGTATTTAAAACTTACTCAGTGCACTGCTTGTGTGTATAAAATTTACTCAGTGCACTGCTTGCTAAGCAGTCCAAAATGAACTCATCTAATTGGAAACGAAGTTAGAGGGTATTACACGGTCGGCTTGCCCGACTGTCATTTTCTTTCTTGTTTTTTTTTTGGCCAGCGTACCCTGAATGCAAATATTATTTATCGAGGTAAGAAATGCTACATAAATTTAAGAATTGGGCCTTACTAAAATACCCGCTCAAACAAATTCAAATGCAAACGCAATGAATTGAGTTTACTTTTGGCTCAATTGACGTGTACTTATTTGCTGGACCTGACTTTGCCTTTATATTCTTATTACGCACAAGCAAACCCAAAATTTTGCAGTGTATATATCCTTCACATAAATGCTTCCAAAAGCCACCACAAAGTGCGCAGTCATGTAATTTTAACTTGAGCAAACGCAAAACTCAAATAACAAAAGTAGTGGGGTGAATTTAACGAGAAAGTTAAACAAAATGCAAAAATCAGCGTAAAATTGTGTTAATGATGCGCATTTTTAATTATTTCCATAATACAAGAATATACGTATATATATGTATTTAATTATCTGTTGCTGTTGCTGTTTCTGCCCCCCACTTGGTGATCCTGAAAAATGGTAAGGCAAAACCTTTTTGATGTCAATCATTCAGGCGCTTAAGAAGCTGTCAAGCCCGGCCTAATAAGGCGATGTTGGTGGCGTCAAAAGAATTTAAATTAGCCAAGGCAACTGCAATAGACTTTTGCTTTAAAGTTGCCCACTTGGCTGGTCTGGTCTGGTCTGGGATTTGGGTCTGGAGTTTGAGTCGGAGTCTAAGTCTGACTGTGTTCTGCTAATGAATCCTGACGCCATTTTTTACAGCCAAAGACTTTTCTTTCGTTTCTTTAGGTTTTCCATTGGCATTGGGTGTAATAAGCGTAAAACTTTTTGGCAGAGCACAAATTTTTGGTTTTCTTTCAACTTTTTTTGTTCTGCATTTCAACCAATTAGTTGACTGTTTGTTGGCCTGTTTCGGTTTTTGGCTGTCGCTGATTGACAGTTTCAAATGTTTTTTGCCTTTTTTTTTTGGTGATAAGGGAAGACGGCAAACTCTCTCTTACCGCCCATTTGCCCATCCAACCCTCCAAACCGACAAGCCACATTCCGACACCTGTTTGCCGTTTTGGGTTACTTTTTGCCAGTTTTGTCTTCTTTTAAATTGGCCAATTTCATGTGTCTTACGCCCATAGGTGCACACGCCCCCCACACACACACACACACACGCACTTACCCAGACAATTGTCATTTGATGTTTAGATGTCAAACTTTCACCACTTTTACAATTTAAGTGTGTGTATTATATGGCGCATGTGCGTCATGCGATATGGGATCTCTGACGCCCTTAAGAAGTTGCCCTAGAAACGAAATAATTTAATGCCTCTTTGATTTTTATACCATCTGAGGGGTATAATGGGTTTGTCAGAGGCGATTTGTATGTAACAGGCAGAAGGAGGCGTCGCAGACCCCATAAAGTATATATATTCTTGATCAGCATCAACAGCCGAGTCGATATAGCCATGTCCGTCTGTCCGTATGTCTGTCTGTCCGTATGAACAAACAGATCTCAGAGATGGTAAGAGCTACAATATCCGTTTTGGTCAGTATCGATCACATATTTAGTCAGTCAATACAAGAATTTGTTTCTTTTTTTGATGCCACGCCCCATACGCCCACAATTAGCGAAAAACCAAACATACCTCGTAAAAAATACATGTTTTTGGCGAATATCTTGGTAACTAGAACACCTAGGGAAACCAATTTTGACATGCAGGTTGCTATTTGCAGTATAAAGACAATGCCATCAACATTTTTTGGATGCCACGCCTCCTTCGCTCACCAAAAGTACAATTTCTTTGTAACTTTGCAAGCGGCGGGCTCACTTATTTCTTAACATATAGTGTTGTTACTAAGTATATACCTGCAGACAAATAATATCAAACGATTGTGAAAATTTCATTGAAATCGGACTATAAATAAAAAAGTTTCTCAAACAACGAAAATCGTTACATTCAAGCATTCAAGGCATAGCCACGTGTATTGCACTGTGCGAGGGAGACAGACATACAAATATGTATGCAGGTTAAGTTCTTGCAGCAACTACTCCAATTTAAACTCATCTAATTGGAAACGAAGCTCAGAGGGTATTACACGGTCGGCATGCCCGACTGACATTTCATTCTTGTTTTTTTTTTTGTTACTTTGCTTGTTTTTTGAGTATTTCGTTTAACTAAAAAAGATTTGTAGAATGACAAAATGTCATAAAGAGGTTCCCAAAAGTATGCTAAACTTATTGTATCTTACTTTGAACTCGAATACAGCACAAAATTAATTGCTTACGTGAAATCCATTTGCTATATTTAGACTACAATAAAATTATAGTAAGAGTGTGTGGAATTTACTTTTCCAAAAATACTTAGAGTTTAGTTTTATTTTGTGGTATAAAATATATAGCACGTGTTCTCTCAATCCCTGGAGATGTTTGTCTTGTGTCACCTTTAATTAGGATCAATCACTCACGTCTAAGACTAAAAGTTAAAATGACAATGTTCTCTGATTTGCTTGGATTGCCAATCTTAACACAATACTTCACACTACCACCACACAGACAGCAGCAAAGTGGATTAAGGGTGCTAATGACAGTTCCGGCCGAAATAAACTGGTGTCCTGTTTTTATGATCCCATGGACCAGGACCAGAAGGAGCAGAAGTAGTCAATAGAAACGATAATAAGGAGCCAAGAGCTTTTGTGTCCAAATTGACATTGCGTTTGTGCGGGAAATTGAGAGGGGGTTCCGTCTCCTGTCTCCTGTCAAGCCATAAGAATATATATTGGCGTTGCCGTGTGTGCTGCTTGGCACAACAGTGCGTATGATTTTTATAAATGATCCGTATCGATGCTGAAACAGGAAACTTACAAAAATCGAGCGACATATGCGCTTTTTGTACTATATATGATGAAAGTATACTCACACCCACCCCCCACACCTCCAATAATCCATACCGACACTAGCACCAGTGTATCCGAGCATAAAAGCTATAAAAACACGGTAAGGCATTTTGTGTGTACGAGTATTGCATAGCATCATGACTGGCAGCCAAATCAATTTCTACGGTTTCTATTTTTTAAGTCGCCTTTTTTTTCTCAATGAAATTTTTCACTGGAATTTTACTTCACCTCACACAATCAATAGAAAATGGAGAATGCATGGGAGTGGAGAGATTTTTGATTTGGTTTCAATGGGAAAACTGATTTATCAAAATAATATTTTATTTTGTTTTTGGGGCATTGGCAACTGCATCATATAAATTTAATGTTTAAATTAATTTAATAAATATTATAAATAAGTTTCATACATAATTGTTGTGCTAGCTAAAACCACGAAAAAATCAGGTTTTTTCTTATCATATTTTATTGGAACTTGTCGATCCTTTGTTGATGCATAGATATAAATTAAATTAGTAAAATTTCATTTAATAAAAATTATAAATGAGTTTCACATACAATTGTTGTGCTAGCTAAAACCACGAAAAGTGAGGTTAGGTTTTTGCTTATCCATTTTTTCTTATCATATCTTAGCTTTGAACTTGTCGATCCTTTGTTGATGCATAGATATAAATTAAATTAATAAAAATTAATTTAATAAAAATTATTAATGAGTTTATACATAATTGTTGTGCTAGCTAAAACCACGAAAAGTGAGGTTAGGTTTTTTCTTATCCATTTTTTCTTATCATATCTTAGCTTGGAACTTGTCATATTTTTTGTTGATGCATAGGTATAATGCTATGGATGACAACAGATGGTGAGCAGTTGCCACAGCTATGATAACAAAAAACAGACTCATAAACAACAATGTGAAACCAAGTGAATTTGTAGTGTGTGCATAGATGCAGAAAAAAGTGAGGAAAAAACAAACAAACAAACATCTCAAGACCTTGCAGTTATGTTTAGAAAACTTTTCAAGCACGAACGGCCCGCAGCAACACGTTCAAGTTGCTCTGTGGAAATTTGCACCCTGCTTGTCAGTCAGCAAGAGTGGTGGTGAGTGAAATGAAAGCGGGAAGGGAAAGGGGGAAGGGCACTGGGTGAAGAGTGGGTGCAAATGGGAGATGGAAGATGGAAGTTGGATGCATGGTGATGCTTTTGCCTGTGATGCTTTTTGTTGCCATATTTCAGCACCCTTGAGGTGTGAAATAGACACACATGCTACATGCACACACTACCTACTCAAAGTACATATGTGCTTAAAGTAGAGCCTGAGCCTTGCTTGAAATATTTTTCCACAATATATATATATATATGAAATGTTTGCCTGATTTCAGTAAGCCGAGCACGCTCACATAAATACTTTGACTTTATATTCTGTGCTACAATACGAGGAAACTCAGAGAATTGTATCTTCAAGGTTTTTTGTGTTGATTGCCCTGCAAAAATTCGTATTGGTTTATACTTATTTGAATGTGCTCAATTGCAATTTGCAATAAAGTTTGCGGCCTGTAACTGACTAATGAATAAGTGTATCTACTCGTTAGTGTGTCTAGACAAATTAAGTGGTTTTGGCAGGCAGACAAATAAAAATTAGGTATAAAAATTAGTTTCATAGAAACTATTTTAACATTTGAAATAGTATTGACAAAAGAAACAATCAGCATAGATTGAAAAATATTTAATAAAAACAAGTAAGGAAGATTACAGTCGAGTTTGCCCGACTGTAGAAGACCCTGAGCCAGTATTTTAAAAATAATTCTTTGATTAAAAGAAAATTTAATTGAGCCATATTAAGAAAGTCAAAAATCGAGATGGTCCCACTGTTTCTCTAATTGTGGGCAAAGGGAGCGTGGCATCCAAATTTAAAAAGTAAACTTGATCTGCGTAACAGAGCTACAAAGCTTCTGCAAAAAGAATGGAATCTCTAGCTATTATACTTGCTGAGAAACAGGCTTTCATATAGACGGACAGACAGACAACTTTTCGCACAAAACCATTAGTCCCTTTTGCTCTTTTTCAAAGAGCTCAGGGTCTAAAAACTGGCTTTCTTACCGGTTTACCTTGAATGTCCAAATGCATTCGATATACAATTATATTTTGCAAATATTGTGAATGCAATGTGTCGAAAAGAGTTTTCAATAGCAATTGGTAAAATTGTATCTTATTGTAAATTAGTTCATTTCAGCAAATGTTTATTTATTGCAAAAGTTTAATTTGTTTCAAAGAATTTCCCACCCTATAATCTTGTCACTTCAATATCTCATTTTCGTCTGAAGTCTGTTAGCTTCTCTTCTTCTCTCTGTTCAAATGTTAAGCCTTAAATACATATATATCAGAAAGTGTCTGTTTGAGTATGTGATAGGCATACATGACGTATGCGTACTATTGATTTAGTTGATTGGTCTAACGGTGTGACCAATGTTGTTAACAATAATTGTCAATTTTCCTGCTCTGTTTACACTGGTCCCAAATCAATCAGACAACAATCCACATTGCAGCTCAGTGTTTTTGGTTAATTGTAATCCAAATCAAGATAACAAATGATTATAAGTCATACGTATATATGTATCTTAAACTTACAGTTGATTAAGTTATTTTAATCCTGCTCAATGAAACGTCTCTTATAGTTTTGACAGCCTTGTTTCCTAATTAATGCGATGACTGCAACATATTTGAAAGCAGAAAACCAAAAATTTGTAGTCAGCTCAATGGAATTAAGAAAGATTAAATTCTCTGACAGCTTTAGTATAAGTATTTAAAAAGCAGTCATTTTCATATAGATGTATGTGTCGATTTCATATTCTGTCATATGCTATAATTTTAGTGCAAACTGTCAGCTATATATCGCTTAAATGGTTTTCCCAAAAAAACTGTCGTTCAATTTTAATTCACTCTATTTTTTTTTTTGTCGTCCTTTTCGGTTGCCTTGTTGTTTATGGAGTGTCTAAAAATTCGTGGTGCTTGGACGTTCAGGGAACTTGTTTGTTTGTTTGTCTTTCATGGTAATGGACTTTACGCGCACATGAACACGAGCCGCGGAGAAGCTGGTGCTGGAGCTGGAGCTGGAGCTGGAGCTTCCATGGAAGCACTCCATTCAAACGCTATGAATGAATTTTTCCTGGATATACATACATATATATCCGTATATCAGTTGTACTACGAGAGTATATACAAAACTCGATATATTCCTAGAGTGTGCTTTATATGCTCGACTCTCTCTGTTCAGCTGGCACTATTTTCATTTGATAGAAGCATTGCTTAAAGTTTTCCATCAACAACAAATGGCACTTTCAAAAAAAAAAGTGCTATTCACTCTAACTAAGAATAGTAATGTAAATTAAGGAGGCACGAGTGTGTCGCAATGTGCGCAATTACGACTATCTTTTAGCGAGTTTACTAATATTTATATGCGTGTATCAGCTGCCAAAAATTTGCATGCATCTCCAAAATAAGGTAGAAATATTTGAAATATATTCGAGCGATATGAGCGATATGAGCATAATGGTCATAAAGACAGAACGCACATAAACATAAATAAAATTCAACACATCATCACGCACGCACGCAAACACGGCACACGGCACATGCTGCTCGACAATTATTTGTGTTGCAGCAACACAACGCCAAATAAACATTTTTGTTGCTGTTGTCGGGGGTTCGAGACGTAAGTCATCGTAAAAATGAAATACAAGGCAATATATGGATTGTTAAACATGTGTGTGTGCCGTGCCGGAATGCTCTTGTCAGCAGTATTTTAATATATATTCTCTTGTGCAGCAGCAGAAAGTTGCATATTAAATATACTCGTATATGCTCATAAGTAGGCAACATTTTCAATTTTTACTTTTTTAATACCTTTTTATCAATCGAGCGTCCCTCAGGTGGACTATATATGTATTATAATAATATGCCCTATATCATTGCATGCTTGATTGAAGATTGAATGAAGGTATGATAAATTAAATGTCAAGCAATAACAAAAATATAAGAAACTATTTAAATAAATTTTAACACCAACAGATTTTACCTTAAAAAAAAAATTAATTATAAAAAAAAAATCAACTTCGATCATGAAATAAAAAATTATAAGCAATAACAAAAATATATAGGAAACTATTTCAATAAATTTTAACACCAACAGATTTTAACTTCAAAAAAAAATTAACTATATAAAAAAAAACAACTTTTGTCATGAAATAAAAAATTATAAGCAATAACAAAAATATAAAAAATTATTTAAATACATTTTGAACACCAACAGATTTTACCTTATTAAAAAAAAAAATTTATTATAAAATATGATAAATTAAATGTCATTGATTCAGCTGATTCAACAACAACGTTATCGCAAAAATTATAAGCAATAACAAAAATATATAAGAAACTATTTTAATAAATTTTAACACCAACCGATTTTGCCTTAAAAAAAAAATTAATTATAAAAAAAAACCAACTTCGGTCATGAAATATGTATACCCTGCAGCTTTTGTTTGTAAGGTGTTTGGGGCAGCTCTATCAAAGGAACATTCACAGTTTCAGCTCATTATGCATTATTAATTTCGTGCCACTCTCAGATACTCAAACAGGAATGCATGTACATATATATGTATATATATTCACATTTGCTACCAGATGTTCTTGGTTGTTCAGATGTTCGTATATAGAGAGGGTCGACAGCATTTTAGGTAAACAACTTTCTACCAAATATGGTCTAATAAATCACACATGTGTTTCATGAATGGCTCGCTTGAACTACAACAACTAAAACAATAGCAAACCAAAAACTTTTGCTATATCCTTTGCTCTACATTCTCTATACCTCGTTCCAACCGGAAGTCAGCCGTGGATCACACGCCTCCATATGGCGTACTAATAAAATTCCTACGGACCAATGGCTTGCAAAGTTTTAATATCGAGCGTAAAAAGGGCAGCAGGCAGAAGCGAACGTAAACAAACACAGCGATGGCTCTGCCACAGTTTTAATTAAAAGAACGCAAATCGAGCTCATTAAAAACTTGCCTGGTCAGCTGTATTTTCAGGGGGAACACTGAGCAACGGGTATCTGGAAACTGGCAACTGGCAACTGAAAACTGGGTAAAGCTCACGATTTAATTGCAACGCAATATTCACATGTCAGCGCGCCGTCAGATGATGCGCTGTCATAATGTCAAATGGATTATAGACGTATGCAAATGCAGACAAAGCGGCCAGGTTCACTGTGTAGAGTAGAAGTACAGTGCACATATTTACGCGCAAACTGCTTTCGTTTCGTTATAGTAATGGTTATCCGGCAAAATTGTAAACTGCTACATTTGTATGTCCATATGTCCATCTCGTTCAGCAAAGCTTCATGTTGACAATGACCCAAAGAACCATGAATTGTTTCGAAAACGAGCCGCGAACAGTAAACAAAAATGGAAACCAAATGGCGAATTGAATAATTGCCCCGATCACCTATGAATAAGTTTGAATATTAATGCGACAGTTTGCCGTTTCAGCATTTTTATACCACCGTAGAGAAGAGTATTATGTTCGTGTCACGAGGTTTGTAACGCTTGTCAGACCCCATAAATTAAATATTTTCTTGATCAGCATCAGATCGAACCACTTCTCATATTGATAAAACTTTTGAATTTTTTTTAGTAATCGAAACCAAAATTAGGATATCAGAAATTAAAATCAAGTTTCAGAACTTATAGGAAAAACTATTAAAATGTTTTTTAGTAATCGAAACCAAAATTAGGAAATAAGAAATTAAAATCAAGTTTCAGAACTTAAATGCTTGGAGGCTTGTCAGAGCCCATAAATTAAATATTTTCTTGATCAGCATCAGATCGAACCACTTCATCATATAGGAAATATCGGTTTGAAATACTTGGTATGAAAAACTATCGCATTTTTTTTAGTAATCGAAACCAAAATTAGGAAATCAGAAATTAAAATCAAGTTTCAGAACTTAAATGCTTAGTTTGAAAGTCGCGTCTGTCTATTTCTCCATTTGCTATCGTTCCCCATATGCGAACAAAATTTCATTGTGATCGACTATATCATAAATTTCATGTAAAAACCAAGTTTCATTTTGATCAGATCACACTATATCATTAGAGCTGTCAGAGGAACACTTAATTAAAAATGCTAAGTTTTTTTATGTGTCAGCGGTAAAATCACATAAATTCCAAACAGTTGATTTAATTGATAAAATACAAGTAACTACTTGTATTTGTTTAGTAATGCTTTGTTTGTTATATGTTATATACGTACATATACATATTAAAAATAGGTATGCTTTTGACATACCTATGCTTGTTTGCATACGATGCAGATTGCCACAAAATAGTCTGCAGAGCAGAGCAGTCGGAGTTGGGAATCAGGTAACAAAAACACTCTCTTCGTCTTGTTGTCCAAACAACAATCGACAACACTGCATCCAAATATTTTATTTCCTTATTTTCATTCATGCCAGTAACGTTTTGAATAAATAATAACATGACACCATTCTTTGTCTCTCTCTCTCTCTCTCTCACTCACTCTTTCTCTCAGTCTCTCTCACTCACACTTTCGTGTCATTGAAGAATATTATTCAGATATTCAAGTAGAACGTTGTGGGGTTTGTCAAATTTCATAAAGTGCAATTGTATAATATAAATTTAATTTATTTATATGTATTTATTCATATGCCTAGCTGTATGGCCGGCCATATGTACATTTGTATTTATGAATATGAATTTATTTATCATACGTACATACATGAAAACAATGATTCATTTCTCCATTTATTGTGTATGGTTTGCCAAAAGGGAATTACACAAAAATATATACAATGTTAGTTTTATTTTAACTTTGTATGTATAATAATTACTCCTGTAGATTTTTGTGACATGTGGGAATGCAATTTTTGATTTCCGCTTGTGAGCTTGTTTTTTTTGGCTAATTGTGCGTTTTATTGACTGCTTGCCAAATTACTCAATTCAATTTGATTTGATGAATTCCAATTAAATATAGAAAATGTAACATTTTAGATGGGAAGAGAGACTCACTCTTTTGCCTACTGAATAATCAATATTATTAAAATATATACTTTTGCTCACTGATTGTTTATTGCAATTTATACACGGATTTTTTCCAGTTTGTTAACAGTTTTACCAGTTAAATGTGGTGATTGGTGATTACATTTGAGATGTTCTTTGCTCCCACTTTTAGATTAGTTTTAAAAGGTTTTATAACAATCAAACACACACGCGGCACACAACAACTAACAATTGCTTATGTTCATCGCATGTTGCAACATCGGTGACAATTGCAACAACCGCAGCAACAACAATGACCACAGACAAAACCGAATAACAAAAGGTTTTGGCCAAAGAGCAAATACACACAATATACACATATTTTGCATGCAATGTATATAGTACAGGGTAAAGAGTAAATACTATATATGCTATTTTGTATGTGTATGTGTCCAGCGGAAGCGTCAAAATGAACGGAAATTGGCTTAAATCTGACAACAGCAACAATAAGAACAACCAACGCCCACAATAAGAGCAGCGGCATTCGAGTAACTTTGCACTATGCAGCCTGTTTTTTTTTTGAACGACAACAACAATGTGCAAATCGTGGTATAAATATATACAAAAGTCAGTTTAAATTGTATATATAGAAGTACATATGCTGAAGAATATTTTTAATCGATTTTCACATGATTTTCATGTGCATAATTCTTGCATTTCTAGTTACTGCATTGCAGTTCCATTGGTGCTTTTTTTTTAAATTTTTTAAATAATTGTTGCATTGTTAAAAGCAATGTTGTTGACTTTGTCGCAAAATAGTTTTTGTGTTGTACTCTTTGGATAGTCCGTGGCATTAACTATTGGAGGGTACAACGCTTAAAATTGATTCTGCGGATATGCAACGCATTGTACTACGTTCCATTTCGTTTCTCCGTTTGCTCCGATGTGCGGTAACTGTACGAGGTCGTAACTATGCGAGGTTCTGAGCCATGTGTCTGGGTTCCGTTCTTCCGGTGGGCATCATTTGCACAAAAATTGCAAAATTTTCGCTGGTCATCCGGACAATGCTGCTGCCATAAAGTTAACTGGTATTTTAGTTACGGTTTGTGTTTTGTGTTGCAGCACTGTAGGCTTTAAATTGTCAACAAGCTTTGCTTTAAAGGGCGATTTTCCATTTATAGACATTCGGATACGTATACGTGATGTTTGCATTGCTATGTTACATGAGATTGAGGCTTAGATTGTTTGTTTTAAACTGGTACTGATAGTGACCAGTGAAAAGCTTTAAATACTATCAAGAAAATTGAATCAGTTTTAAAATGAAATGAACTTTCTGGTTTTAGTTTAATAGAATGCATTTTTAAATACATTAAATATGAATAAAAAATAGCTTATTTTTTAAATTCATTTAAAGTGATTCAACATTCCCAATGAAATTATAATTATTAATTGCATGCCATCAAATTTACTTTATTTATTTAAAAATAAATAACATAATCTTCGTTTTCTCCTTTACGTTTATTTTTATACCCTCTGAGGGGTATATTGGGTTTGTGAAAAGCGATTTGTACGTCACAGGCAGAAGGAAACGTGGCAGACCCCATAAAGTATATATATTCTTGATCAGCTTCACACAGCCGAGTCGATATAGCCATGTCCGTCTGTCCGTCTGTCTGTCTGTCCGTATGAACAAACAGACCTCAGAGATGGTAAGAGCTACAAGTTAAAACTTGGTCAGTATCGATCACATATTTAGTCAGTCAATACAAGAATTTGTTTCCTTTTTTCAATGCCACGCCCCATTCGCCCACAATTAGCGAAAAACCAGACATACCTCGTAAAAAATACAGGATTTTTGGCGAATATCTCAGTTAACTATAACACCTAGGAACACTAATTTTGGCATGCAGATAGCTAGATGCAATATAAAGACAATGCTTTCAAAATTTTTTGGATGCCACGCCTCCTTCGCCCACCAAATGCACAATTGCGTTGTAAGTTTGCATGCCGCTGGCTCACTTATTTCTAAACGTATAGTTCTGTAACTTAGTATATACCTGCAGACAAATAATATCAAACGATTGTGAAAATTTTATTAAAATCGGAGTGTAATTTAAAAAGTTGGTCATACAAACTTAAATTTTTATCGCAATAGCAGTGCTTACAGCTTTACGTAGTGTACTGCTTGTACAGTAGTTCAAAATGAACTAATATAATTGAAAACGAAGCTCAGAGGGTATTACACGTTCGGCATGCCCGACTGACATTTTCTTTCTTGTTATTTTTATGACAACTATGTGATACTATTATGTTTATTTGTTGCACTCTACTAAAACTCCAGCAAGCACTCACACATTGACTCGAAAACACTTTCTCATAAGTTATGGGTGTGCTGTCTGTCTGTCCCTCCCTTTGTCTCTTGCATGTCTCTATGTCAGACTGCTCTCTTTTGTTTCGTTGGTTACAATTTCTAGTACTTGAGTAACATTGTCATACCTGGCCGACTCTCTGCCGACTAAACCCTCTTTTGCTTGTTTTTTTTTTTCTTCTTTTTTTCTAGTATGTCAATATAAATACCCTACGTTTTTGTAGTTCAGAGTTAATAAACTTTAATAAAATTATATTTGTAAATCGCCCAATTAACTTTTATACATATTCCAGGAGCCCATTATATTATGGTAGAGAGTATCTCAAAGTCGATTAATCGTTGAGTTGGGTTGAGCTTCACTTTTTGTCTGTTTTATATACATACTATATGCAAATAAGCATGGTATTTTGCTAGCTTGTTTGTAACATTGTCGCTTGCTCCGCTGTTTGTCAATGACTTGTTGATTTTACAACTTTTCCAATTGAATAAGCTCAGGCGCACAAGCCAACAAATGTTTGACGTCAGCTTAGGAAAGGGAAAAAAGGGAAAAAGGGATAATTTCGTTCAACAAATTTCAATTATGCTTCAAAATGCATGGCTGGGAAAACAAAGATGTTTTCTGTTCTCTGTGTTGCACACCGCAAACAGAAACATATAGAATAGGGCACTATTTTGACAAATACGCGTCAAAATATCATTATTGCTTTCTGTTAACTAGCAAACTGGCGTGCAACTTCAAAGGATTGCGTCAATCAGACGAGGCACGTACTTGAGCCGGAATTGCAAAAAGTCCATGGGATATCATCTTCATCTTCATGTTCGTTTTCCTCTTCGCTTTCCAATTTTCACTACGCAGGGGGTTATACAGATTCTGATTCTGATTCTGTTTGGGTAGTGAAAATGGTTACGCAAATAAATATTGAGCATGGCGACGACGTTTTCGTCTTTGTCGCTATGGAGCCATGACTGTAGACTGTTATTGTGTTTGTCCTAAAAATATCTTAGAAATTGCTTGGCTCTAGATTTGTTTACACAAAGGCAGGCAGGCAGCAGCACGTTCGGAAATTGGGAAAGTGGAGAGGCGAGCTAAACAAAATAAGTATATGTATAGTACTACTACATAAAGTACATAATATATTTATAGTAAATAAACTTGCATACATACAGATACATATTAGTACACTGTTAAAAAATTAAAAAATTGCGAAAGTAAAACTTTATGTTCTAAGAATTGCGATATTTGGTCTACATAAAAATTATAATATCAATTTTGTGAGGGTTATATAAATTTTTTTAATTTTTATTTTCTTTTCTCCAGTTTAAATTTAAATTTAAAATATAATTTTAAACTTTTAAATTATTTTTTATATTGTAACTTAATATTAAATATGTCGACTGATCATAGTCTGACATTAAATAAATAAATAAATAAAAAATAAAATATTGGGTTTGCAAAAAGTATGTAACAGGCAAATGGAGGCGTGGCAGAATTTTAACATGATTTTACGATATACTATATATATATTTACTATAAGAAATAAAATAATTTTGTCACAACCAATTTATTTGGAGAAAAATAATTTCAAACTCTCTTAGATTTCAATTCAAATAATCGGAAATTGGATTTAGAGGTTATTACACGGTCTGGCATGCACGACTGAACTTATCTTTCTTATTTATTTTTTATCAGTGTATGCGAAACCCGTTCGAAGCAATGAATTGCTCGTTCCCCACGACAGTATGACAGTCGGCGTCAGTTGTCAGTTATTCTCTCGCGGTTACTACAAATGTTGTGTGCGGGTTTCATTGTTGTTGTTGTTGTTGTTGTTGGTGTCAGCCAGCTTTTGGCAACGTCTGACACTTGACACTTAATGTGCATCATTGCGCAGCTGACAATTTCAAGCTATTTCCGTTGTGTCAGCCAAGCAGCTACTCCAAAGCTAGAGATTTTTCTGCTGCTGCTGCTGCTGCAACTTGCTTCCTCTGCTAAAACTTTCAAGCTAAAGTTTTGCATGACCCTAAAATAAAAATCGAATAACACAAATGCAACTTCAACTACAACTTCAACTGCAAGTGCAGAAGTAACAGCAACTGCAACTGAATATATATATATAGTATATCTGACATTTTTATGAGCAGCTGCAAAATATATATATGGCGTTTGATTCTTTCTTTCTTTCTTGTTTCCATTCAGTGCTGCCCTGTTTTCTATAAAATTTTGTTGTACGTGAAAGGTTGCAGCAGATCTCGATGGTGATGTTGATGTTGATGTCGATGTCGCTGTAGATTCAGATTTTGTTCACGACAAAAACGAAACAAAACAAGATTGAAAATGTCAGTTCGAGTTTAGCCACGACTGTAGAAGACCCTCTGAGGGGTATAATGATTTTGTCAAAAGTATATAACTTTGATTAAAAGAAAATTTAATTGAGCCCAGTAACCAGTATAATATTTTCTTGATTAACAGAAAATTAACATTGACGAATTTTAATACAACTCTACATCGTATCTATGAGTCTGCATTTAGTTCAAAACATTAATTACAAACAAGCGATAGTTGTAAAAATAAAATATGGAAGCAGTAATACTGTTTTCTCCTGTGGGCGGAGGGGCGTGGCATTAAAAAAAGGGGGGCTTTTTTTTCAAAAAAGTCAGGAATTAAAAAAAAGGAAATTTTCTTTAGTTGAGAAAAAGTTATCGCTACCGAGGATCGAACCCTAAATCCTCCCGCTCTTCGCAGGACCACACACTTGTGAGCATGTAAAGGCTTAAATACATACTTAAGTAGAATATCAAAATATAATGCATCGTCAAATGATTTTTTTTGGAATTTTGGCCAAACGAATTCTTTGCCGACCAAAGTAAACTTAACTAATACGTATATTAACTAAATTTAATTAAACTGTTCTCACTTATTTCTTAACGTACTAGTTTTGTATTCTTAAGCAAACTTTACTTGGCAGACAAATAATATCAAACGATTGTGAAAATTCTATTAAAATCGGACTATAACTATAACAGCATTGTTGTATAACGCAAATCGTTCCTGGGCAAAGCAGGGCATAGTCACGTGCATTTGAAAATAAACTTGATCTGCGTAACAGAGCTACGAAAGCTGTAAGCTTTTCTGAGCAAGACAGTCGTTCTTACAGACGTGACAGACATGATTACGTTTTCGCAGCAAAACCATTACTCCCATTTGAACTCTTATTCATAATTGGAAACGAATCTCAGAGGGTACTACACAATTGGCAATGCTCGATTGACTGTTTAGCTTTCAATTGTTATTTGTTTGGCAGCAGCTTAGCAATGTTGATCAATGTTAGTTGAATTTCAAACAGTAAACTACCTGTTCGCGCACCTACTTTAAAGGACACACAACAGATGTTTGTAATTTACTACTGATGGCCCAAAAAAAAAAAAGCGCGTCTTTCAAAAAGTTTGAACTGCAGTTGCTCTTGCATTATGTGCCAATGGTTCAGTTCTATCCAAACTTTCAATTAAGCTGAATAGGACACATGCTTGGAGTGGAACAAAAGTGCTGCTGCTACTGGTCTGAGCTGGTGACGCTTCTCAGCATATTTCAATAAGTTTTCTAACACAGCTTCGTCGTACACTAAAATAACATAATTCATACTTAACTCACCCAAATAGTGCTTCCTGGCACTCACAGTGCTGCAGAGGGGCCAAAAAGGGGGGGGGCTGAAACTACGCTGGAAACTGAAAATAGCAGAGAACAAAAATAAAATCACATTAGGCTAGAGTTTGTAGGTGTGTGTAGAGTTGTAGAGTTGCCAAAGATGTTTGGGCCTGCTCATAAAATGAAATTAAATTTATGTACACTTGCAAAGTTACGCCATACTCTTCTGCTAAAGTGCGCAACATAAAACTTTCAAAAGCAGCCAGGATGCGGCTAAACACGCTTGTGTAGGTAGTGTCCTTTCCATGTCCTGCTGCCTGTTCACTACATCTACAACTACAACTCGTAATTCAAAATTCGAGTGGCAGAGTAGCAAACCAAACCCAAGGACACAGGATGCGCTCTGTGGTAACAAACGCGACTTCCGTGTTGCAGCAGCAGCATTCAACCAAAGTGGAAGTTGGCCAGCGATGTAGGCAATCTGTTTATGCCTGTTTTGACTTTGCTCTTTTGTCAGTTGCAATTTAATTTGTGCCTTTCCCTTCATCTCTAACCACATTTTCCCCAACTCAAAATGTTAGAGAGTTCTCCAAGTAGCGTATAAAAATAGCCTTAATTTTTACCACTTTGCCACAGGGCTTACATCAGCTGCATTGACAGTTTTTCAGTCAGTATTTCTCTCTCGTTGTTGTTGTTGCTTAAGTACCTTCAAGTTCTAAGGTTCAGTCAGCAGCTCTCTAAGTGCAGCCTGAGGCTATATCTGCTTCCCACAGACTCTGACGCGACTTTGATGATGCGTTTTTCCAATTAAGTTATTGGGTTGCGGCCCAAGTATTTCAGCTGTGGTTTTCAAGGGTTGAGATTGTGGCAGAGAGAGAGAAGAAGCCTCTCAGATACATATCACACCATTGAATTCAGTTTAATTTTGTTGAGGCTACTGCAACAACACAACAACAACTGCTGCTGCACACAATAACAAAGAAACAAAAAACAAGAAAATAGAAAACAGAAAATAGCAAAACAAAACAACAAACGATTTTAATTGAATTTCCGCAAAATCATTGCAGCAAAAGCAACTGGCAATTACTTACTTCTACAAACTTTGGTAATTTACTACTATGTAGCAAGTACATTCATTGTGGTTGTAGGTGCGGGATATACATACCATCTTCTTTCCACCTACCCTACCCCTTGCCACTATCAATTGAATGATCTAAAATTTATACTTTATATAATCATTGAAATTAAAAAAAAAAAAAACGAAAACTTTGATTCCTCGCACTGATTAAATAAAATAAATTATTTAACATTAAAAATTTCGGGTTCATATTAAAATTATTTACAAAATTTTAATTTAATGATTTAACTACTTACAAAATTTTGAAATTTAGACTCATTAATTGAAAATTGAGATTGAAAAATAACTTATTCCTCATTGATTAAATAAAAAAATTGAAAAAATTGAAGTTGAAATTAAAATTATTTAAAAAGTGAAAACTTTGATTCCTTGACACTAGATTAAATAAAAATAACCCTATTGTAATTCATGCACTTGAATCCATTTTTAAATGTTCTTTTGACGCACTGAGTCTCGAGTTATTTACAAATTATTTAAAACTTTAATTTAATGATTTAATTACTTACAAAATGTTGAAATTTAGATCAATAAATTAGACAAAAATAACCCTATTGTAATTCATGCACTTGAATCCACTTTACTTTAAATGTTCTTTTGAGGGCCACCTCAATTGAATACTTGAGTTATTTACAAATTTAGTATATTCCCTACAAGAGTATTGAAGTGGTTGACAGCTCGGGTAGATAAACTGCTAGTTTAAATGGAAATGAAGAGTCGAAATACTATACACAGCCTGACACAAAGTTGTCCAAACAATGGATGGGAAGTGGGAAGGTAGTAATATCCGCTGAGTAATTGTAAGAGGAAAACTCAATAAATGCCAAAATATGGCAATATACTTGTGTATAAACATTTGTTTATCTGTAGCCAATACATTTTCACATCTACATTTTACTCACTATTTAATCTTTCCCTCTCACGTATCGAAAAGTTCAAATTGCAATAACGTTTATTGCATTCCTCGATAGAAAAGGGAAAAGTGTTGTCATTCTTTTGTTTGGTTTTTCCCAATGTGCAGTTTTCTTTAAAATTAAATTTAAAATATATAAAAATACGAATTGTGCAAACCACCACGAGTATGAAATGTATTGAGCTTAATCAGAGCTATGTGTAGGAGAAGAAGTAAACAACAATTCGTAGAATGTAGCTTTATAAATTTCTTCTAACTTTAAAATTTGCAGGACGCAGTCATCCTCAATATGCAAGTTTTGCAACTTATGTTGTTGTTAGCTATGCAATTGCTTAATGTACATATGTAACATATGTATGTAAATGTAGATAAGTGTTCAAATGCCATTAGATGTGCAACAAGCAGATAGACAGGAGGCTTATGTGACCCAGGCAGAGACATGGCGGAGACTTACATAGTTATTTACCCTCTGAGGGGTATATTGGGTTTGTCAGAGGCGATTTGTATGTAACAGGCAGAAGGAGGCGTGGCAGACCCCATAAAGTATATATATTCTTGATCAGCATCAACAGCCATTCGCCACGCCCCATTCGCCCACAATAAGCGAAAGCCCAGACATACCTCGGAAAAAATACATGTTTTTGACAAATATCTCAGAAACAATAACACCTAGAGATACCAATTTTGGCATGCAGGTTCCTAGATGCAACATAAAGACAATGCCATCAAAATTTTTTGGATGCCACGCCTCCTTCGCCCACCCAAAGCACAATTGCGTTGTAACTTTGCAAGCGGCTGGCTCAATTATTTCTTAACGTATAGTTTTGTAACTTAGCATATATTTGCAGACAAATAATATCAAACGATTGTGAAAATTTCATCAAAATCGGACTATAATTAAAAAAGTTTGTCATCGAAGATCGTTACTTTCAAGCAAGGCATAGCCACGTGCGAGGGAGATAGACACACAAATATGTTTGCATGTTAAGTTCTTGCAGCAGCTACTCCAATTCGAACTCATATAATTGGAAACGAAGCTCAGAGGGTATTAAACGGTCGGCATGCCCGACTGACATTGTCTTTCTTGTTTTTATCGTTAATTTTTTTGATTTTCATGACTCTCTTAACCCCATTTCATACACAGTTTCATTATATTGACTTATGACCTTTCCTCCATGCAGACATGCTTACTTATATATACACTTGGATATATTGAATCAAAGCTATTTTTCAAAATTTTATGTTTAGGAAACATGTTTGCAATTTGGAAAATTTTATAATAAATATAGATTTAGACTTGAGTTATTATCAAGACAACAACTTTAGTTAAGCTCTCAGTATGTAAACTTAATAAATATGTTCCCATTTAATGTTAAGCAGTAATTTGTGTGTGAATATGTCAACTAGCTAGTTAACTGCATTTGATCAGCGTTTTACTCCAACACATTGCTTGTGTAGTCAATTTCATTATGGTTGAAGCACATTTTACCAGCTTCGTTTTCACATTTTTCAACGCTTTTCCAATTCAGGCACTTGGTTCTAGTTGATGTTAGGGGTTTCCGTTTTTCACTCAATGATCTCCGCTTTTCTTTTTGCTTTTTTACTTTTTTATTTTCTGCTGCCTGACTGTTTTAAGACAAAGCCAGAACTTGGTATGTACTCGTATGTGTTGTCAAAATGACAGAACATTTTGCTAACATATAAGTAGCTTGAAGATGAACACAGTACACAGTACACAGAACTCAGAACTCACTCGACACTTCCCACGCCTCTAGCTCTTGAATGGCCATGTCACTTGCACACCAAACACAGCAAACTGTGAAGCAATATAAGTTGCTGGAAATGATTTGTATGAGTTATGGATTGAGTTGTTTAAGGAAACTATGTGATGAAGAAGTCACAGGAAAATACATATCGCACAAGTTTAAGATATTTGTAAAAACATGAACTAATGAGATAAATAAAAGCAAGACTGGGAAAGTCTTTTATTCGATTTCCGATATTGTTTTAAGCTTTTACTTTACCCTGATTATTTTAAGCAAATTTACAAATGGTTTGCAGAATTTGTATATAGATGTAGTTATCGCTTAGGATTTATTACACAAGTTGTAGCAATATTTAAAGCGCATGTATTTTTTTATGATTTTTTGAAATGTGCTAAAAGTGACTATTTTGATGAAAAGTAGGTAAAAATGGGTTAAATATCAATTGAAATGTGCCAAAAGTGACTATTTTGATGAAAAGTAGGTAAAAATGAGTTAAATATCAATTTTCAAAAAATCATAAAAAATACATGCGAAGAGATTTTTGAAAAAATTTCTTTTCCATCACTAATAGATTCTTTTGGAGAAACTTTTCGCATTCAAACATTTTTTTTTTGCCCGGGGGAAAAAGTTCAAAAAGTAGACCTTTGCAAGAATTGAAAATATTCCACGTGTACTCAATGGGTTAAGAAAAATGTTGTGTTATTAAAACGGAATTGAAATGACCTATCTATTGATACCAAACTTCTTTTGAAGTGAGTTTAACTTTTAAGTAGATTTCATTTTAAGTGTTGTCTAAATATATATGCCTACTAGTGTATACTGGTCTAGAATTATTATTCAATGTGATATTTGTCTTTGTTGCGTTGTGTTGAACAAACAATAAATTTTTTAGACAACTATTTAATAAGCGTCAAACTAAACAGCCATAAATAAAGCTATAAAGTATTGAAGCAACAACAACAGTATTTTAATTAAAGCTGTACAACTTTAAGCTCATGTATTTAATTGTTCATGTTTACATTCACATTCGCAATCGTATAAATATCCACATGAATACTATGTGTGTTATGAATATTCTTATGCGATGTTCGTAAAGTCAAAAAAAAAAAATCCAAAAACAATGCCTTAACGGAAGTGTCATTGCTTGGTCCACTGTCTGGTCACAGCGGCTGGCAACAAACAGCAACAACAACAGCAACAAAAACAACAACAACAAGATGTTTGTCATGCTCTCGTGCCTCAGCTATGCGACGACGACTCCACTATATTCCATATTTGGATGATGTACAGTACAATCCTGCTGCTGCAATAACAGCCTCAAAAGCCTATGTAGGCAAACTGCAGTGGACAGTGCTGTGTTGCTGGTGTTGTTTTTATACCCTCTGAGGGGTATAATGGGTTTGTTAGAAGTATGTAACAGGCAGAAGGAGTCGTGGCAGACCCCATAAAGTATATATATTCTTGATCAGCATCAACAGCCGAGTCGATATAGCCATGTCCGTCTGTCCGTCCGTCCTTACGAAAGGATCTCACAAATGGTAAGAGCTACAATATCCGTTTTGGTCAGTATCGACCACATATTTAGTCAGTCAATACAAGAATCTTTTTTTTTTCGATGCCACGCCCCGTTCGCCCACAATAAACGAAAAACCAGACATACCTCGGAATAAATACATATTTTTGGCTAATATCTCGGTAACTAAACACCTAGGGTTACCAATTTTGGCAAGCAGGTTGCTAGATGCAATATAAAGACAATGCCATCAAAATTTTTTGGATGCCATGCCCCCTTCGCCCACCAAAAGCACAATTGCGTTGTAACTTTGCATGACGCTGGCTCACTTATTTCTAAACGTATAGTGTTGTAACTTAGTATATATTTGCAGATAAATAATATCAATCGATTGTAAAAATTTCATTAAAATCGGACTATAAATAAAAAAGTTTCTCAAACAACGAAAATCGTTACTTTCAAGCAAGGCATAGCCACGTGCATTGCACTGAGCTGTGCACACAAGCAACGAAAAGCGTGTGAGCGAGATAGACATACAAATATGTGTGCTTCTTAAGTTCTTGCAGCAGCTACTCCAATTTAAACTCATCTAATTGAAAACGAAGCAAACGAGGGTATTACACAGTCGGCATGCCCGACTGACATTTCTTTCTCGTTTTTGGTAGTGGTGGTTAGAAAGCATGAGAGGGTGTATAAGCAACAAGAAGGCTTTTCCCTGAGTCTGAGTCTCGGCTATACAACTTATTTATGTTTGCAGCGTTGCAGCGTTGCGGCATATCTATCTCTCTGTACTCTTGTTCTCTCTGCTCTCTTGTCCGGCTGTCTGGCTGATTTGCATCTTTTTGTGCATTGGCTACGCAGACACACCATTCATGCCCACACATGTACAGACATGTACACATTCATATGTATAAATGGAACAATTATTGTACTTATGAAATTCAGTTGCCGTCTCATAGATTCAGATACAGATACATTTACACATGCTCTTAGTGTATCTTTTAATTTTTGTTTTTTTTTTTGTGTTTTTGTTACTCTTGCGTTGCTTTTTCGGCACACTCCCCGATGTACCCCGCTTGAAAAACTACCCATAGCAGAGGCAATTATCGTTGAAAAACACCACAAACAGTACCCTTCTTCCCTTTCCCTCGGTCCCTTTCCCATCCTTCTCCTTGTGGCTGATGCTGTGGCGGCCTTTTGGGCGGGTCATAATTTCTGAAATGTTTTGACTTGCACTCGCCTTTTATGCTGATTTACTGGCTGTTGTGGTTTTGTGACAAATCTGTTTTGCTCACTTGATGTGATTTTCCCTTCCCCTCTTCTACACTGAGAGTCCCATTCTTTGCCCTCTTCATCTCTTATCCGTTTATCCGTTGTTTTACTCCATTGCGGCTTAAAGTTGCAGCAAAAGTTTTATTTCAAACAATTTAGTTTGATATTTATTTGACTTTCGCTTTTGGCACATGCTTTTAATTTGTTGCCTTGCCTACATACATAAATATAAAATTCAGGCCTAGTCATTATTTCTGTAAGTCAGCATAAGTAAGTATACAAATATACTCGTACAAATAACAAATCCATTTACATAGCCATAAATGAGATTGGCTCAAACTACCAAAGCGTTTTAAATTATAAGAACCATTGGGTTGAGTGTTAAAGATAACAGAGCATTTGCGAATCAATTTAAACAATTTTTAATTGCTCGGGATTAATGGTATGCATTTTTCTTATAGGACACTAAACGGATTTACCACTAAACGGATCCAGCGTGCCGCCTAAATGTTTATATAAGCATTTTAGTACCAAATTCCATGTGAAAACAAAGTTTTATTCTGATTTCATCACTATATCATAAAGCTGTCATTGGAAGAATCGGTTAAAAATACTAAGTATATAAAACTGTAATCAGTAATCGCAACCAAATTAAAAGCATAAAAGTATGCCAACGTGTACGTGTTTATTCATGCGGGGAAATTCTTTTTTTTCTACGCTCTGAGGTATAAAAGTATGTAACAGGCAGAAGAAGGCGTGGCAGACGCCATAAAGTATATATATTCTTGATCAGCATCAACAGCCGAGTCGATATAGCCATTTTCGTCTGTCCCTCTGTCCGTCTGTCCGTCCGTATGAACGAAAGGATCTCAGAGATGGTAAGCGAAAACCCAGACAAAGCTCGGGAAAAATACAGGTTTTTTGCGAATATCTCGGTAACTATAACACCTAGGGACACCGATTTTGGCAAGCAGGTTGCTAGATGCAATATATAGATAATACCATCAAAATTTTTTGGATGTTACGCCTCATTCGCCCACCAAAAGCACCATTTCTTTGTAACTTTGCAAGCGGCTGGCTCAATTATTTTATAACGTATAGTTTTGTAACTTAACATATACATGCAGACAAATAATATCAAACGATTGTGAAAATTTCATCAAAATCGGACTATAAATAAAAAAGTTTGTCATTCAACGAAAATCAATACTTTCAAGCAAGGCATAACCACGTGCATTGCACTGTGCGAGCGAGATAGACATACAAATATGTGTGCATGTTAAGTTCTTGCAGCAGCTACTCCAATTCGAACTCATATAATTGGAAACGAAGCTCAGAGGGTATTACACGGTCGGCATGCCCGACTGACATTTTCTTTCTTGTTTTTTTTTTAATATTTAATCATTTACTTATATTATTTAAAACCTAACTTGAATTATCTTAAAATGTTCAACCTAATACAATATTTCTGACAAATTCAGCAGTTGCCCGTATTTTTATTTAAAAAACAGGGTCTATTAAGAATTGTAATTACCCAGCAGTCATTTGATAATTTACTGTCGTCCAGCTTTGTGGCCTAAACGAGGCTTAAACGTGAACGTGACCGAGTACGAGTACGAGTTGGAGTCCAATGCTGTCCAAGGTCGTTCCAATAATAAATGCATGCATTCTTGTTATTCTACAGGATGCACAGAGTGCAAAAAGAAGTTAAAAAAAGTTAAAAAGCGAGAACTGACTTCATTGTGCTGCTGTTCAGGGTGTTAATTTAACTAAATTGCTGCCGGGTAATTGTCGTGGTCGGTTTTTGCTCTGTGCCTGTAGTCAGACCAGATCTGATAGTCTGCCGCTCTGAGGGTTCGACGGCGATCTAACAGTCGAATGTTGTTATGCCCTTTGGTTACAATGTGTCTCATTTGTGCATGCAATTTGCCGACATACAAATCTGCAGCAGAACAACAAATCATAGCTTTCGGCATCATTGGGTCTACTATGTAATTGGACAGTGTATTGTAGTGCTGTGTTATGTTATGTTATAGTAGTCTCTCTCCCATCACTAGTATCAGTGTTGTCATAATTGCGGTTTCTAGGTGCATATCATCGTCTGTTGCTGCTGCTGGTTTTGGTTTTGGGTTTTGCACTTTAAGCTCCTAAGTATTTACACATCGTTAACTTTGAATTACTGGAACATAAAATACTTGTTGTATTATAAAAGTTCCAGTAAAGCATCTGACCAGTCATTCAAAGGACTTAAGCGCCCCTTTTTCTCTTTTATTTTTGTGTGCAGTCTCTTTTTCGCTCTCTCTCTCTCTGAGTTTCACTTCCTTTAAGTTGCTCGGTGCTCTCCTTATTTTTTAAAGCATTCTTGGAATGTGGGTTTTGTGATATGAAACCACAACTTTATGAGCCATGCCCTTGCATATTCTTAGCCAATTTAAAGCGCCTTTAAAGTCCATAGCTTCGCATTGATGTCTTTTATATGATTTCATTTTTTTTACACCACTTTTTACGATTCTTCTTCTTTTTTGTCGGACATATTTGTATGTGTATTTTTTTTTCTCTATTTCTTTTCGGTTCGGTTTCGGTTCGGTATAGTTGAGTTTTGTGTTTGCACTGAAATTTGCGGCATCTGCGGCCTCTTGTTCCGGCAGTTTCTGTTGTTGTCGCTTCGGATGTTCCGGTTGTTGATTCACTAGTTACACACACTCGAATATGCGTATTATAATGTCAACATTGGGTCATTGTTCATTGTTACTGGTTACAGGCTGTTGCTCGTATTAAAACCGTTTTTCTGCTCTTGATTATTATTTTTTATTTTTTTTTTGTGTACTTTTAAGGCTTTTGGCTTTTTTCTGACCATAAGCTTTGAGCAATAAAATTGTAAAAATTTAATCCGAAAATTGACATGATTAAGAATAAAATCGAGTGAATTAAAATTTCCACAAATAAATATTTTATAATGTATGAATTATAGAGTATATGTATGTATATCTTTTACCCACATTTAGTTTTTCTTTGAATATTTCCACAATTTCCACAACAGCGCCCAATAACATTCAAGGCAGTCGAGTAGAGTAGAGGGTGTGTGAAGAAGGGTTCTGAATTGCATTTATGCTTATAACTATTATTTATATTCATGAAAACGGAAATTGCACAAAATCAAATCGAACTAATCTATGACCACAGACAATAACCTTAGTGCCTCTGTGGTGACTCACGTCAATATCCCATAGACATTGGTAAAATAGACAGTGACAATACAGTTCAAGCTTATCTAACTGCCTCATCCTATCATCTTCATCCTAATGCCCTTCGATTGCCTATCCCACACATAAATAACCCCCCATTTGCTTTTGCTTTGGTCTCAGACACAAAACGCCCAACTTGTCAATTGGCAAATCTTTCAGTGTCTCTTGAATGCCCCCCTTATGCAACGTTTTGTGGAACAAGCAGCAGCAGAATGCAAAAAGAAAATAACTTAAATGTCATGCTTACGTTTCAGAAAACAAATCTGCTGTTCGTTGTTTGTGTAATAGATTAAAGTCTCTTTAGATAAAGATAGAAAGATAGATATATATGAGTGCCATACAGGAATTGGCTCAACTCGAGGCTATGGCTAGGCTAGGCTCTCCTGCCAGCTGGCAGTTGACACTGTCAACTTCATCGCAATGGGCAATGGAAAGAACAGAGAGAGAGAGAGAGAGAGAACAGTGACTGTTCAATGTCCGCCCCAAGTGAAATTAAAGAAAATTGCATTTGCACGAGAGACAATTTCTAAACAATTGCAAAACTGTTTGACATGCTACCTGTGATGCTGCCAAACAGTTTAGCAGGTAATGCCTTATATCGATATCGGTTCATGTCCATGTTCATGACGATGGCGACGGCGACGGTTACTACGATACGGGAGATGAGACACAGAGAGAAATACATAGAGATACACTGAGCAAAAATCCCATGTTAAAAGCCCA
This sequence comes from Drosophila tripunctata, assembly GCA_035047385.1. Lineage (NCBI taxonomy): Eukaryota > Metazoa > Arthropoda > Insecta > Diptera > Drosophilidae > Drosophila > Drosophila tripunctata. The sequence goes on from JAWNPS010000220.1 coordinate 2,074,219, forward strand.
AACGCGACATATTAAGTCAATTCTATTGACCTTAGGGAAAAAATAATATTGAAATACATTAAATTAACAATTTCCAATTTTGATTTAATGATTTTTCATATTAGTTTTGTAAAATATGTTTAAATAACTTTATTTCAATGTTGAACAATATTATTTTAATGTTTATTTAAATGTTTCCATATAAATGTGGCGAATATTGTGCAACATTAAATTAACGTTGTTCTATATTGAAACAAAAATTTTCAACTTTACTAGACTATCGTTAATGTTTCTTATTAAATCAATGTGGTTTTTGTTGATTTTAGGTTGATTTTTCTCTGGGTGTAGAGTTTAAGAGGGAATGGCATAGACAGAGAGAAAAGAGTAAAGAGTCACCGCTCGTGCTTGGCAGGCAGTTGATGCAGTTAGTTGACTATTGACTGCCAGACAAACTCACAGTTCCAGAGCCAGAGGTATCGCGTCAGTTGCAGGCATGGCATCTAGAATCGAGAGTTTTTGGCACATTTCAGCCATTTCAGCTTCCCTGTTTTAGTCCCCAATCCAACGACCAGAAACCAGAAGCATTGGCAGTGGCAGTGGCTGAGCTTAGAAATTGCCATGTAGAAACCTTGCTATAATTTTTGTTAAAGACAAACGTTGTTGCAGTTTCTGAATGGAGTAGAAAAATGGGAACACGCTGCCAATGCATTGGCCAAGTGTATTGCAGTTTTTGGGGCTATGTCCGAAATTGGTATGTGTACTATACGTATAGTGTACATGTGGCCATGGTTCGTACGATTTTGATGCCAAAAGCGGCTTAAATAGATGACAATGGTTGGTTACAGACCTACGGGATGTTGGATGCCTTGTGCAATAGCAAGACGGCAAGTCAACTGCATAATTACTTAATTTGCGTTTAGGAATTGCTATTTGGAATTTGGTTGTGGATATGCTCATAAGTTGTCAGCCTTTACAGTTGCCATTTGGCAATGCTTTTGGCCCAATGATCGCTGGCCAGCTGGGTAAAGGAAACCTTTTCATTCAACTAATTTGCTAGAGAGATTCCCCTGGGAAATTGCTTAAAACAAAATTGGTTGTCTCTTTGTCTCTGTCTCTGTGCCGTATTTGAAGTCACAATTTCGCAGATTTCCCCAACCGGCTAACTGATAAATGCCTGAAAAAGTGTAAAGTGTAAATTTGCACAGTGACAAGTCCGGGGTCCTGACACGTAACAAATACATGCCAATACTAAACATGAAGGAAAATGTCAGTCGGGCATGCCGACAGTGTAATACCCTCTGAGCTTCGTTTCCAATTATATGAGTTCGAATTGGAGTAGCTGCAGCAAGAACTTAACATGCACACATATTTGGTTGTCTGTCTCGCTCGCACGTTTTTCGTTTTCGTTTTCGTTGCTTGTGTGCACAGCTCAGTGCAATGCACATGAAATGCCTTGCTTGAATATAACGATTTGCGTTGTATGAGAAACTTTTTAAATTTAGTCAGATTTTGATGAAATTTTAACAATCGTTTGATATTCTTTGTCTGCAAGTTTATGCTAAGTTACAACACTATACGTTAAGAAATAATTGAGCCGGCCGCTTGCAAAGTTACAACGCAATTGTGCTTTGGGTGGGCGAAGGAGGCGTGGCATCCAAAAAATTTGATGGCATTGTCTTTATATTGCATCTAGCAACCTGCACGCCAAAATTGGTGTCCCTAGGTGTCGTAATTACCGAGATATTTGCAAAAAATCTGTATTTTTTCCGAGGTATGTCTGGTTTTTCGCTAATTGTGGGCGAATGGGGCGTGGCATCAAAAAAAGGAAACCAACTTGTATTGACTGACTAAATATGTGGTCGATACTGCCTAAAACGGATATTCTAGCTCTTACCATCTCTGAGATCTGTTTGTTCATACGGACAGACGGACAGACAGACAGACAGACAGACAGACAGACAGACAGACAGACAGACAGACAGACAGACGGACAGACGGACATGGCTATATCGACTCGGCTTGTGATGCTGATCAAGAATATATATACTTTATGGGGTCTGCCACGCCTCCTTCTGCCTGTTACATACTTTTCACAAACCCAATATACCCCTCAGAGGGTATACAAACTGGGCACTGGAAAGCCTAAAGCCACCCAGATTGGGTCGAACGATCGAAGTGTGTTAGGTTAGCCAAATTGTCATTCGTGTCTCCCAACAACAACTTGAGACAGATTCGAATATATATATTGTACATGGTCAAATGTTTATTGTGTTGAGGACCCTTTTACAGTGCCTCTAAACAGTTTTCGTGCTTGCCCTTTTTATGGGCTGCCAAGTTGCTGTTGTTATTAGATAAGGGACGGGCCAGTAGTAGTCAACCTTTTGGTTTTCGGGGCTTGTACACTGGCCTGTATTGTATCCCACCTGTTGCAAATTTCTACAGATTTTGCCCTTGATGGGAGATTCATTTTTATGGTATTTCCCTTTACTTGAAATATTCTTGGCCATCGTCTAGATTGAGTAAGATGTAGAATGTAGTCACACAGATATAGTTTTATTTAATTTGAATAAATTTAACATGCTAGCTTTGATTTAAATCCTACGGTAATTGGCTCAAACTGTTGTAGCAGCTGCAAATCGTCGGTAAAAAAAAGCTAAAAAGTAACAACACATGTAACGAAATGCTGATTCACGAGACGTGAATGTTCACAACAAAACCACATCAGAATCTTTTGTTTTTTTTTTGTTTTTTTTTTTATACCCTCTGAGGGGTATATTGGGTTTGTCAGAAGTATGTAACAGGCAGAAGGAGGCGTTTCCGACCCCATAAAGTATATATATTCTTGATCAGCATCAACAGCCGAGTCGATATAGCCATGTCCGTCTGTCCGTCTGTCTGTCTGTGCGTCTGTGCGTCTGTCCGTATGAACAAACAGATCTCAGAGATGGTAAGAGCTACAAGTTCAAACTTGGTCAGTATCGACCACATATTTAGTCAGTCAATACAAGTTTGTTTCCTTTTTTTGATGCCACGCCCCATTCGCCCACAATAAGCGAAAAACCAGACATACCTCGGAAAAAATACAGGTTTTTTGCGAATATCTCGGTAACTATAACACCTAGGGTCACCAATTTTGGCATGCAATATAAAGACAATGCCATCAAAATTTGTTGGATGCCACGTTTCCTTCGCCCACCAAAAGCACAATTACGTTGTAATTTCGCAAGCGGCTGGCTCACTTATTTCTTAACGTATAGTTTTGTTACTTAGCATATACTTGTACACAAAAATTATCAAACGATTGTGAATTTCATCAAAATCGGACTATAATTAAAAAAGTTTGTCATACAACGAAAATCGATACTTTCAAGCAATGCATAGCCACGTGCATTGCACTGAACTGTGCACACAAGCAACGAAAACGAATAACGTGCGAGCGAGACAGACATACAAATATGTGTGCATGTTAAGTTATTGGAACAGCAACTCCGATTTGAACTCATATAATTGGAAAAGAAGCTCAGAGGGTATTACACGGTCGGCATGCCCGACTGACATTTTCTTTCTTGTTTTTTTTTGTGCTGTCTCCACTACTCATAGGGTGTGGCCGAAATCAACATCTTGACTTTCTCCATGAGTGCGCAGCATTAGCAAGTGCTCTAGAGTCATAAGATCTATCTAAGTAAAGAGACACGATATACAGGTACGAGTATAAATGGCTACGTGCGTGTTTGCTATGATTTTTGCTGAGCATAACAATCTAACTCACCTTGCCTAATCGATTATATCATTTCTATATCGCGTGCCGCAGATGTTGAATTTGACCATTAATTGCATAATGCTGCTGCGTTTGCTCTGCTAATGTTGTTTATTTTTTTTGTCAAGACAAAAGGCAATCGTTAAACTTACAAGTACAAACATATTACTTAGTTCATCTACTCGATTGTTTGTTTGTTTTCAAGTGTAATTGAAATTGCTTTAAGTTACGCATTGTGTGTACTCCAAGTCAAACTGAACAAAAGTCTTTATAAACATTGTTTCTGAAAGTGCTTGGAATGTAAAACTCGGTGAAAGCCTTTCACTTCACTTGCCAAATTAGTACAATGTGCGTAGCTTGACACAAATAATTTTTAAAATTTTTTTTTGTTTTTTTTGTTATAATTGATTGATGGATTGGATTGAGCTGACCATAAAAGGGTTCTAGTTGAATTGTATTGGAAGTTTTTAATTGGTTCTTAAGTAAGACACATCTATGCATGCATGTTCAATCCGCACAGCCTGCGAATTTCTTGTCTAGCACAAAAAGACAATTAATTTGCATAAAGAACAAAATATGTAAATTCCACCCCCAAACTGTTGACTTAAGTGGCATAAATCATGTTTTCATATATATAACACCAGTAGCTGGAGCTTGGAGTTCTGGAATCTGCGTTTGGGTCAGAGTCCGGTTTGGGTCTGTGTCCCTGTTCAAGCAACCCGGCCAAAACATGGCAATTGTTCCAGAAAGTAGTCGTTGCCCTCCCTTTTGGAATCTACAACTGAGTTGGTAGTGCTTGTGCTTATTGGCAGATAATTGACACATAAAATTAGCATAATTTGTGGACCTGACAAGTGACAAGAGAGTAGTTATGGGACGGCATACAATGAACAGCTGATAGCCATCAGAATTCATAATGACCAAAGTCGAGAAATCATTTCACTTTTTTCTTTTTTCCGTCTTTCTTTCTTTTGGCATGTGCGATAAAAAAATATTAAATGTTGTTGTTGTTGTTGTTGTTATTATTATTATATTCTCTGTTGTATGTGTGGAATTTAAATTAATAAATTAGGGGTTTTTTTTGGCACGCAGGCTGTTTGCTGTTCTCGTTTACTGTTCTCACATAATTTGGATTTGGATTTGGATTTCTGGGTTATCTTCTTTATGCCGCCTATCTATGCAAATCGTAAAGACCCAAAAGAAAGTAAAGAAAGTGTGGTAATCAATACGAGCGAATTTCATGTTTTTTTTTTTTGTTATCGCTACAAATTATTATCTGATCTACCAAGCCCATGTTGTTATTTACAAAGTTTATTATACCCTCTGAGGGGAATATTGGGTTTGTCAGAGGCGATTTGTATGTAACAGGCAGAAGGAGGCGTGGCAGACCCTATAAAGTATATATATTCTTGATCAGCATCAACAACCGAGTCGATATAGCCATTTTCGTCTGTCCGTCTGACCGTCTGACCGTCTGTCCGTCTGTCTGTCCGTATGAAAAAACAGATCCCAGAGATGGTAAGAGCTACAATATCCGTTTTAGTCAGTATCGACCAAATATTTAGTCAGTCAATACAAGTTTGTTTCCTTTTTTTTGATGCCACGCCCCATTCGCCCACAATTAGCGAAAAACCAGACATACCTCGAAAAAAAATACATGTTTTTGGCGAATATCTCGGTAACTATAACACCTAGGGTCACCAATTTTGGTGCGCAGATTGCTATTTGCAATATAAAGACAATGCCATCAAAATTTTTTGGATGCGACGCCTACTTCGCCCACCAAAAGTACAATTTCTTTGTAACTTTGCAAGCGGCTGGCTCACTTATTTCTTAACGTTTAGTTTTTCTTTCCTTCTTTCCTGTTTTTGAAAATATTTTCTTTAATAATCTTAGAAAACGTCAAAACAGGCAACAGGCCTACAAACATTAACTGACAGCCACTAAGGGAGCAGTTTATTTGTGAGAATCACAGGTGATAGAAGCCACTCAAATGAATAACTCATAACATACATTTAGATCCGTCAACACAGCACTTGGCTTTCAATAGCCGGTCAAGGCCATCTCATGCCAAGCCTATGCCTGATTTTTGGAATAAAGTGCAGACCATCTAAGATACAAAACGGTTAAGATACAATATGCTAAAGTGCAGTCGAGTATATACATATATATATATATCATAAATCGGAGCAAATTGAAACGAAAAATGCCTACATTGTTGCCGAGTAAAAAACAACCTTCAGCTCCTTCAGTCATTGCTGTCTTGCGACAGACAATTTAATTTATGAAAATCGCTGACACTAAAGCAGAATACCATGCAAAATGGCCAATATGAACAGACAGAGTCAAAAACTTAAAACAAAGAGAAGTCTAAAAAAAAAAACTATAAATTTTACGAATACCAATTTGATCAGTTGAGTTTATTATAATTTGCTGGCAGGCAAATGTTCAAAGAGTATTAAGCATTCAACTTGGAAAATTTTGTTGATACTACTTTTTGATTTTTGCTACAATTGACACTTGAGTGCGCACTCAGTGTTGCCACTGAACGTTCTAAATACATATAGTGTTGGAGGCACTTTAGCTCCTTGGACAGGCAGCTTGCGCAACGAATCAAATTTAAATTTCTTGATTGTCCAGTCGAGTGGCAGTCGAAAGTTGTAGCTAAGCTATAACATTGAGTTATCCAGATCCCTTTGCGATTTGCGCATAATAATAATTTAAACGACGTGCTCTGAATTTGGTGACTGACCAGACCAGTCACTGCCAATGATGACTGTATCCTTATATATTTCTGACTCTCTCTTATTTCGCTACTTCTCTTACAAAATCAAGGCAAATGCAAAGGCAAAGTGTCCTCCTGGCTGAGTGACTGATGGACTGATGGACTGGTCGATGACATGGGCAGACGTTGTCTCCCTCTGGTCCGTCCCTGCTCTATGCTCGTTATCTTCTCTTTCACTGTCAACGCTCAGCAAGCAGCAAAGCCATGATGTTAAATGTTAAATGGAGCAAAAAGTGTTGCCCGAACAATGGTGTCAATTAAACATTACATTGTTGTTTCACTATGTATAATGGACTAAGAGGGAGATGCAGATGGCTAAAGAGACGTTCAATTTCCAAATGCGTGCAATTTTATTTTCAACTTTTTTCTTCTATTTTTTGCTGTTTTGTGTGCGTTGTTTTGCTGCTACCAAATTGAGTCTAAGTTGTGCGTGCCCAGGCCGTGCTTAACAATAAAAGTCTATCAAAAAGCAGTAGTTTAATGCTTTTTTCTACAGTTTGACTTTTGAGGTTTCCTCTCTTCCTTTTTTTTTGTGTATTAACTGTGTGGCATCCCTTTTGCTTTTTATATTCCCGAGGAGTCGAACTTGGTCCCTTTTTAATGGCGGTTTCGCGTTGATGAAGGCTTTAGAGCGACATCAAATGATATAAATGTCTCTTACAGTGGCTCCCAAATTTCGTTTTCTTGTTTTATATTTTTTTTTGTCTTGTATTTAAACCCTTGCAGAGGGTATATTGTTAATGTCACGAAGTTTGTAACGTATTAAAGGAATCGTGGTAGACCCCATACAACTTTATACATTCTTGATCAGCATCAACAGGTGATTCGATATAACAAACTCGTGCTAAAGATAACACTTAATTTTTTTTTTTTTTTACTTATTTTTTCACTTGAGTTCAGTTAAGATAAGAGCACTTTAAAATACAACACCAAAGTAACTCAATTAAGTTTTCTAACACTCAGCTATGGTTTGGTTTCAAACATTTTTTTTAACGCCAGCTAGATTTATTTTTGACTCACCTTCTCGATTAAATGAACTCTAATTGTTATTGAATTATAATTTTTGTAGCGAAATAAATTTTTTTGTAAATTTGAATTTTTTCACCGAAAGTTTTGATCGTTATTCACATCAATTTATTTATTTATTTATCGATTTAAATGTTTCCAAAGTCATAGCGTTATAAGCACTTAAATATATATCTTATGCGAAAGGATAATTAGTTTTATATAATGCTCCACTTGAACGGCGCACGCGTGAGCGACCCGAGAATTTGCCGATTGGTTAACAGGGCCAGGTTCTTATATACCCTCGTGTCCCGCTTACAGCTGGCGTAAATTTCTTTTGGTAATAATGTTCTTGTAGCTGCCGCGGCAGCGACTGCGCAGCTGCGGAGCGCTGAGAACGCTGACGATTATTCAGTTCAGAGAAGCTAGCGAATTTTTGCGACTGAAAATTCACTTGATGCGAACAGTCCATGCCGCTGCCAGCGTCGCGTCCACTTTAACGTCGCAGATTCTCAAGACTCAACGCTGACTGCGCTGCCGCTGCCGCAGCCGCAGTCGCAGCCACTGCCTGTGTTTGTCTGTCTTTGCGTGTTGTTTGTGTAATTGTAATTGTTGTATTCTTGCTTTTGCCAAGGTTGTGCTCTCTCTTCATTTCTGGTTTCAGCCGGCAGTAGCCCATAATATCCCAAAAGAGGGCAAGAAGTTCAGCGATGTCTCTTCTTGGTCAGCGACAGAGACAGAGTCTTTTTTTTTTTGGGCTCTGTTTGTTGATTGGTTGGTTGGTCGGTCATTTGCACCTCCTGCATCGCTACCGTCCCCGCTACCGCTACGAAGCTTCAGCGGCTCTGGGGTTGCCCTCAGCTGTTTGCTTTGCTTGGCGTTGGCGTTGGCGTTTGGCTTTGTTTTGCAGTTACTCATTTCGGTTTGGGTTTGGTTTTTGTTTTGATCTCGGTTTGCGTGATTTATAGTGAAAAATTATTGTTTTTGTTATTGTTTGCATAACTTGGCGTTTGTATAACTCAGCATCGTCTCGTGCGGAGATCCAACAAGTGAATCATGTGTTTTTTTTTATTTTTTTTTGTAATGAAATGAACATCAACTTGTTTATTTAAAGTCCCTTAATTGTTTATGTCTTGTGGTTCGATGACCTTCCCTTCTAAGCAGCTAGGATTTCTTTTTTTTTTTGAGGGGAATTTTTGGGAATCCAATTCATCCTATTAGCCAATTTGCCATATCACCGATGAACGTGCAGTGATTTGAGTTTTGTCAGTTACCACCAATATACATACATATACTGGTTTACCAGTGTGCCAAATTGAAATCCTCCCGACGATTTTCTCATAAACATAAAGATAAAAATTAAGTGTGCCAAATTAATTCCAACTGCGGCGGAGTGAAAGCTTTGATAGCCGCACATTTATTCAGTCCCTCATCTCATCTCATCTCATCGAACTGAACCAAAAAACCTAGGGCGCAAATAAAATTTAAATTCTCTTTTATCTCTGTATAGGGCACACACAGATTTTTTTCTTCTAAGGCTTTCAAAGTCATAAGGCCCCAATTCCCTTGCATACAAATTTCAATATTGCTCCCCAGATGTGGGTGGTGTCATGGTGGTGGCATATTTACTCACCTAACTGTGCATCAACGTATCATCTATGTATCATCGTATTTGTATCTATAAATGTATGTATATGTTTCATGTAGTAACTCAAACCTAAACACCTAGTAGCACAGGTGCCTTCAATGGGCAATTTTCTGTTTCTCTCTCTGTTGCTGTGTGTTGTGTTTTCTCTTAACGCGGATACGTGATTTGCATTTTTAAATGGCTGGAACAGGTCGTAGATATACTTGGGTATTTGAGGCTGTGTGTTTGTGTAGGTGTATGTGATACACAAATGTTAAAATAATAAATTGTTTTAAATTATTGTCACTTTGTCACTGATCAAACTGATTGTAATAATAATAATAATAATATAACTCCATGGAAAACATTTCAACATCGTTTCACACTCTAGGTCTTTTAGATCCTGAAGTCTAGCGAGCAGGCTATAAGCATTTTTTTATGATTATCAATAATAGCATGCATTAACATAATCGGCACATTTTCAAGTTTGCCAAGGCGTGGTCAGAATTTTGGAGCTTCCTGAAGGTAATACATAAGTATATCTTGATGCAGGACATTTAAACAGATTTTTAATTTGGCGCGGTTGAAATTTCAACTTTTATTTTAAACATATTATTAAACTAATTTCGGATAGGTACAAAAAAAATATGTTCTTAGTGACTAATGACTTTTATTTATACTCAAATAAGTCAAGCATTATATTTAAAAAATTGAGCAGAATCTTAATAATTCCATCTCATCTTAACAATCGCTTAGAAACAAAAATGTTGAAATGACAGTTTAATAATTGCAACCAACTTTGATAACCAAAAATAAGTACTTTAAATTTGGTTTTGGGATTTGGGATACGTATGTATATCTTTTTGTACTGTTTTAAATAAATTCAAATCATAAAACCCCGAAACCAAAAACACAACCATTGCAGTGATTATTTGATGACAACCTACAAAAAGTTAAATTGCAAATGTAAGATAAATTTCTTTCTTTCCAATTATTACAGCTTCCATGAGTCATAATTTCGACATTATCAAGTTTTTTATTGGAAATCCCACAAAACCGAGGAATCAAAAGAATGAAATATTCTCAAAAAAAAAAAAAATAAAGTTATGAAGCTTATTCTATATACATATACATTTTTGTGTTTGAGTTTCGTGAGTTTACTTAAAGACTGAAAACAAATATACGAAATTAAAACCCAACAGTTCTCCAAACAAATAAGAGTCGGTCGGTGCCAAAAAAGAGCACTGGAAGATCGCGAAATTCCGCATAAAGTAAACACTGTGCCTCAACCAGATTCTTGGGAGAACTGAACGGAAATATCTGGCAGTTAACTTTTGAGAACTTTCACCGTTGTGATCTATAAACGCATGCTGATGAGGACGATGACGGCACCTTATAGAAAGTTCTCTTAAAATTAAATATTTTTGAGAAATTACCAAAACAACAGCAAAGCAAACGAAACGAAACGAAACCTAAAAACAAAACAAAATATATTTGTACACATATGGTAAGACATACATATGGATAATATGTTAAAGACATGCTCATTAAAAAAATCCAGTGCAAAAACTCGCTCAACCTATGTGATGGTCGCTGAATTTTTATAAACTTGTCTAATACCAGACGTGTCACACAATTTCTTTGTGTTGTAATTCTCTTTGTTCTCTTTCGTATTTATTTTAATTTCAGTGTATTTTTTGTTTTATTTTTATACACACCTTGCCCAAAATTTGTGCTACTGACCGACAATTTGACGGCAACACTACCTTCAGCCACCTATGAAATACTCTTTCATTTATACACTATTTACACCCTTGCGGAGTTTATTAGGTTTAGTATAGTTTTACAGGTATCTTGATGAAATTTGGTACATATACAAATTCTCTCTGCAGGCAGATCATATATTGATATCACTATATCAATATATCATATGGATGCCATAGGAATAATCAATTGAAAAATTGTTTTCTGCTAACTAACTTTTATCCAGATTAGACTGCTACTTTTTTTTTAGCAACTTCAAACAAATTTCAAATATGAAAGGATGACACCGTGTATTATAAATTTTTACAGCGTTCTGAAAGGGTATCCAATCTTTGGCATCCCAAAGATTACCTTTATTTCTTGTTGCTTATTGATTTAAGTCTGTTGAGTCTTGAACTTGAGAAGCATTAATTGTTAAAACCGGTTTGGCTAAACAATCGGTCATGCAATTAAAACTAAACTGATTTTGATTGCTTTTTGTTTGGGAACTTGTCAAATTTGGAATATTTAATTTTGCATTTATTATTGCATAGGAAAAAAATGGTTTTATCTTTAAATACAACACATTTATTTTGAAACTTTTGTAATTTGATTTTAATTTTTATTTCATTACTTTCTTAAATTTATACTACTCATTTTTTACGGACAACTACATTCTATTAAATAAGCAAGTTGGTCTATGCTTATGTGCTAATTTGAGTTTCTATAAATTGAAGCTTGTTTGAGGAGCAATCGAGCTTAGATAGCTGTCTAGATTTAACTATGCGGACGACTACAATATTTGAAGTAATCACCGCTAAGATACTTAGATAACTACCCTGAAGTGTGTGTGTTTAAGTACAAGTATGGATATTTTATGATTAACAATTTACATTCTCTTTTTATACCCTCTGAGGGGTATATTGGGTTTGTCAGAAGTATGTAACAGGTAGAAGGAGGCGTGGCAGACCCCATAAAGTATATATATTCTTGATCAGCATCACAAGCCGAGTCGACTGAGCCATGTCCGTCTGTCCGTCCGTCTGCCCGTCTGTCTGTCCGTATGAACAAACAGATCTCAGAGATGGTAAGAGCTACAATATCCGTTTTAGTCAGTATCGACCACATATTAGTCAGTCAATACAAGAATCTTTTCTTTTTTCGATGCCACGCCCCATTCGCCCACAATAAGTGTAAAACCAGACATACCTTGGAAAAAATAGAGGTTTTTTGCGAATATCTCGGTAACTATGACACCTAGGGACACCAATTTTGGCTTGCAGGTTGCTAGATGCAATATAAAGACAATGCCATCAAAGTTTTTTGGATGCCACGCCTCCTTTGCCCACCCCAAGCAAAATTGCGTTGTAACTTTGCAAGCGGCGGGCTCACTTATTTCTTAACGTATAGTTTTGTAACTTAGCATTTATTTGCAGACAAATAATATCAAACGATTGTGAAAATTTCATTAAAATCGAACTATAAATAAAAAAGTTTCTCAAACAACGAAAATCGTTACATTCAAGCAAGGCATAGCCACGTGCACACAAGCAACGAAAACGAATAACGTGTGAGCGAGATAGCAGCAGCTACTCCAATTGGAACTCATATAATTGGAAACGAAGCTCAGAGGGTATTACACGGTCGGCATGCCCGACTGACATATCTTTCTTGTTATTTTTTGCAAAGCACAATTGGGTAACATTTGGAAATTCATTTGAATTTTCACTGGTAGCTCTCCATTTTATAGCCGCTTTTATGACTTAATTAATATGCATTCAAACTTATTAAACAATTATGTTAATTGTATATTTCGAAACCAGGTGATTTCTTCATTTATGCTTTTGCGGCGCACTACTCGTTTTATCCACTAAGTTATCCATAATAAAATTAGCATTTAATGCTCTGAGATTCTCCCAGATGTTTCTTTGTGCTTTACTTATCTTTACTTTTTGATGAATTATTAAAATCATAAACAAATTTAAACATCTATACACTTGTTTGTATGTTCAGAGCTTTTATGTGTTGCGTATATCTATAAATTCTGTAGTTTGTCGTTTAACTAGTGCTTCGTAAATAAATATAACTTATTGGTTTACCTCAGCAAAATAATTAGCCAAGCACGAACAGTGTCTGCTTATAGCAAATTACTGTAATTTAAGTAACTTAATCAGGCGTTTGCTCATGCTCAGATCTAAATATAGACACAAAGAACGCTAAAATACCAATCATAATAGTTGTTGTATGTATTCTGTTTTGCTGATTCTTGTCTCTTTTAAAGCAAAACTTACAGATCTTTCAAGCGCATTAGCTGCAGCAGCAGCCAGTGACGATGATGATACGACGAAGGAAGGAATGCCAAAGGACAATTAGCGTTGACTAGATTGTTGATGGTTCGTCGGATACACAGGCAGATGGACAGTCAAACGTTTGGCTGGACAATCCAAGAGTCAAGTAGCCAAGAGTCGAGTTTGGGTTAAGATCAAAGACCATAAAAGGCACAGTAGGAGCAGCAATTGTAGCTAAATTTAGACAAGTTGTCGAGTCGAAGGAACTTCGGTAGTAGACATAGATTGTTATACCTACACCCAGAGAAAAATCAACCTAAAATCAACAAAACCACATTGGTTCAATAAGAAACATTAACGATAGTCTAGTAAAGTTGAAAATTTTTATTTCAATATAGAACAACCTTAATTTAATGTTGCACAATATTCGCCATATTTATATGGAAACATTTAAATGAACATTAAAATAATATTGTTGTAACATTGAAATAAAGTTATTTAAACATATTTTACAAAATTAATATGAAAAATCATTAAATGAAAATTGAAAATTGGTAATTAATGTATTTCAATATTATTTTTTACCTAAGTTGAAAATTATTGAATTAATATTTCGCGTTTGTGATTTTAAAATGGGATTTTTGGCTCAGTGTACCCACTGGATTGTTAAGAACTAGGAAACTGGAGAACTGTCGACACTTGTGGAGAAGTGTGTTTGTGGCATTTCCGCAGTGCAGGCGAACAGAATTGGTCGAGTTATATCTCAGCTATAATTAGATGAAATCACTATGTTTTCATTTAATGCATTATTGATTTTATTATGTTGTATTTTACGACCATTACGAATAGCACTTTAAAACGCCTTAAGTCTACATTTTGTGTGCCTTATCTCTACGTGAATTTAAACTTTAAGCGCGAACTAACTGCCTTTGGAACTTAATCACGAACTTGAATTCTAGATGTTCTTCTTCAGAGTTCTTTTATTTGAGTCATAAAAAACAATGCTTAAGCATATCTTGATAGACTTCAGACTTCTGCCAATAATAACTATTGATATTTATTATTGGTTATTGCAGTTGGCGATATTTTTATACCCTCTGAAGGGTATATTGGGTTTGTGAAAAGTATGTAACAGGCAGAAGGAGGCGTGGCAGACCCCATAAAGTATATATATTCTTGATCAGCATCAACAGCCGAGTCAATATAGCCATGTCCGTCTGTCCGTCTGTCCGTCTGTGCGTCTGTCTGTCTGTTCGTATGAACAAACAGGATCTCAGAGATAGTAAAAGCTACAAGTATCCGATTTAGTCAGTATCGCCCACATATTTAGTCAGTCAATACAAGATTGTTTCTTTTTTTCGATGCCACGCCCCATTCACCCACCATAAGCGAAAAACTAGACATACCTCGGAAAAAATACAGGTTTTTTGCGAATATCTCAGTTAACTATAACACCTAGGGTCACCAATTTTGGCATGCAATATAAAGACAATGCCATCAAAATTTGTTGGATGCCACGTTTCCTTCGCCCACCAAAAGCACAATTACGTTGTAACTTTGCAAGCGGCTGGGCTCACTTATTTCTTAACGTATAGTTTTGCAACTTAGCATATACTTGTAGACAAATAATATCACACGATTGTGAGAATTTCATCAAAATCGGACTATAATTAAAAAAGTTTGTCATACAACGAAAATCGATACTTTCAAGCAAGGCATAGCCACGTGCATTGCACTGAACTGTGCACAAAAGCAACGAAAAACGTGCGAGAGAGATAGACACACAAATATGTGTGCATGTTAAGTTCTTGCAGCAGCTACTCCAATTGGAACTCATATAAATGAAAACGAAGCTCAGAGGGTATTACACGGTCGGCATGCCCGACTGACATTTTCTTTCTTGTTTATTTTAATCAATCTTTATTAACTTTTTTAAAGCACGTTACATTAACTGATTAAACTTTAATAGACTTTTATGCATCATAATGTCAATGCATTAAAAGAATCTCCAATGTGTTAAGGGGCATATCCTAGAGTAAACTAATTTTATGTTTTCAATTTATCTGTAAGTGTGTATGCAATAAATTTACTGTAACTTTGTTAATTAGAAAAGTCAACTTCCTGCACCCAATAGTAGAAGAGGAGTAATTAACTTTGGTTATTACCATAACCCCAAATGATATGTAATATGGTATAAAAAAATTTATATTTGCACAATAAAATGGCCTAGCCCAACACAGTTTACTTTTACCCACATACTCGTAGTTCTATAACTTGATTGTCAGTGGGTATATAGTAAGCAACTCTTTTCATTTTATTTCGTAAAAATTGCGTGAACTGCGTAATTTTCGCATTAGGCAAATTATTACTTAATTAGCTTTCCATTTTTAACATGTGTTCGCCGGAGCATTACGAGGACTTGCGTGGTGAGCCTTTCCTTCTGGCATTATTTTCAAATGCTCGCTGAGGAGCTGTTGTAATTTATTAAATTAAATCATAATAAATGCGACGTGCCCACAATACCTGACCATAAACAGAAATTATGACACATTTCGTGTGGACACGGAAACCATCCATAGATTAGTTTAGCGGACTGGCTTATTAATTAAAGCAAATGCGTGCGGTTGCAGATTGTGGTCACATAGTATACAGAAACACTCCTAGCTCATATATCCTACCCGAGGCATATAAAACCTCTCTTGTGAACTTCAATACTTACTTACTCGTCGTCACGTGCTCACTAATGAGGGGTCGTTCTTCTTTTCAAATATTTCTGATATTTATTTTGTTCAAAATCGTCATCGTCACGCATTCGCAGTGTTGTCTTTTTTTCGTTCGTAGTACTTCAATCCAATATTATTCATTGCTCTGACCGAATTTCACAACAATACAATTTATTTTTATTCAAAATTATACCATCTGGTAGTTGCATCTGTTTATTGTCTGAACGCTTATAATGCTATTTTCAATTTTACTTTAATTATTATTTATATACTCCGTAATCCTGTTTAATAGTAATGTTTTGAAATATATAATTTCTTGCACACATTAAATTTATTATCACAAAACTTTCAAAATTGTTATTTTGCTGATAACTGGCAATTTGTTCTAAAAGTTTTATATGTATATTAAAACATACGAACACAAAATTATTACGTCCATACATTACAAGTCCAGCCGAATTTGCCAATCTGTAAATAAAAGCATTTAACGGGATCAGAGTATTATGTGAGTTATTATCATTAATTATGACCACAAGAACGATACAGACGGACGTTTCCAGTCAATTCTAAATAGCCATTACGGTAAAGTTGTTGACGCAATCAGGCAAATATTGAATGTGGTTTAACATACACACATACTTATGCAAATCTTAATTTATAAGTCTGTTAAGTATACACAATTTTTATTCTTGTCGCTTTTATCTTAAGTTGTAAATTCAATTAACGTGTCAGAAAAGATCCACAGTCGAATAAAATGATCCGCTGAATTACAATACCACAATAGAACAGTTTCTGTTAAATTTGGGCAACTTATTGTGAATGCATTTACGGTGTTTATTATTACTCGGAATTTGCATATTTAATCAGCTTCGTTAATTGTTTTGATTATTATTTTGTTTAATTATTATGACACTGTGGCCCTAAATATATCGTGATGATGATTCTTAAATTGCTGCTGACCCACAACACAAAGGCCCATAAACAAATGTGCATTATGTGAACTGTTGAGTGTGAGTTTCAGACATAAGAGTGCTTTTTTTTGCCGCATATGTGTACATATGTATTCGCACTAATTTATCAAGCGGTAAAGTTGTTAAGCAGCATTTTTTATTTTTTATTTCTTAACTCTTTTCGCTGGGTTTATGAGCAAAAGAAAAATATTTGTCAGGGTGTTGTACCAAATACAAAACAGGAGAGGAAGAATATAACAAAAGGGCTGGTACTCGTATGTGTAGGTAAATTCTACGGCAATTTGAACGGGTACGAGTACGAGTATTTTTGTCTGGGTTCGTTGCTCGTTGTTTAAGTGCAAAAGTGAGTCCCAGTTACTGTTGTCAGTTGTGCTCCCTTCTTCGCTTAAAAGTTGTTTTGTTGTCTTTTGATGTTTTTACTGTTTTTTGTTTTGATGAATGACGCTGCATTTGGTCGAGTTTTTTGTGTCTGAATGGAATAATTTACACGACAGAAACATTAGCAGCGACAAAAGCGACAATCAACTAGTAGGAGAACAGCTACAGTCGAGCTGCGCGACTGTAAGGTGCTAAGTAGCATCAAATATCCAATGCAAAATATTTTAAAAAATTTTATATGATAACTACATGATATAGTTATTCGATTGCATTATAAGTTGGTCAGGATACATACGAAAACGAAAATTCAAAGCCAAAAATTTCAATCACTTTGTGACGAAAAAATTTAATATTTTTTAATATCATAATGTTTAGTACATATAAATTGTACGGCAGTAGCTCGTCACTAAAGAGGCGTTTCTAAATGTATGTTAGTTATCTTTTTGCGACGTTCCGTAATGCCTTTTACGATAATTTGTTACATACTTTTAAGAAACCCAGTATACCCTTTAGAGGGTATAGAATGCATGCCGTCAGTGTAACATAAAGCAATTTTAATGGATTGTGCTAGGCGGCAAGATATTAGCTTGTTATTATTACAAAAGGCGGTGGAAATTTCGCAGGGTATAAGAGCATTTCAGGTTCCCTTTGACCTGTAGCTCGTTAATTCAAATCAAATCAAAGAAAGAGAATGCACATTACTCAGTGCCACGAACATATTCTGAGACAGACAGACAGACAGACAGATAGATAGAGAGAGAGAAAGAGAGAGAGAAAGAGAGAGAGAAAGAGAGAGAGAGAGAGAGATACAGATATATTTGCATGCAGTCAAACAAATGCTGACCATTTAAATGAGCTATTGTCAGTTTAAAGTCACATTTATCGCACACATATCTGTACTGAATTTATATAGAGCACTTTACCCAAGACATTTAACACCTGCACCCCTGGTTCACGCCCCCTTATTTGGGCTATCTTCTACATCCAATCAGATTTTTCAACAGCAGCAGCAGCATCAACTAAAACGATCATCAAAATAATTTATGATGCACATCAAGCAGAGGCATCTAGGGCCAGGGATGAGCTCTGTTTTTGTTCAGTTTTAAAACCAGAAGCAACACCTAAACAGTACATTCACACACCGCACCACACATTCTTAGCAAAAGAGACCTGCATGCTGTCCTGTCCGATGATGGTGTCCGGCCAACGATGTCCATTTTGTGGCCATAATGCTCAACCATAAGTTTTTCTCTGCAAAAACATAAACAAGCTAAATCAAGTCAACTGCGCTAATAAATCTTGAAAGCGTTGACGTTGACTTGGTAGTTGGATTTGTTGTTGTTGTTTTTCTGCTAAATGTTGTAGTTGTTGTAGTTTGTTCGTTTAGCATGCAAATGACAGGTATACCCATAGCCGTAGCATTTGGGCTGTTTTAGTATGTAGTTCATGTCTATTCTATTTGCCTGCTCTTCACACGGTGCGTTCAAGAAACATAAAATGTAATAACAATTATTATACCCTCTGAGGGAAATATTGGGTTTGTCAGAGGCGATTTGTATGTAACAGGCAGAAGGAAGCGTGGCAGACCCCATAAAGTATATATATTCTTGATCAGCATCAACAGCCGAGTCGATACAGACGGACATGGGTCTGTCTTTATGTCCGTCTGTCCGTATGAACAAACAGATCTCAGAGATGGTAAGAGCTAAAAGTTCAAAGTTGGTCAGTATCGACCACATATTTAGTCAGTCAATACAAGTTTGTTTCTTTTTTTTGATGCCACGCCCCATTCGCCCACAATAAGCGTAAAACAAGACATACCTCGAAAAAAAAATACAGGTTTTTTGCGAATATCTCGGTAACTATAACACCTAGGGTCACCAATTTTGGCATGCAGATTTCTAGATGCAATATAAAGTTAATGCCATCAAAATTTTTTGGATGCCACGCCTCCTTCGCCCACCCAAAGCACAATTGCGTTGTAACTTTGCAAGCGGCGGGCTCACTTATTTCTAAACGTATAAACTTGCAACTTAGCATTTACTTGCAGACATATAATATCAAACGATTGTGAAAATTTCATCAAAATCGGACTAAAATTAAAAAAGTTTGTCATACAACGAAAATCGTTACATTCAAGCAAGGCATAGCCACGTGCATTGCACTGACCTCTGCACACAAGCAACCAAAACGAAAAACGTGTGAGCGAGATAGACATACAAATATGTGTGCATGTTAAGTTCTTGCAGCAGCTACTCCAATTGGAAAAAATTGGAAACGAAGCTTAGAGGGTATTACACGGTCGGCATGCCGCTCTGACATTTCTTTCTTGTAGTTGATTTATGCGGCTAATATTAGCAAAAAAAAAACCGAATTGGTAATTGAGTTTAGCTTCATAATATTACTTAATATTGCGAGCCAATTAAATGAAATGCCATCTCACACATAATTTAATCCCAACTAGCAAATGACAAAGTCTAATTGCTGCAAAAGTCGAGAAATGCACAATTGAAATCATTTTTTGCCTTGCAAGTCTTATATAAAGAGTGCATTGTTACTTTACCAAGAACAAGAGCAACAGTTGCTGCTGCTGCTATTACTGGTAACAGTCGTCGTCCTTTGTTATTCTTGGCGCAGTGGCTACACAAGCATCTCGTTTACAGCATCAGCAGCATCAGCAGCTTAACTCATATTGACAATCCCAAAGTTGTGTAATCCTCGCGGAAGATATGAAAACAGATACATATGTTGAGACTTTGGCAGAAGTTAAAGACAATCCGATTTGCATGGACACTTAAAAGTGCCGAATACCTTTAGAACAATATATTTAGCTAGTATTTGCAATAAGTCGTTTTATATGTCAAGTCAAATTATACCATTACACTAAGAAAAATCCTTTTAAAAAAAGGAATATTAATTAATATTTTAAGGGAAAAAAAATTTAAATTATTATTAATTTTTTTTTTTTTTTTTTTATTTTTTTTTTTTTTTTTTTTTTTATATTTTTTTTTTATTTTTTTTTTGTTGAATTTTTTTTTTTTTTTTTTTTTTATTTTTTAAGGGGTTAATTTTTTGGTTGTTTTTAAAAAAAATTTTTTTTTTTGTGTTTTGTTTTTTTTATTGTTTGGGGTTTTTTTTGGTTTTGTTTGTTTTTTTATTTCCTGTTGGCCTATAAGTGTAAATGCCCTTAACCCATATCGTAAGATAAGTGAGTCGTTAAATATATTATATAAAATATGATTGGTTCAAAAACTGTACTGCGCTTCCGGCACCTACTTTTGTATTTGCCAAGAGAAATGCTTGTGCTTGAAGCTTGCAAACTGTGCTTTATTTACATAATTTTGCAGTTAACACTTGAGAGAAGAATGAAAAGAGAAATATCTGAATGGAAACAAAAAAAAAACCACTCCGAGACAGAGCAATAGCCAATTCCCTTTAAGTTAGTCTCAAAACCAGTTAAGTTGCTTTAGAAATTCTCGCACGTTTGACGTGCGTCGAGCGTCGGTCAAATAAATTTATCATTTTATTTAAAATTTCACATACGATGACAATTTTATTGCCTACGATTCTTTTGTTCCGTTTAAGTTGGAGTGCTGACTACTAACCATCTACTGGCTGTCTGCCTTGATTGTCCATATTAATTTGGACATCCAAATGATAATGTTTGAAGCACCAGACTGGCCATAATCATTTGCTGCATTCTGATTCCACATCCACATAGCTAAAAGTGGGTCAATAACACTCGATTCGCCCGATTCTGTATCAGAATTAAAAACAGAGACAGTAACAGAAACAGAAACCGAAACTGAAACCAATAAGAAGTGTTACATCTGTCTGCGGGTGATTCTCCTTGATTCTCCCACATTGGACGCTTGTCGTTCTGTTATAAATACAATAAAATTGTTATTTACACGTTTTTGGAAAGAGAAAGTCCTGTGCACATTGGTGCTGCTCGGGACGTGATTTCATTTAATGATTTCATATGTTTAAGTAGTTGTGAATTTAATTTTCTTCACAACTTCTTCGGTTTAAGAGTTCGGAATTCCCTACATTTTTTTTGTAAGAATCTTGAATGAATAAAAATAAATCAAATTTTTTATTCCTTCCAAGGGGTATATTCGGTTTGTTAAAAGTATATTGATTCCTATATGCATTATAAAAACAATGTCATCATAATGTTTTGGATGCCACGTCCGCTTCGCCATTAAGAAATAAAAATTAACAAAAAAGAAAGTGACGAAAATATGTTCGCACTTAAGTTTATTACAAATTATTAAAATTTGCCTGCCTTTTAACTCACATATATCGGATTATAATCAAGAAAGTTATCATATACAAAATTGAGATAGCATATGTGTGGATTACTGATTTAATAGCATGTTAAGTGTGAATTAATTAAGTGAATTAAAATCAGAAGGTATTACACGCTCCGGCGTGCTCTACTAAAATTTTTATACTACAGCGTACGGAGTACGATGTCCGTCTGTTCGTCCGTCTGTATGAAAACATTGAACCAAACTTACAGAGTATGTGTATTATTTATATACCAACTTTGGTTCACATCGGACAACTTTACAGCCGCCATATAATCAAAAATTAAAATAATGTTTTTTTTTAAATTATTTCTTCGTTTTTAAAGATCGGGTCGGACAACTATATCCCGTACCTCCCATATGAGTAATCTTACAAACATCATAGCCAAGATACATATGTCTTTAGTGTGAGAAACTTTTTTGTCTGTTGAGGTATCCAAACCAAACTAACTCGATAGGTATATAATATTTTTTAAATTTTCTGACCAACTTTGGTTCGGATCGGACAACTATATACCGTACCTCCAATATAAGTAATCTGACAAACATCAGAGCCAAGACATGTCTTTGACAACTTGATTTTGCTCTAGAATACGCTGTATTATATTACAATAGGCTCGCTCGACTGTAGCCGTTCCTACTAGTTTCTATTGTTTTTCTTCTAAGTTTGCAAATGACACTGGTAATAACATCAGTTTAATATGCCATTTTCGTTTCAGTTATGCTAATTTGTCAAAACGTGTGTTACATTTTGAGTTGATTCTGATTATGCATTGAGGCTGGGCACGGTTTCTAAGTACATACTATAAAGTGTAATAAAGGCTAGGCAAACATAACTGTAGTTTTTTTTGGGGTATATAACTTCTCTTTTTTCGTTCGTTAATAAACTGTGAAATAATAAAAGTGTTTTTTGAATATCATAAACCCAGATGATGCACAAAGCCACTCAAGATTTACTTAAGATTTTTACAACCTGTTGAGAATTTGAATAGAAATTCAACTAAAACAATTATGCAAATTAGTTAACTTTTACGTGTATCTGTTAATTACAAAATGATACATAAACAGATTGGATTTTAAAAGTTTTTTAGCAAAAACACGCAATTAGAGTTGCACTCGTTCTTTAGGCACAATGATATTTTTTTATCAGTCGGAGATTTAAGACACATTTTGATACCCTCTAAGGGGTATAATGAGTTTGTTAAAAGTATGTAACAGACAGAACGAGGCGCGACAGGTTTCATAAAGTATATATATTCTTTATCAGCATCAGCAGCCGTGTCCGTCTGTCTGTCCGTACGAACGAAAGGCTCTCAGAGATGGTAAGAGCTACAAGTTTACACTTGGTCAGTCTCGACCACATATTTAGTCAGTCAATACAAGTTAGTTTCTTTTTTTGACGCCTCATACCTATAATAAAATAAAAGTTTTTGACAAATATCTGAGTACCTACGGCACCTAGAGGCACCAATTTTGGCATGCAGATTTCTAGATGCAATATAAAGATAATGCCATCCAAATTTTTTGGAATCTACGCCCAATTTCGCCCATATGAAGCACAACTGCGTTGAAACTTCTCATGTCTCCGGATCACGTATTTTTTAACATATAGTTTTGTAACGTAGCGTATACTTGGAGACAAATATTATCAAACGATCCTGAAAATTTCATCAAAATCGGACTATAATCAAGAAAGATAACATACATTGTTAAGACTATCCATCTGCAAATAATTTAATATATTCAGAAGAAGTGTTGTTGGTGTTTATTGAACTTTTTTGGTGTTGATTCTGGACTGCGCTATGAGCTGATAAGACTTGGCCACTAAAGCCGATTGACATTTAAATTGGCCAACTGTCCAGTATTCCAGTAGCTGTTTAAAGTAAATGACATTAAAATATGACAGTAGAACCGGCAAAAAACTGGCGCCGATTTAAAATGGAGAATTGAGCAAAACAATATAAAAGAGTGCAGGCAGATACGTGAATTGGGTATTAATTCGACTATCAAAATGTTCTACAGTACCAGTTGGAGTATGTATTATATCCAGACCAGTGTAGACCGGCTAAAGACCTATGTGCACACAGACCATGGCCATGGCCCTGGTTAGATGACATTTCACATGGCAGTAAATTTATGGCACGCGTTTTAGCTGTGAGGGGCTTGTAACTGTTGTAACTATTTGTTATTACTTGGGTTTGTCAGAGGCGATTTGTATGTAACAGGCAGAAGGAGGCGTGGCAAACCCCATAAAGTATATATATTCTTGATCAGCATCAACAGCCGAGTCGATATAGCCATGTCCGTCTGTCCGTCTGTCTGTCTGTCTGTCCGTCTGTCCGTCTATCCGTATGAACAAACAGATCTCACAGATGGTAAGAACTACAATATCCGTTTTAGTCAGTATCGATCACATATTTAGTCAGTCAATACAAGTTTGTTTCCTTTTTTGGCGCCTGGAAAAGAAAAAACAAAACAACTAATAAAAAATTTTTGTTTTTTTAAAAAGGGTGAGTGCAAGTTGGTAGATGCAAAATAAAGACAATGCCATCAAAATTTTTTGGATGCCACGCCTCCTTCGCCCACCAAAATCACAATTACGTTGTAATTTTGCAAGCGGCTGGCTCAATTATTTCTTAACGTATAGTTTTGTAACTTAGCATTTACTTGCAGACAAATAATATCAAACGATTGTGAGAATTTCATCAAAATCGGACTATAATTAAAAAAGTTCCTCAAACAACGAAAATCGTTAATTTCAAGCAAGGCATAACCACGTGCATTGCACTGAGCTGGGCACATAAGCAACGAAAACTAAAAACGTGCGAGCGAGACAGACATAAAATGTGTGCATGTTAAGTTCTTGCAGCAGCTACTCCAATTTAAACTCATATAATTAGAAACGAAGCTCAGAGGGTATTACACGGTCGGCATGTCCGACTGACATTTTCTTTCTTGTTTTAAATGATAATTTTAAATAATCTCATCCAAAATAAAAGAGAAAAGTTACCGGGATTGGAAATTTTTTTTTTTTTTTTTTATTTGTTTTTTGATCTTTTTCTTTTCTAGTTCTTATTGGTTATGTACTCTCATCTGATCAATTTGCAGACATGTGCATTTACTTTAGGCACCCAATTAAATAGGACCTTTAATGAATATTACTTTTTACTTGTAATTATGTATTGCTCTAGCTGCTGTTGACAGCTTGACTGCGACCTTAGCTGCCTCTAAGCTCGACTATCTGCTCTCTGCTATCTACTGTCTGCTGTCTGCTGTCGGGTGTCAACTGACGAGTTGCTACTGCGCTATGTTCACTGTCCATACTTAGTCTCGACCTATGTCACTAATTACGTGCTGCTGCCTAGTTGCCATCGCAGACGCCGAGGCGCCAATGACATAGTCGACTGCCAGCTGCGGTTCTCGCTAATCCATTACCAGCGTCATTAATCTAATGAGCTGCTCCTGTTGTTGTTATAGTTAGAACTACTCTTGTTGTTGTTGTTTTGTAGTTGTTATTATTGTTGACTTTAATTCAGTTCTTTCTGGTGCCATTGGCAAATGAGTCGAGTTGCAACGTCGTTGTCGCCACCCAGAGCCCCATCCATTTGTTCATCACTGTACTGTAACACATGTCAGCGGCATGGCCAGTGTTCATCATCATCATCATCATCACCTTATCCCCATGTGCCAATATATCAATACTTTAAGACTATTCTAGTGCTTGCCATCCAGTTAGTTGCAACTGTCAGTAGCAATTAGGTTGCGCTCAGCTAAACTGTTTGATTCTCTTGATTGTTTTGTGGATTGCGTATACGTCACGTGATCTATAATTTGAGAAGTTTTGCAATACGAGTATAAATTGCTTAGGCAGCTTACACTCAACATAGTGTGTATGCAAAAGCTTCCTGGAAACCTAGAAAATTCCCCAGCATTTACTATATAAATTAATAAAGTTTCGCCCCGACGAATTGAACTTTGTAGCGAAGAACTCTTGGCCAACTGTGTGTCTGTCTGTGCGGTAACAAATTGCATTTCTTGCTTCGACAAACATGCTAATGTTGATTGCCGAAATTTTCCAAAGGCAGGCAAAAACACATGGTAAACAATTTTGTTTTAGCAAACAAAACATTTGAGCTTCATCGTGTCCCTTTTGCAATACACAGAATTCTTTCGAGGTCGTTTGAGTTGTTGGTTAAGTTGCTCGACCAAATTTTTTTTGTCGCCAAAAGCATTTCTTTAATTTAGTTTTGATTCAAGATTTACTCGTTTAAGTGTATATAGACATAACTACACTGACGAGCAAAACTGTAACACGAGTTCAATGTTGTTACTTCAAAAGTCTGTATTTTCTCTTCTTCTTTATGGATTCTAAATATCTAAGTCTTATATTATTAGTGCAATATTTGACTATGTTTTCACCAAATTTGAAGTCATTAGTTAAGCTGGAAGAAATATGCCACCAAAAAATGTAAGAAAAGTCAAATGTTACAGTTTTGCACTCTCAATGCAAAAATTTTATTTTTAGTTTCAAACCTTTTTTTTACCGTTAAAACTAATTTGTTTCCATTGAAATTGCTAAGATTTAATAGTTTTAAATCAATTTGCAATGCGAAAAACATTTTAAGCGAGCAAAATTAGAAAATAACCCAATTATTGATAGCAGGCGCATACGTTCGAAAAATAACTAATAAATTTGGTTTTAGCCATATGACTGGGCAGCGAATCAAAAAAAAACATTCAGGATAGCATTTCAGTTAATTAAGGAGGTCAACCAAGAGTTTTAAGCGATCGCGATACACCCCACGTGGTCTACTTGGTGACAGGCTATCGCAACACCCTCCCAAAAATGCAGCGACACTGTCTAATTTGAATGCTATTGAGTGGACAGTCCGTCGCAGACTCGGCAGATTAGTGATAAAGGCTAAAGAAATATTTAAAAAACCATTCCTAGTTAAAGGGCAGGTACATTTGCTTACAAATTTTGCTACAACTTACGAAAAATTGACTCAAGCTGATTGGGTTGCTGTGGGTTACAAACAACAAATTACACAATTGTAAAATATATATTTTTTTTAAGGTAAAACGAGTTTAATATTTTTAAAAATATTTTTTTTTAAGGTAATTAGGTCAGATGATATAAAGAAAAATAGTTTTGAGTCAGTCGGATGATCCTGGTATTGGACTAGTGATCCCACAATCCAGTCATTAAATGCAGAGCAGCAAACCGTGAAATAACGTGGCTGCTCAATTATGATTTGGGGGTGTATTAGTGAAAGTGGAGTTGAACCCTTGGTGTTTGTACATGGAATAATGATTAGGAGCAATATTTTAGAGTTCTAGAACAGAATCTTGGAGAAGTGACTGGTAATATGGGTCTTGCTGCTGAAAAATATAGTTTTTAGCAAGTCCATGACCCGAAGGACACGCCCTATTTGGTATAAAACTGGATATCTAGTAAAAGTTTTCAGTCCAGGAAGTGGTCACCACAATCTCCTGACATGAACCCCTTGGAAAATCTATGAAGCCAGGCTAAATCGCAGCTTTCGAGATATGCGATCCCTCCAAATGTAATAAATAAGCTGTGGGAAAGGACCAAGGACTTCTGGTACGCAAATCCTACAGAAATGGTGCGACGATATAACCAAACTATGCCAAATCGCATATCTGAACTACAAAAATTTAAAAAGCTGTGGACCCTTTACTAAAAATAACATACAAAAAAATATTTGTTTAAAAAGCACCACAGTGCAAAACTGTAACATTTGACTTATTTAACATTTTTTGTTGGCATATCTTTTCCAGCTTATCTAATGACTTCAAATTTGGTAAAAACATAGTCAAATATTGCACTAATTAAATAAGGCTAAGATTTTAAGAATCCATAAAGTAGAAGAGAAAATACAGACTTTTGAAATGACAACATTGAACTCGTGTTACAGTTTTGCTCGTCAGTGTAAGTATATAGTTGTATCTGAGTCTATATACCGAAGGCGATTTGTGTTTTTCCATTCTTGCTGTTATTGCTCACTGGTTGGTTTTTGTTTTTGTTTTGTTTGGCTTAGTTTCGGTTTCGGTTTTGCTCAAAAACTTTTACGTTGCAAAACTTGCAGCCAGGCAGCAAAACAAAGGCGCAAATTACAGTTGCAGTTTCAGATATTTTGCTGCTGCACGTATGTATGTAAATACCAATTGTAGTTTCATTCATATATATATCTATATATATATTTATATATATATATATATAAAGATGTAAGCATCTTTATAAAACAGATGTATTATATATAAAGTACGTATACGTATATATGTGAATTTGAATGCTGTTTTGTACGTATGTATTACTGGCGGCAGACATTTCCGGCGTGGGCAACGCAAAATGAAGCATTTCCGGTGTAATTACAAAAAAAAAACACTATGAAATTTCTGCTTCGTTTCTTTTACAACTTTGTTGCCGGTTGTTGTTGTTGTTGCTATTGCTATTGCTATTGTTGCATTCCGCGAAAACTTTCAGCGCCTGGTTCAAGACTCAAAGCTAAAGTCTCGATTTCTTTGATGATGGACAAAAAGCCGTTGTGGCTAAAGCATCTCGGCCACTGGCAGGACATTTCCTGGGCTAAGCTAACCCCTGAGAGTGAGTCCCTAATAACCAAAAGCAATAACACCAACAATAACAACAGCAACAACGACATTTACTACAACAACAAGAAAACAATTACAGTAACTAATAAAGGAACATTTAAAAAGCAAAAGTTTGTTTCATAACTGTAGAGCTTGCTGAGTGGATTTGGGTCGTCGTCGTCGTCGTCGTTGTTGCTGAGGAACCCCTCGGATTCATGGGTAGGGCAGGGTAGGGCAGGGTATGCAAGGAGAGAGTGCGGGGTGTATAAAGGATGCTGGGGTTGCTGCCCTGCCTCTGAGTTCTCGATCTCGTTCTCTCGCTGGATGTACATGAATAAGCAATTACAAAGTTATTAATAAAACGATTATGCAAAATGTTTATTTTTGCTTTTGGTTTTTTTTTTTGTTTTGAACGCAAAATTGAATAAAAGTGCAGCACTGTTGTGCTGCAGTCCACCAAGTGCTCAGCTCAACTAGTATAACTGTTTATGCGCCTCAATCAATTCTTGTGAGAAAAAAAGCACAAAAAAAAAACAATATTTTGTTACGCCAGTAATATGGTAATGGCGTCACTCTTATCACGGTATTCTTCTCATTGGCCAAAAAGTATGTAAGCCTACACATAAGTTAATGAAACCAACCAAGCGCAAGTTGCCGTCGGACATGTAAAAACAAGAAAGAAAATGTCAGTCGGGCATGCCGACCGTATAATACCCTCTGAGCTTCGTTTCTAATTATATGAGTTCGAATTGGAGTAGTTGCTGCAAGAACTTAACATGCACACATATTTGTATGTCTATCTCCCTCGCACGTTTTTCGTTGCATGTGTGCACAGTTCAGTGAAATGCACGTGGCTATGCCTTGCTTGAAAGGAACGATTTTCGTTGTTTGACAAAATTTTTTATTTATTGTCCGATTTCAATGAAATTTTCACAATCGTTTGAAATTATATGTCTGTATGTATGTGCTAAGTTACAAAACTATACGTTAAGAAATAATTGAGCCAGCCGCTTGCTAAGTTACAAAGAAATGGTGCTTTTGGTGGGCGAAGGGGGCGTGGCATCCAAAAAATTTTGATGGCATTGTCTTTATATTACATCTAGCAACCTGCATGCCAAAATTGTTGTCCCTAGGTGCCGTAGTTACCGACATATTCGCAAAAAACATGTACAGGACAGACGGACGGACGGACAGACGGACATGGCTATATAAAATCGGCTGTTGATCAAGAATATATATACTTTATGGGGTCTGCCACGCCTCCTTCTGCCTGTTACATACAAATCGCCTCTGACAAACCCATTATACCCCTCAGAGGGTATAAAAACACAGGCTTCTGTTAGTTACGTCTCTGCGTGACCTTAGTCCGAGACTGCCCAGCTGGACATTCCGTCCGATTATCCCTCTGTGCTTTGTCCGTGCAACACTTCAACCGCTGCTGTTACCACTGCTCAATTTTTACTTGGTTTGCCGAAGGCAGTTTGCACGCAACCTTGTGCCATTTTTCACATACAACTTGCGGCTGACTTTCCCGTGTAGAGCTAGCTGATGATGATGATGAAGCCTACGCAGGGAAGGAACTAGAAAGGACTGTGGACTGTAGAGCATGTTGAGCGTTGCCACTTGGTTTATTTTAATTAGTGGAAAAAATATAGAGTCAGCATACGCAGTGTAGAAGTGCTCCAGTTTGCTCGGTTCGGGCCACATAGCCGCAGGTCGGTTGCTTGACTAACTGCTAACTGACAAGGCTGCTTTGTCAACCAACCAACCAAGCTGGAGGGGAGGGGAAAAAGGAGGAGGCGCGGCTGTTATTGCAACAAAGATGTGCAGGCGAGCATGAAAGAAGGCGAATGCATGACGTTATAGGTTTCAGTGGATTCTAATGGCCCAACTGGGCAACTGAGACTCACACTCAGACTCAGACTTCTACTCGGCCAAACAGAGTCCGGCACGGCAGCATTGTCGTAATGAGCACACCGCAATTTGTGTTGTGTGCTGTTGTCGCTGCGGGCCGTTTGCCATTCATTTGGCAAAAACAACAATTAAATGTTTATGTAATGGGCATCATCATCATCATGGCTGCCATCGCTGTGTCTTCCTGGCCCAACAATTTACTCTTGTTCTTGGCCATCATGATGAGTTGTTGTTATCATTGTAGTTGTTATTGTTGTTGTGATACGGTATGGTACCGCACGGCAATGAAAATAATTGCTGTGCAAATATGTAGCTAAATTTAAACATTTTGTATTTATTTTAGCTGCTGCCCATTCGACTGTGCACAGCCAAGGGAAGCACAAATCTGAGTTTCATTTGACAATTTGATAATAGTTTTATGCGTAAATTTTAACAAGTTTACATTAAAGTTTTTGAAATTTAAAGATGTGCATTTATAAATCTATTAAACTGCGTTTCAGTTACCTTTACAGCGCTTGCACTTATATCAATAAACATCAACATGCACTTAAATATTCCTCCCCCCCTTGTTCCCTGTATATCCTTTTCTACCAACCGCAAAAACACATGGCGTCGTCCCTGTACGCCATTCTCAGCTCTCAACTAGAACAATTTGGTTTATTTCCGGGGCAAAATAAACTTTCAAGGATAAACAAACTTTTGGCTGCTTCATCCTTAAGCAAATTTCATGAAATAATATTTTAGTGGTGCCCTGGGCAATATGTGAAGTCATGGAGCATCCACACATCCACCGACATCCACCGACATCCACGCCCTTCGCTGTTCTCCTTTTCTCCTGATTCGCCACGCCTCCCCTTCAAAATAGTGTAAAGCAGTCACAAAATATTTTTTTATGAGATTTTAGATTTGCATGCACCTTCTTCACCTTAGCCCACCTCAAGTTCAAAACAAACACAGTTTTTTCAGTTTTTTTTTTTTTTTTTTTTTTGTTCTGGGATTAGTATCAAAATATGCAGCTGGCAATATTTTTGAAGCATCAAAAGTACTTAAACAACAAAACTGACAAATAATAGCTTATATTCAAAATATTTATTTTCCACTTATTCCATATGCAATTGTGTGCAACTTCTGCATTTGAATCAAAATATTTTAGAAGTTGATGGTAATTAATATACCATTGTGGACGGCAGTCTACTCTAGTGACGAAAGCAAAAGCCAAAAACACAAGCTCAGTGTAGAGTGCTGACATTCCGGCACTAATTTTAGTTTTTATTTTATTATTGTACTATTTTTCGACACGAAATTAATGTCATATATTTTGTGAATTGAACCTACGGCTTCCTAGATAGATGCCTTGTTAAGTCTTATTTTATATGATAATATACATAGTCCGTATTTATTGTAGTCTTTATATTTTTTATCTTTTTAGTTGAATTTTTTGTCAAATGTAAATGATAATATTAATTAAACCATTCATTGGGATAATTTTGTATAATATTGTATTTGAGTTAAATCATTACATTCGTGTATGTTATTAAATCATTTCTAGTTTTGGAACGTTTCAGGCTATTCAACTGAGAAAATCTTTGTCAAGTAAAATACATTAAGGTTGTCACATTCTTAGCAAATTCAATTTAACTTTGCTCTATTACACAATTTCATCCTGAACCACAATTGCCTTTGGCCAGATAGAATATAATTGAATAAAATGCGTAAATAAAATTGTGGAAATAAAGTAAAGACGAACGCAAACCGGAAAAACAAAAGACAAAGTCTGCTCAGATACTTAAAGATTTTTTACAGTGATTTTAAGCTAGAAAAAATGAGCATGGCATTTTTAATCCCAAAAATTTCTTTATATACAAACAAAAATTTATAAAAAAAAATATTAAATTAAAGTAATTAGAAAGGCATGTGAGCAAAGCAACGAATTAAATGGAAATTAAGTCTTTTCTTTTTATTTGTGTATTTTTTTATTTTCTGTCATTGTTCCTAGTTATATCCAGGTCGATATTCAGTACATACGAATTGAATGAGTTTTGTTGTGCGTCTATATTTGTGGCCAACTTGCAGTTTACGTTTTACTGTACAGACCGGAAAAGCGCGCAAATGAAATAGCATTGACAATTGAAAATTTTATTTACAATTCAATTGTCTTAGGCCCGCCTTAAACATTTCGCTAACAAATTATATCCACAGGCCATTTAGTGACCTATGTCTGTGTTCATTACATTCCGTAGTCGCTTTGCACAGAATTCAGCAATTGAAAAGCTAATATCAAAAACCTACTAACTGTTACCACCACCAAACTCGTGTAACAAACATGGACAGGTCATGACGTGCATGTTGTGCAAAAGTGTGTCCGAGTTGAACGTGAAAATCCTTGAAATGCGCCGCCGTACTGCTCTGCTCTGCAGCTCTTGTTACTTTTGTGGAATGCTTAATTCAGCTGTTCAAATGCGGATAAACGCTAATAATGTAGGTGTGCTGCTACTGCCGCCATCACTGCTTTTGTCGCTATTTGCTCCGCTGTTACACGGCGTATGTGTAATGAGCTTTTGTTCAGCCGTGTATGTTTTTTTGGGGTGTTTGTCCTACAATTAGGTATTCCATCTATAGAATTCACGTGTTGCCTGACGAGGTAAGTTGAGCCTATGTGATTGCTTCTTTTGACTCATATACATAAAAAAAAATATAATAAAAACAAGAAAGAAAAGGGGTTGGTTGTGTTTGGTTTGGGGGTTTGGGGGGGGGGGGGGGGGGGGGTGGAAATATTTTTTTTATAATTTTTTTTTTTTTTTTTGTTTTTTTTTTTTTTTTGTTTTTTGGGGGAAGGGGGGGGGGGGGGGGGGGGGGGGGATAATTTGTTGGGGGGTGAATTTGTGGGGGGGGGGGGGGGGGGGGGGGGGGGGGGGGGAAAAAAAAAAGGGGGGGGGGGGGGGGGGGGGGGGGGGGGGGGGGGGGATTAGGGGGGGGCAATTAACAATTCTGGTGTAATGTTAACAGATGGTAAATTAAAATGCAGTTTAAAGTACAAATTTATCATAGTTTAAAATTTTTTGAAAGCTTTGTCAAAGTATTTTTATATTGTGCTCTGCATAAATAAGAAACTTTAATAAACGAAACACTTTCTAGGAACACGTCATATTATTAATATACTTTCGCTGATTTTGTTATTGTATTTTGAAGCATTCCTAATTGTGTTTTGCAATAAATGTTTATAATATTCAATTTTATTACTTTTTAATGAAATGACAAATTTGCATTTGTGTATTTATTACAATATTTGTATTTATTGGAAATTTGCATAAAATGAAATTAAATGCAAATTACAAGAGCAAATATGTGTATGTATATGCCAAATTCAAAAAATTAAATGTATCAGCAAAATTAGTTTTTTTTTTTTAGCAAATTTTTATATATCAAAAATAATGTTTTAGTAATAAAAGTACTACATATATATTACGAATTCATAGATTCAGCCGATTAGAAAGTATAGCTACTCTCTATGGTATTGTTCATATGGGCTTATGGCTAAAGTTATTAAATTTAAATTTAATTTTGTTAGATAATTAGCTGTTTGGCATTTATTGTCGCCAATTTCAATTGCAGCGGTTTCGGTTGTTTTGCACAAAATTAGATATTGCAGATTATTTATGTCTGCTTACTTAATTAAATTTCTGTGTAATGTAAATGTTTATACATAATAGTAACCCAATTGAATTTGATGAATAAATATGTATGTTATTAAATTTTGTTTGCAATTTGGTGGTTGATGCATTAACGAAGATGCATTGTTACCAAATTTCACGTAACCATAAACCCGGACGCAAAATGTTCTAATGAATTTGATTTGTGATTTGTCAGAAGGTTGTATGAATCTTGCGTTCCATAATCTGCAATGTACATATATGTGGGTAAATTTTATTTTGCTAAAATGTTATATGACAAATTCAGCAAATGCTATTACATAAAAATTGATTATATTGTCAGAACGAAAGTTAAAGGTTAGATGGCATCAAATATTCAAAGCATGCAATATCAATTGTTCGCGCATATTTTCCTGCCAGAGACAAGTGTATTTTAAACGCTAACGAAGCAATTGTCCGCTATCGCATAGAGATGAAGCATTCACATCCTGATCAGGAATTCCATTCGCTCAAATGAGGCTGCCAGCTGATGAATCACGAAGTGATTTTTTTTTTTTTTTTTAAATGTAGTAACAATTTTCCATTTGATTTTAATAATTTGGCTGTGGTTCTACAGATCAACTTTGCATACTACCCTGAATTAAATATGATTTGTTATATATATACTATATGTTGACTGTCACGACTTCTTCTGCCTGTTACATACTTTTCAGAAACCCAA
Organism: Drosophila tripunctata; assembly: GCA_035047385.1. Lineage (NCBI taxonomy): Eukaryota > Metazoa > Arthropoda > Insecta > Diptera > Drosophilidae > Drosophila > Drosophila tripunctata. Next base: position 2,108,688 of record JAWNPS010000220.1, read on the forward strand.
CATAGCCCTCAGAGGGTATCAAAAGTGTTCTCGTTTGTTGAAGAACTTTATAAATCCAAACATTTTTTGATCAAGGCAGCGAGTCAATCCGTTATGTATTTATGTATGTATATGCACCATACATCATTTAGATTTACACTTTGCGAAATAGTCATTAAAAGATAAAATCACAAAATCAATTAGCAAGAAACTTAAGCTGCCTGCTTTAGAAACTGAGACTGAGAAGGGCGCCGGCAAGCCGGCTCATAAATTGCAACACTTTTATCGTTGTTCTCGGCGCGCCTGCAGTTGTCCTTTTGGTCCTTTCGAGTCTCTGTCTCTCTGTCTTTTCGTCCCGGTACCGCCTATTTCTGCTGTTGCTGCTGCTGTTCTACTTTAGACGATTGCGCGCACAGTTGCAGCTTCCTATTTCCGTTTCCGTTTTGTGGTGCCGCCTTGGAGCTGCCTTGTTTGGTTTTTATTTGCCGCGCTCTTGCATAAGTGGGCAAAAGTCAGTTTTTTTGTTTTTTTTGTTGGCTTTGGTCACATAGTTGTCTGTAGTAGTGGATATATGCTATTTGGCAACGTATTTTTTTCATTACTTTCAACTGGCCGAGGGCCAAGTTGTTGCCCGGAGAAATGCATTTCGCCTGTGTGTGTGTTTTGTATGTTTACGGCTGCTCTTTTTTCTCCTTCTAGCCGGCTGCATACCAAATTTCGTACATTTTCTTTTTGTAGTTCTTGGACACGCCTTCAAGCAAATGTACTAGAACTTGTACGCGCCACAATTTGAAATATGTTCATGCAATTGAAACAAAAAATGATTTATGCTTGCCATTATATCGCAAATTTGTACCCCCTTAAAAGGAAATGTGCTTGATATATGGTCACACAATGTATCTAAGATCAAATAAAATGTATTCGCCGCAGCTACATATATTTAAATATAAATAAATTATATTGAACACTTTTTTATATGTCAAGAGCTATTGAGTTTTTGGTTAATGGCAAAGCGTTTAAGTGAATAAAACGAGGCTACAAACTGAAACTTTATTTAAATTGCTTTTAAAGTCACTCAGTAAAAAAGTTAGCTATTAGATTATTATTGGTTCCATTTTACGGAATTTCATGTCTTCTTTTATTTAGCAAGACCAAAAGGCTTAGTTTAAGATCATAACTAAATTTTAGGAAAACATCACATAATCAATAATTATTCTGCGGGTCCAGAGATCAAAGAAAAATGCACTTTAAATACGTTTGGGATATTTATACTGTTTTATTTCAAATACATTTCCTTAGTTTAACAATTTTAAATTATGTTTGTGTGTTGTTGTTTTTGTGTTTGTAATGGTTTCCATTAATTTAATTACTTATTTTTAAAGTTGATATTAAAAGTGTTATTGTAGCTTGTGTAGCTTGTTATACTTTGTGGAGTAAAATGCAATGGAAATAAAAATTTATGCGATATTTAATGCTTCATTAAATAATCCATTAATTAACAATTATCCGTATCTGTCCGTCCGCTTGTGGCATTTTCACCCTGTCGTACGTGCAATGGCTTATATAATAAATAGAACAAATATTTACAAAATCGTTTAATTTGATGTTTATGCGTACAACAATGAAATGCGTTATTTATATGGTTATTTCGAGTAGATACAATTCTACCAGTATCTGCATGTTTTTTTTTTTTTTTTTTTTTTTTTTTTTTGCCAATCGCTACTCATCTATGCTATATGCTATACACATTTCTTGTTCAAGCTAATCTATATGCAATAGAGGCTAGAATGTAATCAATTTTGTGAAAGGTGTTTAGCATCATCAGATTCCTGTTATCCAAAACAAGGAGATTAGGCAGCAAATGAAAAAGTTTCCAATAACACACATTCCCAATCCCAATCGCATTCTGTCAGCTGCTGAGGTGTAGAAAACGGTTTCCAAGAAATTGCGCAATCCAGAGTCGGATGAGAGTGTAACTGCAATGAAAATTTCAATGCGTTTGCAAAATCAACGAAAGGTGCTTCAGTTTGTTGTGGTTATATAATGATTGTTATGTTTGTTGTGTTTGTTGTTGTGTTTGTTGTGGTTGTGGCTTACCTCTGGCAGGCACCGGATCCTTTTGTGGAGTGCCCAATTCGATTTCCTTATAGTCTTGATATAAATCACCAATTTGAGCCGTGCACCGTAACATGAGTCCACCTCGGACATTGCCCAATGCATTTGTCATCTGTACATTAGTCGCTCTTCCACTAATATTTCCATTGGCGTTGGGGCTTGTGTTGCTGCTGCTGCTGCTGCTGGTGGTGGTAGTTGCCGCGCTGGCCGCAAAGTGCACCGCCTGTAATTGCAGTTTGAGGCTCAGTCTGGATGCTATGAGGTTGTCAACAGTGCGAATGTATTGTGTTTCCTCGGTGGTCACCTGTCGGGAGTAGATTTATGCTTAGTTATGTGTGTACACTGTTCTTAATTAAATGCAAACACCTTTACACAAATGATTTCTTCTTCTGGATAATTACAAGCAAATACGTAGCCTGACGTAATTATAGCATAAGTATATAATACTGCCTCTGAATTATGCATATAAAAGGAAAGTGCCTAAAAGTATGCTTTAAAATATTTATAGACAATATGCCTGCTTCTATATACATGAGTGGGGGGCAAATTAAACTGTTTTTGCTTTCGCTTAACTAAAAATATATTTGGTGACAGCGGAAAAGAGTCGGAAAAAGTGTCTGTCCGAATATATACTCAACGCCAATTTGTTGTCTGAGGGAGTTATTACAGCCAAATAAGCGGGGTGTCTAGCGACAAGCCCAGAGCCAACTGAGAGCTAAGGGCTTATTGCATATGCGACAAGAGTGGTAACAAATGCTGTAGCTGCAGCATTCGGTACAATTTGTAGTGAACGGGGGAAGCGGATACTGAGAACGAACGGACGTAGTATGTCATATTTTGTTTTGGTTTTTATTATTTTTATTTTCGTATATGTCCTTTTATATAACAGTTTTTAAAAACAGTTTTCAGCAGCAACAGCAAGAGTAACACTCACACGCTTTGTTGTGTTCGTTTCTTTTTTTTTTTTTTTTTTTTTTTTTGCAACTGCAACTGTCGGACACAGTGTTTGAGTGTGTCTACGATCAAGGTTGCTTCTTTGAAATTGTTGCTTTTGCTTCGGTTGTTTAGTTTCTGCTGCTGTTGTTGCTGTTGTTGCTGCTGATGCTGCTATATGTACAGTGTTTAAGCATGCCTTTAAGAGACTGGTGAGAAACAGCAGCAGCAGCAGCAGCAGGAACTTTTGCCAGCTGCCCTTCTGTCTGTTTGTCAGCCTCCTGCGTCCTGCGTCCTGCCTGAGATACCAACTTGATTTTCCGTATATGTGTTGTGTGCATTTAGAAAATTCATTTCCGTTCTGACAGCTACATGAAAAGCGACTCTTGACAAAACGCACCTAAGCTTTGTCCAAAGCAGCACTATGTAAAGTCGCTAGCTGGCTTAGCTCAAGTCAAATGCATATTCATATTCATATTCATTTCAGCACCCATTTTGCTATGCTTTCTTCTTCTTCATTTGCTAGAGTTGCCGCCTAGTGGTACACAATTTCCGTTTGCCGCATCTTTTTGTACTCAAACGGTCGGTCGGTTTGGTCGTGGTGTGTGTTAGCCATTGTTATCGGCGAAGGAAGTGCATCAGGCATCATTTTGCAAATTATTGTGACGTTATTTCCGTTTTCTGCATGGCCTGCTGTTACAGCAACAACGGTTTTCACTGTTTCTAATGACAACACACTACCAGTTCCACTCCACTTCATTTCACTCCCATCCCAATCTTTCGCAAATCGCTGTCAATTTAAATACAATAAATACGCATTTCATTTCCACTTACAAACGTTCGAGCACCATTTACTCTTATACATGTATTTTTCTCAGTTCAGTGCCCCAAAAAAGGTCTAAAAATTGGCAGAACGGAGCCAAGGTACTCGGATTGAATTTTGGTCAACCCCACGAATGGTGTTCGACTACAAAATACCCTCTCTTCAAATGTCTCTAATGAAAATTAAGACGTAATTGCTGCACACAAACAAACCTGGTTATCAGTATAGTCTGTTCGGCATATTACCAGAGCGGAATCCAGAAAGAAGCTGAAAAAACGCAGTTGGTTTTGGGGCGGAGTCAATTCTCAAGCATTTTCTCACCCACAACATTAAAAAGCAAAATCGCTTTTTTGTTGTGCGTCAAGTTGTTGTGTTGTTGTTGTTGTTGTTTTGTGTTGTGCGCCTTTAACCCTTTTTAGCATCCCACAAACATACACGCGCCGAAACACACAGTCATATACACAAAACTTTCAGGAGCGCACACCAAAAGGCATTTTATTTTTCTTCTTGTTCTTGTTCGTCTTTGGCTTAACTTTATATTTGAATTTTATTTTTATTTTCATGCTGGCAAAGGGCACAGCGACATAAAAAGCCATTTTAGTTAACTCGTTTTCTCTCATTCTCTCTTTCTACCCTACTTTCGCTCTCCCTACTCTCTTCACTCCTTTTATGTTTGTTGCTGTTGTCTTTCGGGAATTTAATACCACGTAATTTACGAGAAACTCTTAAGACGCCAAGGCGCTTTAATTAACCATGTGGCTGAAACGGCGACCCAAAAGTGTAAATACCCTCATATTTCTTGTGATTTACCTTTACAGCTTCGAAAGCTCCTTTGAGTAGTAGTAGAATGGGTATTCCCATTCTCACACCCATTTCAAAACGTATACCTTCACCGGTCATTAAATGAATGTTTAGGATTTGCTTACGTAAACGATTTGCAGGCTAATTGTTTTCTAGCATTATAAACGTTACTCGAATAGCTAAAAAACTTTGTTTATTTTATGTGCTGTTTGTATTTTGGCAGGTTAAGTTCATTTTGATAGACGTCAATTAATATTAGAGAGGCTTAGATGCCCCTGTCGACAAAGCATATTTGATGGTTCTTAAATAGGTTATGACTATCTTAAGAATTTAGATCAAATTAATACACAAACGTGTAAAATCTTTGGATATTTTTTATTTGCTTTAATTATGAACAATCAATGAGTTTATTTCGTGGATCGTGGAAAAAGAGATGGTTTGGCAAATATAGTTTTTTATCGATTTTCCGTTTTTCGTTTTTCTGCTACAAATATAAATTTTTACAACATCTGCTAGCAATTCATTAATCACAGCCACTTTAAGCTGTTGCTCAGCTTTATTTGTCTACGGCACTTTTGCGCGTAGTACATAGTTTTGGTATCCTTCTCATACTAATGCCGAATAAATAATTTATTATACAATCGATGTTTAATGGCACAATGGCCCAGCAGCCACTTGTTTGTCAAACAACACGCAGCAAACCCAGATCATACACACTGCTTCCAAACTGTCGACAAATCTAATCCAAACTAATTCCCATGATTCATCGAAAATTTTCATTTTCAGTTTCTTCTTCATGATTATTAAGAGACAAACTTTTCAACAATTTGTGGTGCTCGCTGTTATGGGCCAAAAATGCTGGCAATTATTATACCCTCTGAGGGGTATATTGGGTTTGTGAAAAGTATGTAACAGGCAGAAGGAGGCGTGGCAGACCCCATAAAGTATATATATTCTTGATCAGCATCACAAGTCGAGACGATATAGCCATGTCCGTCTGTCCGTCTGTGCGTCTGTCTGTCTGTCCGTCTGTCCGTATGAATAAACAGATCTCAGAGATGGTAAGAGCTACAATATCCGTTTTAGTCAGTATCGACCACATATTTAGTCAGTCAATACAAGTTTGTTTCCTTTTTTTGATGCCACGCCCCGTTCGCCCACAATAAGCGAAAAACCAGACTTAACCTCGGAAAAAATATGTGTTTTTGGCGAATATCTCGGTAACTAATTTCACCTTGCAGGTCTCCTATTTTGGCAATGCAAAGATAATGCCATCAAGATTTTGCAATGTCACGACACATTCACACACCAAAAGCACAATTTCTTTGTAATTTTGCAAGCGGCTGGCTTACTTATTTCTTAACGTATAGTTTTGTAACTTAGCATTTACTTGCAGACAAATAATATCAAACGATTGTGAAAATTTCATCAAAATCGGACTATAATTATAAAAGTTTGTCATACAACGAAAATCGTTACTTTCAAGCAAGTCATAGCCACGTGCATTGCATTGAGCTGTGCACACAAGCAACGAAAACTAAAAACGTGTGAGCGAGACAGACATACAAATATGCGTACATGTTAAGTTCTTGCAGCAGCTACTCCAAATTGGAACTCATATAATTGGAAACGAAGCTCAGAGGGTATTACACGGTCGGCATGCCCGACTTACATAATCATTCTTGTTTTATTAAGTGTATTTGAATTACTATTCGTATTAAACAAGTTTTCTGTCTTAGCAACTTAGTGCTCAAATTAAATAAAACATTTTAAATACGTTTATTAAAAATGTCTTTATAACAAATTTGATAAAATAATGACAAAATGTATTCAAAGCACATATCATGCAATCCATATGTGTGGACATATTGTTCTCAATGCATACATATCGTATATGGTTTTCTATTTGGGTTTGCTCTTAACTCAAGTCAACAAACTGCTCGAATATTTGAAGCTGGCATAACTTATTTATGACTCGATAGTAGCACAGGCAGTCAAAGTCGCTTGAGGTTTGGCTTTCTAGCCCATTTAAAGAGCGAACAGCCAGATCATAATTCAATATCAAGAAAGCATTTGCTCTATAGCCATATGAAACTAAATTGCAATGCCACGACAAGAGACAGCAGCAGCAGCATCCAGCATCCAGCAGAATGAATGGAAATCTTGTTGTTGTTGCTGTTGTTGTTGCTGCTGTCTACGCCAACATAAACACAGCAGACATAAAATTTTATATGGAACGCCGAGACAAAACGGATAGACGGTCGGTCAGACAGTTAAACCAAACTCCCTATACATATATGTAGGTGCACCTCCACCACCTCCCCACCGTCTCACAGTGCCTTACATATGCCATTTATAGATACACACTTTTGTCTCGGTTTTTGTCATTAGTTGGCTGACTGGAAGTAGACGGAAGAGGAAAGTGGCAAGTGGCAAGTGGCATCAAGATAAAATGTTCAACGGCCTGCATGTGCTGATGTGTGTGTGTATGCATGTATGTGCCCCGAAAAGTAGACAACAGCCAGCGACAGATACAAAATGACTGTGGATAAGACGCACAAATGGAAAGACGGAGGTGGAAAGACGTAGGTTGCAGGATGGATGGTAGATAGAGAAGGAGTCACCTCCGTACCCGTACCCAGTTCTAGTATCAGTACAGAGCCCGTTATGTCTGATGATGTGGGTAGACATAATATAAAAATTTATGAAGCGTTTAATAAGTTTTCTTTTGCTTGGCATTCGACGCAGAGACTGAGACTCGACAGTTTCAGGAAGTCTTCAGTCTTCAGTCGGCAGTCGAATGCTCTTTACTATTTCGTGGTGGGCGTGTCAACTGAAAAGTGTTGTCTCGTAAATTCATTTGGAAGATACTATAGTCCAAGTTCGAGGCAATTTCAGTGCACAAATTTTAACGTAACGTAATTTATTTTATGTCGTGGCTATGATTAATAGCAGCAATGCGACACAAAACGAAAAAGGTTTTCTTGCCCTGCGGTCAAGAAATGGGATACAAAAATGGAAACCATTTGCTTTTTAAAACCGACAGTCCAGCCCTATTCTACCCACAGAAACACCCAGGGTTACACCATTTCATAGTTGATTTATGCAACTGATTAGCAGCAGTCCCAACATTTGATGCAAACATGAATATGCCGCCAAATGACTAATGATTCAGTTACTCAATGTATACGTATGTATGCATATCATTGTGACTGTGACTGTGACTGTAACTGTTACCCAAGTCACTTGTTTCTTACTTCCTCTTCTTCTTTTTTATGCTTCCCTTTTTGCATAATGATAAATGACAAAGCAAATCGCACACTCAAATCAAAGGCGAAACCTTTTCTGCGTTTATTGACTTAATTCTGTGAACACAGAAGTCTCAGGCTTCAGACCCAAATTTTAATTAAGTTTGAGTCTGTAAAGGGTCTGCCATTATCTCAGTTCAGCGTAACGTAATATTCATAAATAAATGACAAATTTCCATGGTGTGTACGTTGGTTGGCTCAAATGTGTCTTCTGTGTCTATTACTATCACATGTGTTTGAAATGAGCATGAGAAATGCCCAGAAAATTGTGAAATTGTTGATGTAATTACAAAGGATTTACGATGCCATTAATAAAGCCCAGCAATTTAACTATGGCTTAATTAACTATGTACATTGGATAGACTTAAAAACAGTCTGAAAGAAGTTAACTTTACAATTTATAACTCTAATCTAGTGGCTCTCTTGTCTCAATCTCAATTTTACTTACCGGCAATTGGTTTATGGTGAAGCGTAGTTCAGCTCGCGGTCTTGATGGTGGCGTACTGCAATTGGCCCGTAAAACATCACCTGGCTCGTATCGCGTATGTTCCGTAAACAGTTGTGGCCGCTTCTCCGGAAATTCTAAAATATATTTACAAAATTCCAGTAAGAAGAAGTTTCCAAAAGATGTTTAAAATGAATGCTATGCTTTCAGATCTTTTTATACCCTCTGAGGGGTATATTGGGTTTGTCAGAGGCGATTTGTATGTAACAGGCAGAAGGAGGCCCCATTAAGTTTATATATTCTTGATCAGCATCAACAGCCGAGTCGATATAACCATGTCCGTCTGTCCGTCTGTCTGTCCGTATGAACAAACGATCTCAGAGATGGTAAGAGCTACAATATCCGTTTTAGTCAGTATCGACCACATATTTAGTCAATCAATAAAAGTTTGTTTCCTTTTTTTGATGTCACGCCCCATTCGCCCATAACAAGCGAAAAACCAGACATACCTTGGAAAAATACATGTTTTTGGCAAATATATCAGTTAATATAACACATAGGGATTCCAATTTTGGCATGCAAGTTACTACATGCAATATAAAGATTATGCCATCAACATTTTTTGGATGCCACGCCTCCTTCGCCCACCGATAGCACAATTTCTTTGTATCTTTGCAAGCGGCTGGCTCACTTATTTCTTAACGTATAGTTTTGTTACTTAGCATTTACTTGCAGAAAAATAATATCAAACGATTGTGAAAATTTCATTAAAATCGGACTATAAATAAAAAAGTTTTTCATACAAACTTAAAATATTATCGCAATGGCAGTGCACTGCTTTCGTTTACGCTGCAGTGTTTACAAGCAGTGCTTGTGTATCTAAAACTTACTCAGTGCACTGCTTGTATAATATTTACGATGCACTGCTTGTAAGCAGTCCAAAGTGAACTCATATAATTGGAAACGAAGTTCAGAGGGTATTACACGGTCGGCATGTCCGACTGACATTTTCTTTCTTGTTTTGTATGAAATACATACCCACAACTTGCATTTGTGCATACGCGGTGGATGTAGAATATAATGGGGCATCGGCAGTAACTTCACAGCTAAAGTTACCAGAGAGTCCAAAGCTGACATTGCGTATTAGCACTAAGGTTGCATTAGAGCTGCTTTCCTGTATATGAATATTGAATTTCAATTGAGATATATGTATGATCAGTGAATGTTATATAGATTTAATCTCTTTTTCTAGCTCGTTGACTTACGTCCACTTTGATTCCAGGATATTGAAAGACCTTAGTATGTGGATATTCGCCTGGGGTGAAACGGAAAAACTCAAACTGTCCGCGGTAGAACTTAATCGAATAAAGCGGCGCTCCATCTAACTGATATTCACAACGTAACACCACTGACTGACCACGTCGTACAGCCGGTGGTTCAACGAGCAGGTTGACATTGCGCAGCGTAGCTTGGGCGACATCTGGAATCGAATGTGGAAGTGAAAAAGGCGATATCAGATTTATTCAAATTGATGCAGTGTGCATGGTGGGTATTGCTATACAAGATGTAAAGCGGGGGGAGGGGAAGAGTGTCGAAGGGAAATATCCCACAATTTGCCAGCAGGTGCCAGCTATCCATTGCATTGTGTCTTCCCTCTTTCTTCCCTCTCATGTTCACTCCTGCTCACCACTGTCCTATCGTTCTGCAGCAGAAGAATCAGTAGCAGTTACCTGTCTACGTGGTCACATTTGCATTTTCGGCACAGGAACGTAAAACAATATTGATACGGCGTATGTCCGAGAGCACCGGTGTCGTATCATCCATACCATGCATAACATCGTCATCGCACTGCTTCTCATGGAAACTCATGGGTCCACATTAAATGGCAGGGATTAAAATATACTACGTTTCACCAATGAATTCTACCATGGCATTGTTACTGTTGCAATTGCCTGCCTTGTGGTCAAATATTTGGGGCGTTTGTTTTTAAAGAGCCAAGCAGCTTTAAGTGCTTCACTCTTCACCCTTCACTACTAATAGCAGCTGAAACAACAACAGTCAATGATGAAGTTGACATGCATGCATGACCAATTGGACTGACTACATCAGAAAGCAATTTTCCATTTGTCTTACCATTTTCCATCGCACACATCCAGGCACACATCCACAGATGCAAACACTCCACTCGGATTTGATTCCGTGCAAAGTGTGTTTGGCTTTTTATAAACTCGCAAATCGTTTAAGCCATCTTACGAGAAGTTGTAAACCTCTTTGCCTCTATTTTTTTTTTGTTGTTGTTCTTTCACATTTCATCTCCTTTTCAATTGTTTCACCCTTTGCCTACTATCTGATGACATTGCGAAACTTTTGTACCCTTACTCAAAGCTTCAAAACTATTGATATAATATTGATTTGTGGGATTATGGAATCTAACAAAACCCTGCTAAGAGAAAAGTCAATTTTAATTTATAAAATTTTGTCCTAAAAACATAAAAGAAATTAACAAAAATAATAATATTTTTGTAGTTTTACTTGGGAATCAAGAGTTTTAGCTGACTAGTCGAGGTCTTTTAGTCGATTAAAACATAGATAAAACATAGACTTAAATTGAATTGAGAGAGCATTTGAATGTCGACATGCAAGTTGTCTTAATTTACAGCAATTTTACGGCTGTAGCTTTGATTCCGAGCTGAAACCTAGATAGCAACGTAATATGTGTAGCATTCTCTCTAGCCTAAGTGACTGCTTCAATTTAGCCACAGCTTTTACCCCCTTTGGTATTCCTACTGGGCTGGGCTGTGCGCAATAACTGTTGATGGTGACTGTTGTGCCGCATCTTTGTGGACAACATTCTCGTGACTGACAATGTTTTGCTTTTTGCAACGCATGGCTTTGGAAATTAGGCCAGGCTTAGGCTCTATGACCATTCAGTTCTGTAACTGTAACTGGGTGTAGAACGGAAATCGTATCTTTTTATGAAACATATGGCAAGCCAAAAGTCAGTGCAAATCGAGTAGAGTAGTAGAGAAAAGTTTGTAAGAATTCTGTTTAGAAAGAGCATGTGCTTATACATACGTATGAGTAATAAGTGGGACTTGATACACTTGTTGTCATATAGTTCTAGAGTAAGACAAAACTCGAATGTACTCGTATATGAATGATATGTAAGTGAGACTGTGATCACAAACCATTTATTGACTTTACTATTCAATATATCATGCATTTCATACTACCCATCCATCAGATGGCATGATGGCTCAACAGGCAGTTCACATACTTCAAATGAACATAGACAGTATCCCACCCAAAAGTCTGTTGAGCTCACTGATTCAGTTACAAACACGTACATACAAGTGGTGGGAAGGAGACAGAAGAGGTAATATTGGGAAATGAAAAAGCAGCTGCTATGAGAACTTTTGCCATGGAATAGTACGTATACGGTGTAAATGCGAGCCATGTGATGAACTTACTTGTAATAATTTATGGGTAATATTTTTATTGACAAGTAGCTATAGCAGTAGCTAAGAGATGATAAAGGAGTATATAGAGATATGTATATGTAGGTATAGTACAGACAAACTAGACGTTGTCTAGCTCCCAGACTAATTTAACTTATTATCTGCCCTGCCTCAAGGCAATCTGTCTGCTGGGTGACGTTTTCCTTCATAGATAAGTTACTGCGTTTATCATTCAGCTTCTATACTCGACATCTGCTTATTTCATTGCGCTTTTCTAGAGCTGGATTATACAACTGTTTTTGAAAATCCTAACTCATAACTGTAAGACAATCAAAATTCATACTACAAATGTCAATAAATTTCTCAACATATTTTTGGAATTTTAATTTGTTTTTATTTCGTTATGCGGCCAAATACTTTTTACTGTTTTCTCTTAGTTAATTCGATTAGTTTTTGTTGTGTCGTGTACAAAACACAATAAATATTTGCACTTATAAGTTAAACAATTTTCGCCTAACAATAACAAAATTTTTCACATGAATTCTTTATGTAATTACGCGTTGCCAAAAATAAACAAATCGCCGACGGAATTGAATTTTTGGTGTTGCACATGCTTGAATTTAATACTGAATTTGCCCAGCGGTAATAATAAATTTGGACAACATTCTGTGATAATTAACGCAATATTTTTATCTAACACAAATTGCAAAAGTGACCAACAACTTTCAAAAGCGTCTCTTCCCCGGACCTAAGTCTCTCTAGCCCTTGCCCACCCATATAAAGTGAGTGTTCAATTATTTAGCATAATGTATAAACATCGCAAATAATATATATTTGCATATACTCGTGCTTGTACTCGTTAACTGTGACTGTGTCTGGCAAAATATGTGCATAATTTGTGAACACCAGAATTTGGGTTCAAATCTCATTTTAAATGGCATGATTTTAGTTCTAAAGGGTCGTGGGATGGTCAACGATTTCCCCGACAAATTGGCGCTGTTACAGCTTTGGAAAAGTTTACAACACATTTCCACTGACTATTGCACAGACGGGCTGACGAAGAGAGATAGATGGAAAATGGTGATAGAGATAGACGGCACTATTGAGATATAATTATGTGTTGAATTATGAAATGAAATATTATATATAAAAGTTTTTATAGTTTTTATTCGCTTCAGAACTTGGCTCTTAAACTATTATTGTTGGTCAGTTATTCTACTGCCAATTCCATTTGGTGGACTGTCTGTCACTCTCTGTTTTATTTTGTGGATGAAGTTTTGTCACATATTTAAAATAGTTTTTGAGCTATTTTAATATACATTAATTTGTTGTTGTTTACTAAAATGAGTTCCATTGTGGCTACTTAATGGCTTAAAAGATTGCATTTTTTTTATGAATGTTTGTATTAGCTTCATAAGATTTGTACATTTGGCAATATAAATAATTATCGCATCGATTCATTTACGACTCCAAATATATCAATTACAAAATATTAATTGTCAACATTTGGAGCGTTGGAAAGGAGTAGTATTAACTAACTAACTATACCGAGAGTACAAAAAGCTATATTTTACCAACGTCAATAAGGCTTTACTTTTGTCGTAACGCTTTTATTTTCGTAATCGTTGAAAATGCTCAATGCAACTCATTTTAAATAAATTCAAGCAAAACGTGCAAAAATTGATCGCTGCTAATAGTTGGAAATTTTAAATTCGGTTCTTATCTAGTTTCAATTAAAATTAGTATCAAACTTGCATGGTTTTCAAGAGCATATATTTTTACCGAATAGTCTCGTAACTTCGAGCTCGCTTAGAGACAAATTATGCAAAACGATGCTGAAAATCGCCTTAAGATCGGTCTATAATCAAGAAAATTTTTCATATAACGAAAAAATTTATTTTTCAAAACTAAACCTAATTGAAATGACAGCCACTAGCAATGCTTAGTTTTTTTGATAAACCAATTGTGGGGATTCTCTGGAATACTGGCCAAGCAAATTGCCAGATAAATGCGAAATAAACACAAAAATAACTTTTATAATTAAATGTTGAAAAAGCTTTGGACACCAACGCCACCAACTCACATGCTCTATGTTTAATTATTTTTTTGTTTTTTTGATTGTGCTCTTAAATAAATTTCAGCATAATGTACGTAATTAATGCGCCAAACCGAGCCTGCAGCATTTTATATAAATCAGGTTGGGTTTGGTAATGGTAATGGTATTGGGGTTGGGATTGGGATTGAGAATGGAGTACCCGTGTGTTTCAGTTCTGTATATTCTGTATCTGTATACGTGTATCTGTGCCACATTTGCGGTCAGCCTCATGTTGCACGCACAATCAGTTGCCTTTCATTACTTATCGACTGGCGCCATTGATTGCAGTTCATTAAGCACACCCAAGCTTTTTCCTCAACTCCAGGCAGCGATACATTCTTAATTATGGTACGAGTTGGCACTTAGAACAACAACAACAATACCTGCTGCGAAAACGAGTACATATTCATTCGTTTAACAAGGCAGCTTGACCTTTTAAGCTCTGTTTACTTAAATGGCAGGTGTGCTTTCACCTTTGAGTAGAAAATTTAGCAGTGCGATTTTTGAGCTTTTCGTCTTTCTCTGTACACTTTCTGTACACTTCTCTACTTCTGTCTCAAAAGAGTGCCGTGGCGTTGGTCATTACTGTTGATTGCTTATTCATGCGTTCATTAATTTATTCATATGCCTTCAACTTTTGTGTTGTGTTGTGAGAATCATCAAAATGAAAGCGAAGACAAACTCAGCACTTAACTGAGAAAACGTTGCGTATACGTAATCCTTAAACAAAGGACTTGATATGAATGTTTGGTGGTTTGTCTGCTTGGTTAAGTTAATCGCCGCCGCGTTGCGTTTCATGTTTATATTTTAAATTAATTATAAATATTTATTTATCCAGATTAGTTGAGTGGATTGAATGGGGTTGTTTCGGGTTGGTGCTTGAGTTGTTGTTGTCTCCTTGAGCTTAACTAAATTGATTTTGGTTTATTTTAGCACAGAACAGAGTTTGCACTTGCTAAATCGATATTAAAACTTGGCTTTAAATCTAATAGAGCCGCAAGCGAAGAATCTCATTTTCTCTCTGGTCATTACTCTTGGCTCTGTGGTTGATGCTCGGTAAGCGAATTCGATTCTTTCAGCATTTTGCTTTTCATTTTGTACCATAATAAATTGCAGTATCAATTTCAATTCGAAATATTTCCACCCACTTCTCACTCACTCAAGCCTCATCGCGACTCACACACGTCTTGTTCAATTTGGCATAGTCGTTTTTTGTTGCATACTTTCGTGCGTTGGAGTTAATTTCATTTTTAAGTGGTAACTAGAGAGCATCTGGAAAAATGTCACATATATCAACTAAAAAAAATCAAGTAAAATTATTGAATGCTGCCAGGCGTACTGTTAAAAATAAATAAAATACAAGTTTATCATTCCTTCTTTCTGATTGCGCCCTAATATTTTTTTTCCACTTTTTTCAAATGCTTTTTCATTTTCTGGCTTTGTATATTACCGCTACCCAAGTGATAGACAAAGTTTACATAGTTTCTTATAAATTCTTCTTATTTGGCTCTAGTTCATTCTTTTTTTTTCAATGGGAGCCTCCTCTGTAATCAATTTATCGAGTGACAATGTAGTTTTTTAACACACCATCTTACGTGCACTTGCATACAGGGTATTTTGCTGCCGAATATTTCTAACAGTGTTTAGTATAGCTTTTTTGACTTGGCAAAAAATCCACAAAAACACACACAAACAGTATCAGTAGCAAATGGCATGTGGGGTCGAATCGAAAATCGAGCGCGTTCTTTTCATTTATATCGTGTCGTGTCTGTGTATAAAATTCAGGCATTTTTTTTTGCAAAAAAAATACACAAAAATCTGCACAAAAATGCAGAGAAATTCATCTTGATTTGCCCAGCGATTTACTTTGCAAACCACCGCAGATTTAATGCTGCTTTGCTTTGTGCTTATTTGTTTTTTAGTATTTATTGCCTTTTCTAAGGCACTTTTTTTTTAGTCAAAGACATTTAAGCGTATTTTTGTTAAAATTCATTTCTTTGGTAATGCCAAGCTCATTAGATGCTTGTGAGTTTAGGCAGCTGTAAAGTCGTGTACTTACCAAACAAAACGCATAACATCAGAAGACAGTGCAGGATATTAATTCTGCAGTTGTTGGGCATAAAAGTCTGACAGCATCTCCAATTATGACTTGTACGTGAGTGAGGTGAGGTGTCTTTTCCTCCCGTCGTTGTTGTTGTTGCTGCAGTTGTTGTCGTTTTGGGGACTGTGGAATTTAATGACAACAACACCTTAGACATGTGTCCGCTGCTCCAACTCCCACTCCCACTCCCACTCCCACTCCTACTCCGAGTACGACTTTGCACTTCCGTGTTGTTGTTCATACTAATGTTGCGACGATGCTTTGACCAGATGCGATGTCTGAGCTCACACTTATAGCCAGACGACACATGCCCCAGTGCCACCGTGGAGAGAACTGATAGTGATGTGAATGAAGTTGATGGTGTCTGCCACATTGTCAGCGTGTCGCACTTTATGGACACTTTGTAAGCGTTTCCAGTCTCCAGTGCTGCTGCTCCTCTGCACTTGTCCTCTGACATTAATTAAGTTTCAAATTAATTGAGCTGAACGGTTGCTGTAGAGAACGTAGATTAATTTGGCTCGCCGCTTGCCAGATTTTACTAGACTCGCGAATTCTGTTGGCGCTTATTAATCACTGGCTAGTCATATAGTTACTTTAATTATAGTTAATTTTTAAAACACTTTAAATGTCATATTAAATTTATCATTTGAGCTCGTGAAGGTTTTTAATTTTCTTGTTTAGCAATATCTAAGTTATTTGAAGGTTTAAGAATTCCTTTATTTTAAATATTTGTATTTTTTGGCACAATCACAAACTGTTGCTTTCTTATGTTTTTCTTTTAGCATATCTTCGACTCTACGCCATTCTGTTTTATCACTACGTTGGAAGAGCCACTGTGAACGCGACACGCATCCCTAAGATACAGATACGCAGCCGACAGATATACGAACACGACTAAACATGCCCGAAGTTATGGTGAGTATGTTGTCATAGCTTAGCAATAATTTTGAAATGTTGCTGCTGCTGCCAATGCTTAGCAACATGTTGCAGACTTCTTAGCCTTATGTTGTCGGAACATCATGCTATTTATTATTTGCTTTTCTGTTGTTTGTTGCGTTAGATTTTTCTCAGCAGTGCCACACTTTTCCGCGAATATGTTTGTCACTTGAAATTTGTGAACGATTTAAGTGCCGAGTGTAATTGCTTTAAGTTCTAGTCACTTGCATAAAAACATAAACACACATTTCCTAATGAGTCTGCAGTCAGCTAGAAAGAGAGAGAGAGAGAGAGAGAGAGAGAGTAAGAGGAGTAGAAAAGAAAATGTTTAAATTAGTTGTTGACAAAGCTGTAAGAACCAAAAGTAATTGCATACATCTGTACTTTTGTTTTTAAAGCATAAGGTTAAAAGTACAAAGTTCTAAATAAATAATTTATGACCAGTCAAATGTGCACACACAAATAATTTTAGTACGAAAATTCATCACGAATAACCTTTACTCACGTGATTTATGTGGCAATGGACGTTTGTGATAAGCGTTTGCGTTGACCTATCACTTGGCATGCGCTTTACTGACATATGTACTTTGTGTATGTACAATGATATATGTTTGTGCCAGCATATATATCTGACTAATTAGTGAGTTCTGCGCTAATCGCTTAGGCTTATAAATAGATTTCAGAGTTTACTAGCAACATTATGTGTAGTGTCCCATTTGGCTGTTTAATTATGCACTACATTTAAAAAAAACCCTTTGAAAAGCTCCTTTCCTATGTAGAGTATTAAATGAATATTTGCATAATATCAACATTTGTCCGTCAATCGTGCACTATTTAAAACTCCTTCAGTTTAAAAATTTACGAACTTTGGACTAGCATAACATGATTTTAATGTGTCCTAAAAGAAGCATAACGTTCGGATAAGGAAGTCAGAAAATAGAAGCTAAACAATTCAATTTATTTAATTATTTAATTTATTCTTTTTGTGTACCATAATGGAAATAAATGGGAAAGTGTACAATGATTAAAGAATAAAAAAAAGAGATTTTAATCTGAACCTTGCGTAAAAAAACTGGATAAAAATTTTAAATAAAATAAATAATTTTCTTTTTAAAATAAATTATAACATATTTATTAATAATTGCTAATTCTAAACATACATTTATTAAATTTATTTATTATTTTTAAAAATTTATTTTATAGCTTATCCCATAAAATATTAAAATTATAAATTATTTAATTAAAAAATTTTTTAAATAAATTTATAATTTCTAAATTAAATTTATTTCTTGAAAAACTAGATACCTTTAAAAACGAATAACATTTCATTTCTAATATAATATTTAAAATAATTTTATCACATTAACTTTAATATTATATTAACTCTTTTAAAGTCGAGAAAAATATTATAAATATTTTTTATTAAATAAACACTGATACACAAGGTACAATAAATTAAATTTTCTTTTTAAATAATAATTTGAAAAAAATTTTATGTGAGATCTCCGCACCCATGAGCGGAACCTTCTTTAAAATTTTTGAAAGTTTGCAGCCTTGGCCTTAAGTGTATATATTTTTAGAGCAGTAGAGTATCTAAGCAGCATAGTAAATTTAGATAGTGGCTCTCAACAGAATAGCAATACGCGATGCGTCGTGCACTAAACCCAATAATCACTTCCGGTAACTTGAAAATGAGTGAAGGGGTGGGGTATGAGGGTGGCAGATTTCAGATCGGTAAAACTTCACACATCATTTCCCATGCTCAGCATTTGTTATGCCTTTTGTGAGACCAAATTGCCACAATTACTCGACAATATTAATGGGGTGAGTGGAGTGGAGTGGAGTGGAGTGAAGGGATCTAAATTTAGTACTCAGTTCTCTCTCCTCGCCATTCGCCATTGTTGTAGTCGTTGTAGTCAATGCTGTCACATTGTTATTGTTTGCTGAATGGGAAGCAGCTTCATTTATCACATTTTGCCATTGTTTGTTCCATTCGAAACTTTGTTTCCTATTTTTGTCTTGTTGCATTTTATTAATTCGTTTTTCATACTTTTTTTTTCGTTTGTTTATTGATTAAAATATGCATGCAGCAAATCTTAATACACAGCGTTGTTATTGTCAGCTGCCACCAGTTGTTGCTGTTGGTTTTTCCATGGTTGTTGCTGCTGCAGTTCCTGCTGCTGCTACAGTTGTTCCTGTTGTTGCTTTGCGGTCGCATTGGAAGCAGCTGTAAACATGTGTTGGCAGAAACATTATGACTGCTTGTCTTTGTCTCTTCTCTCCCTTCCCCACAAATAATATTTTTACTGTTCGCGCGTCTCATAATATGTATCTTTTGACGGAGCAAAGCCCTCTGCTTTTTTTAAATAATACATTGTTTTTATAATTGTTGTCCCTCCGCCCATTACTGCTGATTTATTTGTACATTGGTTCAAATAGGCAGCCGGGAGTTTATCTCCTTCCGTGTTTTATTTTTGTATACAAATTATTATATGAGTTAATTTTGTCAATTGCATTTTTCATTCATTTTTTTACTTTTGAATTTTTATTCTTGTTTGTGGGCGTTGTGGGTTTTGTTTTATGAAATATATAATTAATTATGTTTGTCACTTTTAACACACAGCCAGTTTTTGTGGTACGAGTATCATTCGTTTTATATCTTGATTGATTTTACATAATATTATGTCATTAATCATCGTGAAGCCCAGTCGCGGCCAACTTTAAGGAATTACAACAGTCCAAAAAAATACATAAATATATCAAAAGTACTTAGCTATAGTGCGGTTGCATTTATAACGTAGTAAAGTAGTAGAAGCAAAAATTATTGTATTTGTGGGAAATAGTTTTTATTCAAAACAGTTATAACATTTAATTGTTAATTAAACTCATTAAGGTGACAACCTTTACAAGAAACTGGTAAATTTCTCATAGATTAGATATTTGGAAAGAAATAAATTACAATTTATGTAGATTCTCTGTCACAAACAGGACAAGTAAAGAAACAGAGATCGCAGTTAATTGGGTCAGGTTACAGGAGGGGCAAGAAAAAGCTTCTTAAAACATCGCTCGATGCTTATAATTAAAAACAGATTAGCATTGCGCGTGCAATGTATTTAAGCAAGTCTGAGAATAAGGCACAACGAAAAGGTCCATAAGCAAATTATTACCAAGCCTTGTCATGGAGACATTGACATTGACAGAGCTAGAGCCCTTCTTCTTGTAACGATGTAAGTTGCTGGCTGGTTGCTTGGTTGGTTGGTACATAGATAAATGAATGAATGGGCGGTCGAATGGGCGAATGGGTGGAGTTAACTGATTTTAACAATAGCAGCTATAAAGCCAACACCATTTCAAGTGACTCCAAAACCATCTTAATTCTTGCTTAGTCTACTCTTGTTATTGTTGTTTCGTCTCAACTCATGTGTTTTATGTTACAATAATACAATAATTTTTATGCAAGCACAGCCTACAGTGGATCTTTAATACATATGTTTGCTGGTGGCGTTTGTTTCTTACTTGGCTCATCAGTCACAGTTCACTTGACACATTTAGTTTGCCATGCAATTGGCACGAAGATGTTTTTGTCACAATGTAATAAAATCGAGGTGTCAACCAGCACAGCACAAGCGAGCTGGAGAAGTTGGGAGGAGGAGCGACACCTAAAAATAGGTGCAAGTTTTTCACACCATATTGTCAGAGCAGCTGTAGCAGCAGCGTCAATAAATGGTGGAAATGGAAGTGTTTATTTCAAAGTGCTTGGCTCGCCTTTATTACTACTAAACAAAGCAGTTGTCAGGTATGGAAAACAAAAAAAAATTCGTCGCAGGCTTCAGTTTGTCCCCCAATAGCCAAAGATCAGCAGATCCATTAGCCTCGAAAAACTTATCAGACTACTGCAATAAATCTGTTGCGGTAGAGCACATCCAAAATTGTGCACTGAGTTCTTTGGGGTTAAGCTTTCTCCTTGGGCAATGTTCAATTTTATTGCCGGCTAATGTCAGTGTTCGCACCACGTCAAATTATATCACATCGGCTTAATTACTACTTCACGTGGGCAGACACCAGATCCCCTCCAAATACTTATGAACCTCGAAGACTCAACTAGTTGCCATGGACTTAAATGTGCTCAACATTTGCCAGTGACAGTGGCATTTCGCTTGGTAAACGCTTGAAATTTACTATACTTAATTGCCTGCCACCAAATGCGCATAAATGCATTTTTATTAAATTCGCTTCAAAATTGATTTGCTCTGTTCTTCTGCTAGCAGCATGTGGTTACCCAAACCAGCCACAGCCACAGCCACCGCATCCACACTCATATTCACATTCACATTCACATGCAAACGTGCCACACTTGTGGTTGGGTTTTGGGTCGCCTTTTTGTATAAATGGATTTTATTCATCAAATTTTTTTGTATTTTTTTTTATGCTGAATTATTGCTTCGGCTTGCAACTTGTGCTTTTCTCTGCGGCCAAGAATTAATTAAAAACTTTACATAGAATTCAATAGAATGAGGTTTATTGTTATATAAGACACGCCCTATTGACCCTTCAAACGCCCCTTGATATTTAATATTTCAAAATATATAGCGTGCTGTTGCAAAAGAAATAAGTAATGCAGGGTAACTTACTATACTTTACTATGAATATAATGTAAGAAAAAAAACCGTAACGTATCATCTCTCAGATGGTGTTAAGTATTAAAGCAAAATTGAAAAGGAATCTGTAACTGAAAAAAGTTTTGTTTCCATTAGCTGTGGCGGCGGTAAAGCTAATTGGTTTAACTTGACTTTCATTCTTATTGTTGCCAAAGCTTGCTCAAGTCCAATATCCAATTATACAAAGAGCCGAAGTGAGTTAGTATAGTTAAGGTCAAAGTTGAGGCAGACCGTGTCCATGCCGCACTTGAAATCCAATTTTGGATAATAAGTGCGAAAAAAAGCAAAACAACCAAAAGCGGATGCCCTTTTAATAAAAATGAAATTTGCGCACAATTATCTCAACAAATTAGGCTTTAGCCACATTTTCTTCTTTTCGTCTTGTTCATTTTGTTAGCAACTTCCGAACAAGCAGTATGAGCAGTAAGACCGGCACAAACATCATCCCTCTTGCTCCACTCAATGCATGTAATTAAATTGAAATTTCAATATTGCCCATGGCGAATAGCTTTCGTGGTATGCGATGGGACCACGATGGAACCAGGATAGGGCACAAACCAGCTGCTGTCATTCGGCACTCGCTCATTTTTTTTTTAGTTTTTTTTTTTTTTACCTTGTTAAGGGTATAATAAGTTTGATAAAAATGTGTAACAGCAAAAGGAAACGATATATAGATTTAGTCAGTTCGTTTGAAAAACAGTTCTGAGGGTTAGCAAGACCTTTTCAAACGGTATTGTTATACGATCCTAATTAAAAATCCCGATTCTGAATTAAAAACTATTTACAATTATGTATAGTTCATCAGCTTCACTTAAATAGGAAAATTATTCATTACCAGTAATTTGATTAAAGTACGCATACATTTAATTTTGAAAAAAGCTATAAAAAAAAAAAAAATGGAAATATTTTTAAAAGAATATAAGCTAAATAGCAACGCTACCTACAAACATTATGACTTAAATTAAAAGGAACTTGTATATCTGTATGGACTTTTACCAACAAGTTTATTACTTATAGCGCGGTTCTTAAGGTAGAGAAAAGCACCTTAATTTGATGATTCAAGTTAAAAATCCAATGGCACGAGCTCAATTATTTCTTTAAATATTTTTTTTCTACAAATTTTCAATAATTTAATTTTTGTGCTTTAAAAAATTAAAAAATCCAGGCCTATTGCGTTCGGGTGAACTCTATTATACTCATTTGTAATTTTTTTTTTAGCTCCAACACATACAGTTGATTTATAAGCCATGGCCAAAAATGTTGCGAAATTAAAGTGTAATTTATGTGCCGCATTTGCCGCGCTCATCCGGTAAGTTCGTTCGAGTCCTGCTTATCCGCTTCATGTCTCACTTGGCCAAGTGAGTGCGTAATGCGGGGGGCGACCTTATGGCCCCAGTGACCCGAGCGAAATACTCACTGGGTTTAATGTGGCCTGGCCAACTTTGACACCGCGCTCTCAACACCTGCGCCTGTTCCTCTGTTCCTCACGCAAAGTGTTAATGTGTTTATATGAACGAAGCTGACTCGACATTGCCTCACAGCATCTCTGCCTGAATTGGTCGCTCCCTTTCTGCTGATTCTCGTGTGTCAGCGGATGTGTCGACTGTCCTTGCCCTGTGCTTTTACCATTTGAGTTATTTAAATTGTGTAGCTACGAACTGAAGATAGGCTGTGGCCATGGAGGGGTGAAGAAAAAAGATTGATAAAATATGTTAATTGCGTCCCAGCCACCCATTCAAACCCCTCAAAAGTCAGATCTTGCATGAAATTGCCGCCAACAATGCTGAAAAGTTAATTTTCTTGGAACTTAAACGCCAAGACAAAACATTTTAATTATATTTGGGGTACTCTTCCCGGATTTCCTTTGTCATAGATGCACATTATTATTGACTATAAGTTGAGTAACAAGTTTGACTGATAAATGTACATTAAAAAATCAATATTTATTAAGAAATATTGACAAAATATTAACACACTTGTCTGGTGAGTTCGAAAAGTTTTGCACAATAAGAAGCTTTGGTAAATTTTTAATTAGCAATAATAAATATTTTATTTAAATTTGAGAAAAAGAAGTGGGTGAAAGTGAAACAGGAAAATAGAAAGTTTGTTATGCAAGCTTTGAATACTACTCAAACCCTTCGAACTGCCCAACGCGTTGGCATGGTACTAAAGTTTTCCTTTCCGTTCACCTGCACAATAATTAAAAATATTTTAGTAGGGTGAGGCCTTGTTAGTTCTATATCTTATTACATATTGTATTTTCGGATTTTCTTTTGCTTACACTAATTAGCTTACTGTATATTGGAAAAACTTGGGACTGAGTTGAGTATATACCCTGTCGGTTTTTATTTTCAGAACTTAAACCATAACTGAGCAGATTTGTATTGGCTACTGGGTTTGTAAATATAAATGTTGTAATTTTAGATGCAGTATATCGGTAACTGACTTTTTAAATAATTATTGAATTGTTCGCTATTTGTTTACTATCATTGAGGGCTGAATTGTTAATTGCCTTTTGGCTAACATGTTCTTTAAGCTACAATTTCAAGGCATTGCTCAAACAATAGTAGAAATATTCTTTTGTGAAAGGTTCAGTGCTTTTTTTTCTTTGCGAGCTCCCCATTCTTACTATCATATTTTATTAATTTGAGGATCAGAATGTATCAACACTTTGCCCTTATATTTTACTGATAGCTATATGAATAAAATATTGAGAATAACAAGCCACAGGCGATGCAAAGCGAATGTAAAATCAAAGAAATAACGAAATACGATATACAATTATAACCTAATCCTTCGTAATATCCAAAAGCCATAACCTTAACCATCTAAACTGTCTGAACTTGCTGCTATGGCAACATCACCATGTATGTGGGTCACATTTCTTTTGATTATAAAGCATAAATGTTTTTTAACAACAGCAAATCAAAGGCTATCAGAAAGCGAAAGGCGAATTGTCCCAAAAAATTAACGAAGAACGAAAAGTCGTTTGTGGGATACATGTGGGGTGTGTTAGGGTGTTGGGATGAGAGGGTATATACGTATATGTTTGCTGCACGACATCCAAATGAAGGACAATAAACAACAGTAAATACGGTTGTTCCATGGCTATTGAGCATATTATTAGAAAACATACAGAATTTCTCATTTGGCATTCATAGAACGTCATGTGTTTTTCTTTTGGCTGTTGTTATTTTCAATCCTTTGTGTCAATAAATTTTTATTGTAGCACATTTGGACCCTTTTGGATTTTCCGTCGCTATCATTCATGATGTGACCTAATAGAGGTAGGGTTTCTTTCACTTTCATTTAAAAATATGTTTTACAGTTTTTTTTTATAGTATCCTATTTCAAAATGTAAACAATATAAAAAGAGAACTTAAGCAAAAAATCTATACTAAGGAACTTAGTTTCCACATTATCGAATGGCTTGCAATTATTCACCATTTATAATATAAAATAATTAGTAAGAACTAAAGAAATAATACACTGTATGAAAACTTACTGTAACAACAATATTGAATTTAGTGTTTTGGTTTTACTAGTATTTCAGCAGCTACAATGCATTTGCATTTAAGTTTACCCAGTGAGTTAGTCTTTCACAATTAAGATGCATGTTAAATCAATTAAGCATACGAGATACAGATCCATGTGTGTTTTAATATATTCGTTGTTTGCTATTTGTATTACTTCGATTACCGCTGATATTGTACATTATTAATTTTGTATGCTTTGCTGTTAATACGACTGCCGTCAAATTTATTGCTGTATAATATAATTGACTAAGTAATTTACGTACATACAAACTGTTCTCGATATAAAAAAAAAACACAGTTTTCAGAATGAAAAATGAATTTTTATTTATCGTCAGACCTTTCTACTTACACAATTGTTTATTTGTCTGATTGAAATCATATTTAATTAATGGAATATACACAAAAGGACAGTATTTCCTCGGCTGATTAAGTACTTTAAAATAATAAAATAATTATTTAAAGACATAAATAAATACATAAGAGCGCTGTAGCCCCTATCACAGCCTATTTGCGGTAAGATGTCAGTACCAAACATAAATTTATATTTTAATAAATATAACGTTGATTCCACGGCAAGCCGTCGGGAAAACTTATGAAACTAGTTCTGGATTGTAATTTGGTTTTTTTTTTAAATAAATCATTTAATTTAAAAGTTATGAAACATAGTTTCAAGTAGCTAAAAAAGACTCGCTAAACTAGGTAGATAATATATTGAGCGCAGAGTGCAAAAGAAATGAAATGAAACCCTAAAAAAGTCAGACTACATGTGAATCAAATTATGGCAACTTAATAACAATGTAATCAACCATATCACAATATCAGAGTCAATGAATGAATTGTTATCTGAAGTATCAAAATGACTCAATAAAAAATAATAAAAATATGATGACGACTAGAATAGTCGTGCCCAGACTCACAATTTCAAAACCTCCGCCTTTTTTTGCCAGATCCCACCTACTACTACTACTACTATTCTACTCCCATCATCCTTGAATTAACCAGCATCATCAATGTTATTGTTATACATTTACACATCAAAAATACACACATCTACTCGCACAAATAAAGAAATTTATACATCTCATGTGAACTTGTACATATACACAATATTTGTTACATATATACCCCATAAATTTACATTTTTATCGAAAAAGTTTCAGAGCATTCCCTGTTCAGATGATTATACTCATGCTCATGCTAATGTTGTTGTTGTTGTTGTTGTTGTTGCCGCATTAAAACGGAAATATCAAAAATAAATCCCTTTACTTGTTTTCGTTGCTTGGATGGTAGTAAATTCAGAGTCTAACGCATGTAATTGGTACAAACTCTCCCTCTTAGTACAATAATACATGTTTGAAACAAAAAAGATCTATTTGCGACTTTTGATATCATTATCATTGAGTAACTCAGTTGTGGAACATTCATTTTCCACATTAGAATCGCACGAGGAGTCCTAACAAATACAAATTGCAAATGTTATATGTTGTTTACGATGTGTATCTTATAATTCCGAGTATGTCATGAGTCATGACCTTTTTTTTCGTAGCGTATGTAAATAAAGGCGAAATAAGGCATATAATTGGCATTAAACTAATTTGAATTGCATTCATATTCCTATGATAGTCACTTTGAATTATTGAAGACATTATTATTAACTATAAAACTTTCAAAGAAGAAAATAACATAAACGTTGTTTTGGTTATGTTTCCAATACAAATAAAATACGCATTGGTATATCATCCTAATCTGAAAGTCAGATTAAACGATTTGTTGCTGTTGTAATTTTATCCTTCCTCGTATTTCTACCAATAAACATCACTATTGAACTCTTTATGGCTCCCCTATGTATATTTTCCTTTTCATGACTATGTACGCAAGCTTTCTTTCACCTATTGTCGAAGTCTCTGCGCTGCGGTGTTGTCACGACACTTTCATGCTTCATTAGGCGTCTTCAATGTTATACCTATGTATATTTCCGTTCCATGTTTTCAGCCTTGTTTAACAATTGTTTTCATTTTTAGCAATTTATTGCTGTAGTTTCCCTGTAGTGTAAACTGTCGTAGACGTGTGTTGCCATGTGTCAAACCTTTCATGAAGATAACTACTCAATGGCGTCCTCATTAGATACAGAACTTGCTCTTTCAAACTTATTTTTCATATACATCCATTCATTTAGCCCGTCATCTACCAGTCAGTTTTTCAATGTCAAAAGCTACACATGGCAGTTTTACAGTGGAAAAGGTGAACAAAGCAAATGCATAGCTACTGTGGAATCTTTATTGTGATATTTAATACGGACTAACCTAAAATAACATTATTATAAATAAAATATTTTATTAATATGAGAACTTAAAAGAGTGATAAGGTAAGCTTGGCGTGTTTGTATTTTCTTTAAATAGATTTAATGTTATAGTTGCTTATAGTGTAGGATTTTAGAAATATTAATTAAAAGTTCGGCACTTTCCAT
Organism: Drosophila tripunctata; assembly: GCA_035047385.1. Taxonomy (NCBI): domain Eukaryota; kingdom Metazoa; phylum Arthropoda; class Insecta; order Diptera; family Drosophilidae; genus Drosophila; species Drosophila tripunctata. Next base: position 2,136,343 of record JAWNPS010000220.1, read on the forward strand.
TTTATTCTGACATTATGACTTGTGTTAACATGGCAAAGAAATTCCATTTCTTGCAGCCAACGCGTGAGAAGCTTTCTTTCGACATTTTGCGATTGTAAAGTGTCAAACGCTTAAAACTTAAATCGGTTTTTCTTTTTGAAAGCAATCGCTGCAAGCTTCACAAGTAAAGCGTTTCACCCATTATCGTTTAAAATTCAAGTCTACGCAAAATTTGAAATCACAAACCAGTTTCTCTTGAAGTCTATTTAATTTTAATATTAAGCGGCTACAAAAGTTGAGTTTATAGTGATTTCTTTTAAAGTATCTTTTTAAAAATGAGACATAAACAAGAAAGAAAATGTCAGTCGGGCATGCCGACCGTGTAATACCCTCTGAGCTTCATTTCCAATTATATGAGTTCAAATTGGAGTAGCTGCTGCAAGAACTTAACATGCACACATATTTGTATGTCTATCTCGCTCACACGTGCTCAGTGCAATGCACGTGGATATGCCTTGCAAGAATGTAACGATTTTCGTTGTTTGAGAAACTTTTTTAATTATAGTCCGATTTTGATGAAATTTTTAAAGAAATAAGTGTGTCAGAGACATTCGAAGTTTCAACGCAATTGAGGGCGAAGGGGCGTGGCATCCAATAAATTTTGATGGCATTATATTTATATTGCAAATAGCAACCTGCATGCCAAAATTGGTGACCCTAGGTGTTATAGTTACCGAGATATTCGCAAAAAACATGTATTTTTTCCGAGGTATGTCTAGTTTTTCGCTTATTGTGGGCGAATGGGGCGTGGCATCAAAAAAAAGTAAACAAACTTGTATTGACTGACTAAATATGTGGTCGATACTGACCAAGTTTTAACTTGTAGCTCTTACCATCTCTGAGATCTGTTTGTTCATACGGACAGACGGACAGACAGACAGACAGACAGACAGACAGACAGACGGACAGACGGACAGACGGACATGGCTATATCGACTCGGCTGTTGATGCTGATCAAGAATATATATACTTTATGGGGTCTGCCACGCCTCCTTCTGCCTGTTACATACAAATCGCCGTCTGACAAACCCATTATACCCCTCAGAGGGTATAAAAACATATAGCAATTTTCTTTAGACTATTTTTAAAACTAAACTTTTAAACTACGAAAATATCTTCTTATACCAGACTTGTTTGATAAAAACACTTTGTTTCCAAAAGTTCTATAAGTATTTATAATAAACCTAATATTCCATGAGCCTTTGGCGTGAAACTTTTTTAAGCTAATGTATTATAAATGTTCCATTTTCGCGATTTGCTGAATATTTTCCTGCCAATTCTGGCACAACTTTGGTGCGTGTTTCATATACATATAGAAGTGTGTGCAAAGCATGTCTTCGGTAATGGGGTACCACCATTATGCCGTCATTCTGGAACTGCTGCTCATGCAATTGCATGCCATGTTCTTTAGACCCAACTGCCAGAAAATTTGCATATGAGTATGCGTATGTGTGATGTGTGTTATGATGTGAGTGTGAGTAAGTTATTCCAGAGTGTTGGTATTCATTTTGTGTTGAAATTTATGCAATAGCTTAAATAAGTGAAAAAACGACATTTTTCCGTCGTGAAAGAGAAGTGACAAAATTGTTGCGCGCTTAGTAAAAATAATTATGCAACACGAAATTTGTATATGTGAATTTTTTAGAAGGTGGATAGCTTAACTGGAGTGTTGGAATATGGGGAATATGGTGATAATTTCAAATAAAATGCATGCTCCACATAGCTCTCTCATAAACATGCTCTGTTGGCTAATGTCAGCCAATGTCAGCTAAAGGATACATTCATGTTCAATGTTTGCAGCAGTTTTCACAACATTTTCTGCTATCTTAAAATCAATAAGAAGTTAAGTTTTTGTGTCTAACTTGCTAATAAGTATCTAATTCCCCGAAGATGGTACAAATTAAGCATTTTTGGATAGGCAGAAGTTTACAAAAATACAATTAAAATAAACTAAACAACCTTTGTTATTAATTTTAGAAGTGGCACACCGAAGAAACATTCAGGATACAAAGAGTAGAAAAACTAAACAGAACGAATCGCAGTGAAAATCAATTTTCGAAACATCGAATGAAAAGTGAGAAACTTTTGTATTAGTTTGGTAAAGTAGGAATCAAGCTTGGACAACAACTTGAAAGGTGATACCAACTTTCACCTGACACTGCTACTGCTACTGTGGCAATAAAAAAAGGATCGCAGTCAAAGTGAAATCCAGTGCCGCAATCAACCAAACAATCCATAGTTTGATTAGCTTTGAGCGCCACGTGTTGACTGGTGGCCAACAAAAACAAAAATCAGCTCCAAGTTTGACAGTAGAAAAGTTTGAACTGTTGCTTATCTGTGTGGGCGCTTAAACTTTTACCAGCAGCATCAAATCAGCAACAGCACTTGCCCGAAGGATGAACTTATATATATTTAAGTACCCACATATGTGCATTTTTTTGTATATACTAAATACAAGCTAAGGTCAAATGGCCAAAATATGCACATAAATTCAACTATTTCAAAAAAACAGATGGAAGCGCAAAAAGTTGAAAATGTTCACAGATAAGCGCATAGTCTTGAAGTACATACGTATACAACATGAATGTGATAATTACCATAATCGGCATAATCATTACCAGCAGTAACTAAAAGATATGATGAAATTAACCAAACTTTAGGGACACACCTTGCGACTGTATGGAGCCAGATTCGAGTCTTACACAGTCTTGAGAGTTACTTTTGTGCGTTTGAGAAAAAAAGAAGAAACTTTTTCGAATGCCACGCCTTCATCTGGCCATATACAAATGAGTTGTCTGGGCGCAAAACAAATGACAATTCATGTAAATTGCTTAATTTATTAGACTTTTTCTGCAGCGGGCAACTTAGCAGCAGCGTAGCAGAACACCCACAGCCACTCCCCCTCAATCGAAATGGGCGCCTCACATTTCCGGAGAAGCCATGCGGCTTCCTGACTTTGACAACGTCGCGAATTTGGCTTAAGTATTTCAATTCGTACTACTTTTTGTTGTTATGAATTTTCCTGGTGTTTTTCTTATTGCTGCCTTTGCCACCTGCCCCTCCTGCTCCTCCTTTGGCTGCTTGGCTGCTTGGCTGCCTGACTTTTCTATTTGTGCGCTGTGACAATTTCTGTGCTTGGGCTTTGACGGGCTTTTGTTTTATTTTCCGGCACCAAAAGTTTTGGGAGCATTTTCTTGACGCCGTTTTTCCTTGTGTTTTTTTTTATTTGGTCGTTATTCTTTACGTTGTTATGTGAATTTGTTATCTTAATTCTTGTCATTTAAAAAATCTGCTGTCATTTGTCTTTAAATGAAACTTAAGGCAATTGAATTCGTTAGCGAAAAGTTTTTTTCTAAAAGTTTTTCCTAAAAGTTTTGTTGTATCATTTTTCTAGCCTTAATATGCAAACAGAAACTCGCATTCATTCATACAAAAAGCAAGAATCATTGGGACAAGTGTTCTTGTGTACTCAGATCAGAATAAGTACATACACTTGTACACATGCATGTGTATTTGCATTAAAGTATATATGTATGCGTAACAGATGACTGAACAATCTCGCATGCTTTAGCGTTGCTTTTTTTTCATCTCATTTCCTGCACTTTGTATGGAATGTATGTATGTTTTTTTGATATCCGATCGTTGCTTTATTTTCCGTATAAGTGAAAAACAAAAATGAAAAATCCATGTAAGTGTGTATACACTAAAACTTAAAACTTTACACAAACTGAATCCACCATTAGAAATGTGTGTAATATATAAATGAAAACTATCATATAATGTAGGAAACAGAGATGTAAATTACACAGTTCTTCTACATACTCTCCGTCGTACTGCTGACGTCAACTTAATGGTACTATTCATAGAAATTGCTGTTGCCTGCCTGGCTGCCATTGCACTTTTTAGTGCAGTTTCCACAGTTATAGTGGCATAAATAATATGAACACGGAAAATTCCATAAAATACAGGAGCAGGAGCAAAAGAAGCTCAAAGAAAAGTGTAAGAAATGCGCGCCAAGTTAGTCACACACACATACAAATATGTATGTACTTGTACTTATACAACAAAAGAAAAGCGCGCACATACTCGAACATAGTGTAAAATGCGACGCGAGTTACCGAAACTAGGTTATAAAAAAAATAAAGCTTGATGCTGAGGCTACAAGGCGTTACTTTTGATTCCGATGCTGCGTTACTGGTGCATCAGATAGCACAATATGCGAAACGAAACAAATTTTAAACATACCCGGAAGAATGCTGGACATTATCTGCTAACACTGGCTCAATTCAATCAATTCAGCATTCAGTTTTCACAGTGCATTTATTCAGTCATCACTTTTGTTATGGGACATACCACAATTTCCTATCACTGGCAGCAGACCAGAAGAGCAACATTTCGCGGCATTAGGCACTCGATATTCAATACTCGACACTCTTGGCTCGGCTTGGTTATCAAGCCACATAAAATAACTGCACATCAAATGTGGCTCGAACTGCTTCACGTTGTTGCTTGCTGGCAACTGTCGCTCGATGTAGTGTCGATGTGGCGAAAAGACCGTTGCCGAAAGACCCGATTGAAATTTCCGACAGTCGGCTGAGGATTTTGAAACCGAGCGAGCGAGCGAGCGAGTACAACACGATGTTGGTTGGTCTTAACTGAGAAGAGAACACGCATACGCCGTGTGGCACCCTCTTGAATGAGTATAACAGTTTACATCTCTCGCTCTATTTCGTATTGTATTTTTGTTGTAACTGTAACATGGTATGTGGCGTAGGTGTGTAGGTATGTAAAATTGTGTCATTAGGTGCATTTGTTTTCATTGTGCCATCTCAAATGCTAGGTCCTGTCGCATATGCCACCACTTGTGTTGTGTTGTTGTTTTTTCTCTAGCGCTTGTTCACTTCAATTTTGTAGTAGTTCGTAGACTCGTATTTGGGGAGTACACGTATCTAAAAGTGACTAGGCATAAAAAATTAATTTCTCTGTACACATTAAAAGGTATGTCAAGGCGCTCAGTCCCATCTAAATGCCAACAATTATGTTTCAAAGACTCATTAGTTGCAACTTTCCTTCCGTCCAGCAAAGCGCCAGTTAGTAAATGATGGCCCGTTAATGATGTAAACGAAAGCGTTGCAAGCACCTTGTTTTTTGAGGTCGAGTTCGTGTTCATGTTGATGTGACAGGCTCAAAGATTTGTTAATTGGTATGAACTATTACCATAGCATACATATGTGTACATATTTGCACTGAGCTTGTCCGCTCCAATTCCCAACAGATATTACAGTACAAACAAACCCACAAAAATTAAACACCTGTCACTACACAACTTTAACTAATCCCGTTGTCAAAAAATCATCTAAGGCTAAAAACGCCACTCAAAAAAAAAAGAACAATATGAAAAGAACAGACAACATAAACACGACATTGCAAGTAAAGATCACATTGGAACGGAACGTGCTTAATAAATGCCTAGTTCCAAAACCAGACTATTATATTGGTTAATGTTCCACATGTTCTCCACATCTGTTGACCTGCCTGACTCGTAGTTAGTGCAACGCCTGTGGAAACTAATTTAAGTAACGCCCGTTATAATTACAGAATTTTAGCGAAAGGTAACAATAGTGCTGGAAAATGTTGCGCGCGTGACATCCGGCTCGCTCTATGGTTGTTTAGACTGGTGGTCAGAAGGTACAAGAGTCTAAGGGCTTCACGTTTTAAAAATCAGTCAGCAACTTGTTGAAATCAAAACGTACAAAAATAAAGACAACACAAATGCGCAGTAAAAACAATTGAATCCCTTGAAAACACCTTTTAGGTTTTTTTTTAGACCACTTTAGCTTGCGTTAACTCTAAGAAACTCTATGTGGAACTTAAGTCATAAATAATTCATAGATTAAAATATTTCAATTATTTATTGTCTAAACAGGTTAATTGTTATACAAATATGTGTGTATGTTAAGTTCTTGCAGCAGCTACTGCAATTTGAACTAATATAATTGGAAACGAAGCTCAGAGGGTATTACACGGTCGGCATGCCCGACTGACATTTTCTTTCTTGTTCTAATTAAGCGAACGTGCGTATGAAACTGTTCAGAGCAGAAACGAAAAGGTGTGGAACAGAGCACAGCTTGCTTCTTGTGTAAATTATTATCGTTGACAATTGCTTTAATTGAAAAGAGCCAACTTCTGTACATATATACACAGACGTATATATATGTATTTATATGAAAAGGTTGATGCAATAATAACAATAACAATTCAATCAACCCTATAGTATTCGGCTAACAAATGCTGACTCGTTTATTTCGTAGACCAAAAGACGTCAGACAAGAGCGAACGAACACCCAGCAAATACTTTAGAAAACCTTCGCCAACATTTGTAAGCATTTGTCTTGCCCCACGGCGCTGCACAGGTTTGAACAGTGGCCTCCACTTGACTTTGTACTCTCTTGGCTGACCGGCTTGAACTTAACAACTGCATAGTTCGCTTAAGAGCATCTTGAAGCCTTAATTGAAGTTGTAGCTGCATTTGTAGTGGTAGAAGAGCAGTTGTAGTAGTCACTGTATTACGTAGTACCAATGCCCTTGCTTGCTTTGCTTTGCTTTGCTTCTTTGCTTCTATCGTTTTAACGTGCATAACTCATGGTGCACCTCAGAATCCATTTCCCGTCACGTCGGTAGGCACATTTATCAGGCAGTGCAGCAGAATCGCCATCCAAACATTGAGTCAAAAAAGGCCTACACACTGTTTAAATTTATACTTCTACTCTGCTAAAAACACTTCAATTTTTTTAAATTTCTGTAAAACTGTATCTACAGTTTTTAGTGCATATCTAGATTTCTTAAATCTATCCACTTAATTTTTACCCTCTAAGAGGTATATTGGGTTTGTTAAAAGTATGTAACAGGCAGAAGGAGGCGTGGCAGACCCCATAAAGTATATATATTCTTGATTAGGATTAACAGCCAAGTCGATTTAACCAAGTCCGTCTGTCCGTCCGAAAATTTTCTTTCTTGTTCCACATGCTTTCATAGAAATGTATCGATTTCTGCTTCAACAATCGATTTGGTTTTTTTGGCATTCTGTAATTATGAATCGATACTTACAATTCATGCGGATTAAGATTTAAAAGTTGCAACTTTCGATTCTCTTTTGAGTCCTGCATATACTCCACATATATTTGGTAAATGTGAACATAGAAGAACAAGTTTTTCATGATTGTCGACTGTCGCTTGTGCTTGGTTCTTATGCCAAAAGTTCGAGTTAGTTTTGTTTGTTGACATTTCTAATGCTGTGGAAAAAGTTTATACTAGTTTTTGATTGCATTGCAATTGTGAAAAGATTGCGCATTTGATTAGTGCTGATTTCTGTTTGCCTGACGCCAAATTAGGCTAAAGCATAAGTATTTGCGTACCCACGTACGCACTTCTGTGATCTACTCTTCAATTGATACTAATTAGAAAAGTTATCATATGTCAGAAAAATGCGAATGGAGTGCACACTTTTCTTTATCATAGTTAATTTCGAAAGTCTATTAACACATAATTTGGAGGTTTATTTTAACTTTAGCCAGTAAATGTGCAAGTTGAAAATTGTAAAAAGAAATGTTGAGAAAATGTACCGAAAGAATTAAAAAGGTATGGGGTTAATTTGAATGTTAATTATAAAGTTGCACAAGTGAAGAAAGGGTAAAGAAAAAGATGCAAGAAGAGATTTTCGAATAATATTAGCCAATTAAATATCTCAAACTTCAAATCCGAGCATAAATAGCAATAGTTAATACATATTGTAAAAACATTTATTTTATTTAGTGTTGTAATGAAGTTAATAGTCATCAAATAGGGTTCATACTATGAAAACAACTTGAGATTTGCTTAAACAATTTTTTAATTAAATATATGTTACAACACTTACACCAAAAAAGAATTAATAAAAACCATACATTTCAAAAATTAGCCTTAGTAGCCTTGTCTAGTCCTAATCCTAATCAGCTTTTTTCGACCTGCATTTTCTGTCAGCAGATTGAGCATTTCGTGCACGTCCTGTCGTCGAGATCCTGTGTCCCGTGTCCGCGAGATTTTCTGAATTGCTTTTGCAAATGAAAGCTATTAAGTGGCATCAACAGAAACATTCCATCCCCCGCCATCGGTCCGTGCAGCGTATAAAATATATATATTTTTATGCTGCAACTTACGCAAAGTTCCCATTGAAGTTTTGATTGATAAATGTATTTTTATCGCGCTCGCTTTTGGCTTTTTTATGACATGCCTGAGACGTGAGCAGCGTCAGAGAGAAGCGTCAAAGCCATGTCTTGTATTAACTTACTTTTCAAATTATCTGGCCAGCCTGAGTGCTTTTTAATTACAAATACCATGTAGCTGAGTGCTTTATACCCTCCCTTCTATGAAACCAAGAAAACAAGCTCCAATTTTTTTCACCATAATATAAGTCCTTGACGCCTTGCGCTAAAACGAGTGCCTGATTAAATAAATTGACATAAATTAAAAGAACATGTCGCCATGCCAACAATTAAATCAAATTTTTTCATTTTAAGCAGACGTGCTTTGTACTCGTAAAAGATCCTAATTATCTTTTCTCATTAATTTCCATGTTAATTTCTCATCCAATCCATACGACTCCTTACATCTAATTTAAAACATAAAAGATAATTTTTTTGACTATTTCCTAGAAGTACTAGACTTAGAATAGGAACAAATAGGTTAATGCTAACCCTTCACGCTAGTTCTGTTGAGTATATAAATGATAAGTGGACCTAGAAATAAAGAAAATAATATCTGCAATGCCAGTACCGCAGTATCTTTGAAGAATTCATGCAAAAATATATTTTAAATTGAATCGACACAGTACGCGACGCACATTAAACATAAAAGTAAGTTGCATAAGTACATACCTTTAAATAATTTCCATCTAGCTAAAAAATTTTCTTTTCGCCACATAGTTGTGCACAGATTTCAAGCGAATATATATACATACATATATCGCATTCACAGAGAACATGTGAGTACCTAGAGTACTTATATTTATGAGAACTTCGCTATAAATAATCAAAGTGGCAATGGTGTGTGGCCAAAATTGATTTAAAATACAATAAAAGCAAAGTGAACTTTTGAAATCCAATTGCTCCTCAAATTGCGGCCAGCTTAAAACTTTTTTTAATTGGCTTCGCTAAAATTGAAACCACGTTAAGAGTAAAACAAACATCAAAACCACCAACTTTTCAACTTCTCTTATATGGATATAAAATCCGTGCAGTTTTCACGGTAGTAACCACATACCATTTTATTAAGCAATTGCGAAAGGAATGTTATTTTTTTTTTGCCGGAAGACAAGCACGAATCGCCACAAAAAACAAAAACCTGTTCGTAATGAACTAGAGGCTATGCAAATTAAAAGTAAAAACATTAGAGAATAACATGAAAAGTTTACTTCTTTCGTGCTTTCATTTTTTTGGGGTTTGTATAGGGAAAGGATTTTTTGTTTCCCGCATAAAATCGGGATCATGGAAAACTGGATAATGTCCTTTGCTTTTATGTTTTCTTTCACACAGCTTATAATAAAAAAAAATAAGATTAATTAGTTTGCCACTGTCAAGACAATGTGCTGCCCATTCACCCCAATTATTGAAAAATTATTGTCTTTGATTTTTACTCAATTTGCGATGAATACTGATGTCTGTTGTGTTAGTTAATTAAACTGTCTGCGTGATTTTTATTTCAATATAGTGTTTTGTTTATCACATATCATATTGAAAATTATCTTTTTTTAGACCTTTAGTTAACTTTAATATAGTTATTGAAACATTTGTCCTGACGTGCTCTAGCCGTCACTTTTGTATGAGAACAGATCAACAGTAAAATCTTTAATATTTCGTTTGCCAACAGGGTTGCCAAAAAAAAACTTTAAGTTTATTATAATGCCGACGGCGTTTGTTAGCCGTGATCATGCTGACAAATTATCCTGTTTTATGCGATTTTCGTCACTTACAAACATACGTACATACGTACGTGTATTCGCAATCGCTCATACACTTTTTCACCTACCCTCCGAAAACAGTTTGTTCGACATCAAGATAAACGCACGCATGAGAGAGACACACATAAGACATCACTTTGAGACGCAGTCAAAGTCAAGACCTGAAGTGCTTGTTTTTGTGTTTTTGTGGCCTGGCTAGGCTTCCATTCTCATTGCCATACCGATTCCTGTTGCTGTTGGTGCTACCCCAGTTGCCCATTTCCCCAGAGCATTATCTGTATGGAGGAGAACTGGTGAAAATATTAAATGCGCCTGGCAAAGTGCCTGCCACAAGGATCATCAAGAGATGGAGTACAAAGTGTGGGAAGTCATGAAACATGTGAAACAAGACATGGCGCATCGTAGAAACTGTTAATATTTCAGTTGCGGCAGTGACAAAGTCAATGGAGACTTCACCTCCTCCATCCTTATTTTTACTGTGACAACCAACAACACCAACACCAAAAACAACAAAGACAACGCTGACATGTAAACAAATTGACAGCTTATAAAAACCCGAACGTCATGTGCACATGAGAGAAGCGTTTTATTATGCAATTCAAGTTATTTGCGACACGTTTCTACCTCGCAGAACTGTGAACTCGGCGAAAATTAATAATTAACAACGGAAACGTGTCTATCGTTTTTAATAACAGTCCCGAGAATATGGTAATCTTCATGCTCAAAGCAGATTTAATAAACCATTTTATAGCCCATTTGCACCACGGATTATTTATATATGTAGTACATTTAGATGAAACTGAGTATTGTAAGAGTTAAATATGCCAAATATGAGCGTCAAACTACAAACTTTAGCTGCAATGCATTACAAATACATGTTTATAATCGGTAAATTTGTATATTGTCCGTTTTGGTAATGTAATTTAAATATTTCTCTATCTATCTGACCAGCGATAGTCTAAACATAACAAATAACAGAAGTACTACTGTTCTACTGTTTGTGGCATATTTGAGTTATGGTTTTCTTATTGCCATCATCAAATTTTGAATGCTCAAAAGGAATATGCTTAACGCAATACGTTTTTAAACGGCAAATGGCATACGCTTCCAGGGAATTTCATAGTTTCGGGTTACACTTTGATCTTGGCAACTATTGACTAATGCTAAGGCCGGTTTGAGCAAATAGGATGCCGCATGGGAAAGTCAAACAAGTTGCCCCTAAAGCGAATCCGTGGAAAAGCAAATAATATAAATGAGCTCGTATATACATATGTACATATGCATATATAGATTGAAGCCACTACCCCTAACGATTATATCCTTGATTGCGTGTGGCGTATTATTTATATTTTGGCAACACTTAGTACCAGTTTCTGTTGATTTTGGGTAAATAAGCTAACTGTAAATGTTTATTGTGCAATTTAATATATTCAGCTAATAGCTTTTGACGGCAAACATTTGACAGTTGGTCGCTTTGGTTGCTTAGGGCCTGCTACAATTTTTTTTTTATCTCATATTGCACTTACGAAATATTGTATTAAACATTAATTGTTTATACCAATTCGATCACATGAATTCTCGTGTGTATAATCTGTGCAATTGCATTAAAAAGTTTTTTTTATACCCTTGCAGAGGGTATGTTGTTTTGTCACGAAGTTTGTTTCGCTCTTTGCAGTCCAGTTTCTTCTTTATTTGTAGTACAAGAGATTTTGTTGGGAATGTATGCTCATTCATTGCATATGCTCAAAAGGCTTTCAAATGTGTAATGAAGCGACGAGCCTAAAGTCGATTTGGCTTTTCTTGACAAGCTGTTAGCCCAAACAATGATGGCTTAATTTTCTTGATATTGTGTTTTTAACATATTTTTTTAATAAAGTCTCTGAGTTATTGCCAATACCTTGGCCCATTAAATCTTATTGCGATGTCCTCAAAAAACCTTTTCCACAAGTGACACAAATTAAGCACAGATTAAAGTGCTAACATCTGTGGAATAACTGAATGTTTTTAAAAGGCTTCTGCAAATTGAATACTACCCAGCCACATTTTAACATAAATGTTAAGCATGCTGGCTACGGTACACCACCGTGTAGTAAAATTTACATGCTCCCAATTACAAGCTGCTTGCCAAACTCTTCAAAAAAGGGTACACGTGCGTTTTTGAACTTGGTAGCACATTTTGATGTAACATTTTTTAAGGACTATGACATACTGCTTAACTTTCTAAAGAGTTGATAAATGTTATGCCAATATATTCTGCAATATTTCTTAGCCGATATTCGATGGTTTTTTTTATTTATTTATAATTTGATTTATCATGTACATGTTACATACCTGATTATAACATTTAGTTACCTTTTTATATTTTATATTAGTGAAGAGTAAAAAAACCAACAGCAATAACAACAAACAGACTATTACTTTTAAGGGCCAAACATTACAAGCCACTAGGACAACAAAGTAGAGGAATGACAGCATAAAAATAAATAACAACAAATTGGCAGGCAAATGTTTAGTTTGCGGCAGCGTGCCATGTTTGTTACCCCTATTCCCCCCCTATTCCTGTCCAGCCCCTGCAGCAATAGCAGCAGAACCGGAAGCAGCTTTAAATTCCAATATTGTCCTTTCCCACTCTGTACCCTGTACTTCTTGCTTTATTTGCCCCTCCCTGGACAGCTTTTGAGTTGCCTTTGAGCAATTTTATAATTAGTCCCAGTCATGACAAAAACTTTTGGCAGAACAACTAAAGCGCCAGCCGTTCATTTGGGTCCGTTTTAGTGAAGCAACCGCACGCGAAGTACAACAACAACAAATATGGCTATGAAGATGAGAACAACAAAGTCACACACACACACACACACACACATATACATATGTGTTAGCCTGGGAAAAGGTAAGGAATTGCCTGTGTAGGTGTGCCAACTGCCTGATGTTAAATTTGATGGCAAATAATGGGAAACGTATGGTAAAAACTTTGCCACATGCTTTACTGCGCAGAAATTAGTTTTGGGGTGCAGCCAAGTCAGCAATCAACCCAAGTTTAGGTAATGCCTCCCATTCTACACTACACCTTCGACTATACCTTCCTCTACTCTGTGAGAGAAGTTTTAACTACTAATTGGCCACTGGTGTCATTACACTAAAGCTCTGCATCTTGGTTAAGTTAAAGTTTGAGTCGCGTTTGGTCATTTCGCATCAGTTAGTTGGCAGCAGGTTAAAAATTTATATTCTTGCCATATTTAACATAAAATTTGTGTACATATGTACATATATGTATCATGTACAATTGTCTAGCGCCGTTAAAATCAGTCATTGGTGGAAAAATCAATATATTTAATTTTTATAAAAATAATTTTAGAAATGCATTGGTAGAAGCTCTGTGTGCAGTTGAGTTAAGTAATATATGTAAAACACGTAAATGTTGTATGTCGAAGGGTGGAGTGGAGAAGGGCCGACGACGAAAGGTGTCATATAAGTGCATGAAATTCATCAGGTGAGTCAGAATTGCACTAAAAGCGAGTTCAGCTCGTCGTAGTTCAGTAAATCACATTGCAGCATAACTGAAATAATGTACAAATGGCAAATGGGGAACTTTCAAGCAGCAAGGGTAATGCATAGTATACACTTTTGAATAAGAAAAGTTCACCATTTCGGTGCTGTTGCCTTATAAATGTAACATTCTATCAAGTGTTGGTGATAACAGAGATATGTATGTATTTTTCTGGTGTGAGGTTTTTGCGTAAGAAGTTTGCTTGAGCTTACAAGTCTCAAGTACAATTTAAAAATTTAACTGCGCAAAAGAGCATTAAATTAACAGTTTTCTGTTACTTCAACATTTACTAAATTCTCCTGCATTTATAATTTGTTTTTTTTTTAAAGAGACTCTGGGACGACGAACTGATAATAAACTAGTAGAAACAGTTACTTATCGTCGAGCGGCACGACTGTAAAATACTAAGACATATTCTAAAGCAAAATCATGTACTCAATGTGAGATGTCATAAAAATCAATCACCTCTCTGTGGGCTAAGGGGCCTGGTATTTAAAATGGTAAAAGTTCAATATATTTTTTATGGTATTATATATAATAATATTTAATAATTACACACAAAAATTTTTCGACAAACCCAATATACTACTTCGTACGTCGTAGTATAACAATCAAAACAGTGAGAGAAAAGAGATAGAGAGAGAGAGAGAGAAAGTGATATATATGTAAACATTAAGTTATGCTTAAAGTCAGACTTGAGCTTTCTTTGATAATATATTCATTTCATTAAGAAAATTTTCAATTTTCTCGTCAATTAGGTTGTTAAAAACTTTTGACAATTTATCTTCGTTATCTGGCCTTTTTGTTGGTGTTTATATACACACATATGTATGTGCAAATTTTATACATACCGACACACTCATATTCGCTTTCGTAAGCAATTGATAAAAAACAGTTTTGGCCTTTTTGGGATATAACTAAGCAAAAATATCCGATGTAAGTCGACAGCATTTTCCAAACGGGAAATTAATTTGTCTGTCAAAACTTTTTGCGTCTTGGCAGCTGTATATATATGTTCTATACACGTATGTATATATTCGCATAATTACTAATTTACTAACTATGTATTGCACTAAGCACTATAAAGTCCTTGGGGTGCGTTGCGAATTTTCTTGCTACGATATGTATATACATACATATATATGTTGTGAGAAATACCCGCGTAAGTAAATGCCGTAAAGCTTGTTGTATTTACATATATTGTGTAAGTCGTTGCACGTGTTTCTTTCACCAAGATTTCGAGTTGGTTTTAATTTTTTGGCCATTTCTTTTTGCATTCTTCCGGCTCGAGTGTTGTACGATTTTGCATTTTTTCAGTTGCTCTGGAATTTTAGTTTAGCTACTTTTTTGGAAATAAAATTGCAATATCCTTTAAACCATTTCCGCTTGCTGCTCAATGTTGCTTTGTATAATGCGGAAATAACAATGCGCCTTAGGGATTTACTTAGAAGTGCAACGAACACCCACCCACACACGCACATAGAAAATCCAAAGCATTTTCATAACAATTCTGTTGCCCCAAATATTTAAGCAGAGTGCAATGTGGAGCACGATACTCGTATTTGTGAAATATACTTTAACCTTTCTTGAAATATTTTTGCATGTTTCATGTTATACTCGTACTTGTACTTTTTAGTAGCCTTACAAAGATGAAATCCGTACAAAAATACTATAGCAATAAGAGTCCACAAAAAGGCATCGAGCAAACAGAAAACAATAACTTTCTAGAGAACTACCTTCATACTTTCATTTTTGTCTCGCATTTCCTTTATACATTATTTTATTTGAACACTCAAATAACGTGCCAGCTTTGTCTCTGGCTACTACTATGTATCTAATTCTAATTTATCGATTTCCAGAAACTGTTCTTTGGTATATATATCGATTTGACTGTTGATGCTGATCAATAACAAACTTCGTCTTAATAACATAATACCCTCAGCAAGAATATAATGTAGAGGGTCTTCTACAGTCGCGCAAGCTCGACAGTAATCTTCACTACTTGTTTTTTAACTAGGAATGTATCTAGTGACGAAAACGAATATTAATCTCACAAAATATATGTGTATATACTTGGTCCTAATGACCAAAAATTCATACTCTGATTATGCTTGCAAAAGTTCCAGAGTGTTGATAAACAAACAATCAAACAATCAAAATTGAAGCTCCCCAAGTAGTTAAAAACAAAAATGCAGGAGCCAAAGCAGAACACTGCGCTAAAATAATCAAAGTCCAACATTCAAAAGCCCCGCAACCCAGAGACCGAACAATGCTACCAGCTGGTTGGTCACCTTTGTGGACTTCGTAGCCTGGTGACAGCAATACTCGTACCTAGGAAACAAATGCCAAGCGAAAGGCCAAGAAGTAAAGCGTATTATGTGGTTGTCTCCTTCAGCAGTAGTTGTTTTGTTTCTCTCTCTCTCAATCTTTCTCTCGTTGTCGCTTTGTTATTTCGATTTTATTTTCAAACGATGCTCTCCCTTTGATTGCACACCTTTCTATACCATCTATCTACCAATTTGGTAGACGAGACTTTCAGTCTCATAACCAAGTTGATGTTGGTAAAAATCTGGCCTATAAGTCAAGTACAAAAAGGCAAACATTAAAACATTTTTTGTATTTGTGATTTGAAAACAGTAGTGTTGTCTTGAATTTAAATGCTTGAGATTTTGTTAAATAGGTTTTTGATTAGTATATCGTATTACGGGTAACAGGGTATTTGCCCAACTATTGTGTTCTAGCCGCTAGCGTCCCATTGGATAGGGTTATAAATATGAGCAAGCATTTCATGAGATATTCTTAATTAAAGCCATTTCCTCCATCCTGGTCTATGGGATGAGATGGGATGGGAAGCTATGGAGCAGGATGGAAGTGGATGGAAGGTATGGGATGGATATCGCGCTTGAAGCGAGTGCACAAGTTGAAATTAAATTTGCAGAGGACAGCAAAAGGAAATAAGCTCCTCGCATAAAGGTAACACCAAAATATGGCAGCAGAATGACCCAGTTACTCACACAGGCTGGCACTTAACACATATGTATATGTAGGTATGAGCATATCTGTGTGTGCCACGCGACCCTTGGCAAAAGGTTAAGAGCGAAACTTCGTGGGGCCATTAACATGAAATTTTTAACAACAGTCCCGCAAGGAGTACGGTGGTCCACGTGTCCGAAATTCTTGTTAGTATTTTTCTTGTTGTTGCTGTGATTGCGGTGGGTGAACTCTAACGACATAAGCAGTGTGTCGGTGCTACTACAAGAGCAGCTATTGTCTTTGCTTTCTGTGGATCTTCTTCCTTCTTTGCTATCTCTTACCATCCTTTGCTTCTATTTCCATTGTTATTTTCCGACAGCGTTGCTTTGTTTTTAAGCTCTGCACTTCGTTCTTGCACTTCTTTCTCTCATTTTTTCCACTTCTTTTTATACCCTCTGAGAGGGGTATATTGTGTTTGTGAAAAGTATGTAACAAACATTAGAAGGCATGGCGGACCGCATAAAGTATATATATTATTGATTAGCATCAACAGCCGATGCGCGTCTTGCCGTCTGTCCGTATGAACAAACAGAACTCAGAGATGTTAAAGCTAAGAGCTCAAAATTGGTCAGTATCGATCACATATTCAGTCAGTCAATACAAGAATCTATTTTTTTGTTGATGCCACGCCCCATTCGCCCACAATAAGCGAAAAACCAGATATATCACCAAATATCTCAGTATCTACAGCACCTAGAAACAGCAATTTTGTTAGGCATCATAATATAATGCCATCACAATTTTTTGGATGACACGCCCCCTTTGCCCATTAAAGCACAATTAGCGTATTCTTGGAGATAAATAATATTAAACTATCCTGAAAATTTCATTAAAATCGGACTATAATCAGAGGGTAATACACAGTCTGTATGCCCGAATGAAGTTTTCTGTCTTGTTAGAGTTTGAGTCAGCTCTGACTCCTTAAAACGAAGCGTGTGTCCTTGCATCACATCCTTTGCATTGTTTACGATGTAAACACTCAAAGCTGTAGGTACTTCGTAGAAAAACAAGGAAATATACGAATATAGCAACAACCATTTTAGCTGCAAAGAGTCTGCTGTCTGCTGCTTTTACCATCTACCATCCGCCATCCACTATCGGGAAGGAGTTTTTATTCTCGACGCCTTAGCACGGGATGTGTCGCTTATTTATCGCATTTTTATGTGAAATAAACGGTTCGGAATTGGCTAGGTAAAACATTAATTTTATTGTGGGCAAAATTGAGTTGGCAAATGAAAACAACACAACACAACACAACATAACCAGAGCACAGCAACAATAATAATGGCAAAAAACGAAGCTAGATGCGATGCATATTAAATTAGTTTTCAGGTGGATTTGGTGTAACGAAATGGATTGGTCTTGGAGCTGCGGCTCTAATAGCGTTTAATACCTAAAATTATGGCAGATCATATTAATTGGTTGACATTCTTTAGCCGTTAGCTGTCTTTAGTTATCATTTAAATTTGTTGAGAAACAGTAATGCAATGTTATCATATTATTGTGTTTACTGTTTGGTAATGCTCAGCATCAAAGGATTGCTAGCAGATGACGACGCTAATAAACAACATGTAAATCAGCTAACTATGAAAACAGAGCAGTCTAACAATGCAACTAGCTCCAGAGAACGGGTATCCTTGAACTCCGGGACCGATGAGAATTTGGATGCAATCCAAAGGAAAGCAGGGCAACGTTCGACTATACTTCACAGTCATATGCTTGGTAATAAGGTGTTCAAAAGCAGCGACGGTATTCTTAGCTCGGACAAAAGCAGGGAAGCATCAGATAAAATCTTGGGTTCATCTATTGCCCAATATCAACGCAATAGTTTAAGTTTTTCACCTCTTAGCATTAAGGGTCTAGCAAGAAAAGTGGTCAACTCCGACCTTTTATCCAGCGAATCAACTTTAAGCCACAGTCGACCTCACTCCTACGTTTTTATGCCGGGAAGAAAGCTACGAGGCAATCGCAAGTGTCGGCCCTACGAAATCCATGCCCGAAATAGACGCTGCATACGAAAACTCGGAAAAACTGGCTTATACGAGCACAAGGATCACGAATACGGCATACAGATGAGACACCGCCATGACGCCTTTATACCTGGAAAGCGGAGACACTAAACTTCCGATTCTTAATATTACAAAACACAATAAACTTTCGGAATATTTACTTATGATATTCCTCTTTAAAAGTGATGGTTAATGTTTTAGCTAATTAATTTAGTCAAAATATTTGAAGCTTTCTACTATGTTGACCATTCTATCAAATGACTACAACGAGGATTTCTTATAACATTCTGAACAAATTGGTCAGCAAATGAGAAAAAAAAATTAATATAGATACGTGCTGGGGGAATTATTCGGGCTTGGAGTGATGTGTTTCCATTTACAAGCACATCACTCGTCTATTTTATACGTAGCTTGCGATTGTAAAAAGAATAACCAAACAAGACTTGGATATGTGTTCTGGGGCCTTCAAGTGAGCAGAATAGTAAAAAGAAAAGGAACGTTGAAAGGGGTTACTTAATTGCGCACCGGATTGCCACACTGCTGTATAAAATGGATGGCTTTGACATGCTAATTAGTTAACCTTTCACATAGTAAGCTGGATGTCATACCCCAGTCGAAAACAAAAGCGAATAAATACCTTGCTTGGGTTTGAGTACCTTAGCGTATGTATTTACTATTCACACGCCAGTTAAATTGTGCTTAAGCCTGGCGTTTAAGGCGTTTAAGAGCCAGCTGCCTGACACCAAACATGATGAATAGTTCTACAATAATTACATTACTAGGCACTTTAATGCTTGTCTGGTCCGGTCTACTCCTGCTCAGAGAAAGTCACACGCGGTTGCCTTTTGGGCCCTGACATTAGACACCAGACACGGAATCAAGCATGAACTTACGAGTATGCATGGAACAATTTTGGTGCTTTTTGCTTTGGTAAATAACCAGCCATCAATATGAGCACAGACTTGCGCGAATTTTGGCTTGGCAACATTAATCATGTCCTGGGTTAATTAACAACTAATTACAATTTCAAAATTATAAATTTGTCGCTGGCCGCTGGAATTCGGTTGGCTTGAAGCAAATTTCACGTTAGGCAGCATCATAAATTAATGTCATATGCCCATCATACTATTTATAAAGCAACCACGTCAGCAAAGCTAATGATGCACTGTTACGAATTTATAAATGATTGACACAATTAGTCTTTAAACTGCAATGTTGTTTCAAATGAATGATATTTGAAATGAATTGGTCATTTCATTAGCATTGAATAATGTAATTCTAATGAAAATATTTTTCACGAACATTAAAGAGTGTTATTTTTAATGAAAGTGCCTCTTTATTGCATTGAAAAAACTATTGTAAATGAAAAGTTATAACTTTCATTAAAAATAAAAATTACCGGAAATATTTGGTTGGCATTCAAAATTCCAATTAAATATAATTTTATATGCAATATAAATACCATCTTATTTTTTATCAATTAATTTTCAAATATTAAACATTTGAAAAAATCTTTAATAGTTAAAAACAAAATACTTCACTCTGTGCTTTCCTACAACTGTACACAAACAAACCCACATTTAGGAATTACTCAAGTTTTAGAATTTTCTCTAGTTAGATAAATACTTACTTAGCTTAAATGCATTGAAGGAACATATGTGTATATGTATATAATAGAGGCGGAGTTTTCAAATTACACCATAAATTTTAAAAACACTAAGTGCAACACTTTTGTAAAAAAGACTTGTATTCAATTTTGACTGAAACATTGAAAAGTTAAATGTTTTAGAGACGACTGAGATCTGTTTAAATGGCTTGCGCATTCACACAAAGATAATTTATTGACCACTACGGTGTAACTAATACATTATTGGACCTGCCGAAGAATGACAAGTTGTACACTGAAAGCCTCTGGCGAACTAAGGGGTGGTATAAAAAACTTGTGAATGACACCCATTTGATTTACCCAAGCGCTTGAAATTTAAAGTGGCAATTACAAAAAAAAAAATGTGATGCCTGCAAAGTACTTTCAACTGTAATTCTGTGTTGGATATTGCGCATTTTTATGACTCGACTTCAGGCAACATCAGTTTCAAGTGGAATTTAAATATTGCAATTAACCATGTAACAATAAACTTTGTTTAAATTTTATGTATAGCAATGAATTTCAGAACTGTCTATGCACACATATGTTTGTTTGAAATTAATTTGTTTACATTTAAAATAAATTTATATGCAATATATCCAATAATTGCAATATTCATTTACATGTTTAATTTATAAAAATAAGTTTAACCTAAGCGATTTAAGCTGATCTGTTAACTTAATATAATATTTGCACCATTATATAATTTGAAAAAATCTCCATGATAGTAATTTATAAAAGCTCTAAAATTTGCTTTATGTAGTTAAAAGTAAATCGACTAAGGGGTAACTTAAAAATTTGAAGCGAAGCTGTTGATATAATGACTTCTTGAAATGATACTTTATAAAACTGTTTCTAAACAATTATGTGTGATTGTATACCTAAATGTATATTGTTAAATTATTCATTACACAAGTGAATGTATGTGCATGTGAGGAAACTAAATTTAATTTTAATTTCTGATTTATTATGATTGATCAATATTAATTAATTAATTTTATGATGAAAATTAATTTAAGATGATCGTACGTATAACCACTAGTCCCGAATACAAGTACTTTATCTTTTACTACTTGCACCAAATAGCATGTTATTACATGAAAACAAACAAACATATTTTGCCGAGTTTTGCCTTGAACATCTGGCCAAAAGTGACGCAAGCCACATCGCATTTTGTCTGTCCAATGTTGCTGTTTAGTAAATGTTGATTATTTGATGTTCGTGTTTTTCGAAAGCGTTATGCGTGACGGAACTGACGCTGTTAAAAGGCATCAAATAAGTAAACGCTTGAAACGAGGCCAAAAGCCTCCGGTCGCCGGTCGCCGGTCGCCGGTTGTGAGTTGGTCAACACATGCGACAGTCTAAAAGTCACAGACTTAGACTTATCGTCGGATGGTGTCCGATGTCATCCTTGTTGGCGGCTTGAACATTGCTTGCGGTTGCCATGGTACATTAAGGACAATTTCTGGTTGTAAATTCAACTGTTTTATCTGTTTTTTGTTACGCATAGCTGAAGTACTAGCCAACCAGCACCAGAATGACACTCAGCTCGGGTTTCAGAGAGCTATAAACAGTGCTTGCCACGCCTCACAAATATTTTGAGCAAATGGGACAACCACAGAAGCAACATCCAAGAGTGGAGAGAATCAGAAAAATGAGCTTATTATTTTAATTAGATGCAAGCTTGGAGTCTATATAGGGCACTTTACATTTGTGAATCCAGCTCTAAGATACCCTAATTCTTTTGTTCAAGCGAAAGAAATGATTTAGATGAGAGCTAAAAAGTAAGTATCACTGTGAAGCACTCCTTGTTTTCGTATTGTATATGCTTTCAAATTTCCGTAAAGGGTAAATAAATGAAACACATGGGATAAATTGTTATATGTAATAAGATTAATATCATTTGTCCGCATTTCTGTCACTTTTCGCTTTAGTTGTCACGTTCAGTGCAAAAATTTGTACACTTAGAAGATATATTGGCCAACAACTTGGAAAGTAGATCTATCAAATTTCTTTGAGCATTAAACATTACCTATAACCATAAAGTAAAGTTTGGTATCACAGAGCGAAATAATCAAGAGTCTCAACTTGATATCTCGGAAAGAACAAAATTACAGAAACGGAAAATTTCGTACTCATTTTGAGTTCGCTATTCTCGATCTAAGTACAACTTAGTCTTGATTCGAGTAAGTGTTCTTGAAATTAGTGTTCCAACTTTTCGTAAACTCGATTCCAGATCTTAGGTATTTTAAATTTTAATAAATATTTTTTTTTTAAGAGAAAATAATTATTATAAATGTGGGATTAGGTTTAGTATATCAAGCCAAATCCTAGTTTGTTGTTTTATATTGTTTATTAATAGTGTTTAAATATATTATTGTTTGTAAATATAAGTATTAGAACGTAAGTTTTCTGCAAGCGTCGTAATGCAGCGTCGTTAGTTTTAGTTAACACCGTACGTCGTAGATCTGCAAGCGTCGTAATGCAGCGTCGTTAGTTTTAGTTAACACCGTACGTCGTTGATCTGCAAGCGTCGTAATGCAGCGTCGTCAACTCAAGGCAACCTCTCAGCTCGGCTCCTCGATCGTAACTCTTCTTCTTACATTCTGTTCACTTG